>BLKR01001126.1:0-334651 GCA_011170035.1 Teleogryllus occipitalis | reverse complement strand
GTGTATGTGTGTGTGTGCGTGTGTGTTTGTGCATGTGCGTGTGCGTTTGTGCGTGTGAGTGTGTGTTTGTGCGTGCGTGTGCGTGTGTGTTTGTGTGTGCGTGTGTGTTTGTGCGTGCGCGTGTGCGTGTGTGTGTGTGTGTGTGTGTGTGTGTGTGCGCGCGCGTGCGTGTCATTTATTACTCTGTACGTTTGTACCCAGTTTTGTATTGCAAGTATTATTCAGTTTAATGTGAAACTTCTTGCTGAATATTCCTAAAGGTGCCTTTACAGAGGCTGTGTTTCTTGCCAGTCATGAGACAACAATGTTGGCAGTGATTTGTAAACACTGCCGACAAAATTAACAAGGTCATTTACTTCACACCCACACCCAACCACCCCACAGAACTTTTGTTTAAAGAAAGTGTTGTTATTTGTTGAATACATTTGTTGAAAACATTAACAAATTTAAGCTTAACATATAAAATAAATAAAAAGAAACACTTTACACACAAAAGAGCAAATGATATTTCATTAAAGATATAATTAGATTTCAAACTCACCTTATTGATAGTCTCCCTGTTAACATCTTGTTGGCATAAGAGTTCTGGTTGTTCTTGAATCAATTGTACACTCATCTGTACATCGTTATTAGTATGTTGTAGAGCACGCTGGGCCAGAAATTGTGTAAAGCCCATTGATAACAGCAACTGGTACAATTGTGGTTCCACCCATTGGCGACCATCTGCACAACGTCCCAATTTTCGCCGCTCTCTAACACAAACAAATTATTCAGATTTGCCCGATTTCATGGAGAGTATTTGTGGAGCACCGTTTGCTCTACAAGACAAATACCTATTCAGTTTACGTTCAGCTTCTTCTTTCTTCCTCAGTTGCTCACGTTCTTCACGACGTCTAGTTATCAATTCCACCGCACCACTTATATCTCCACGAGCAGCACGAAGAGCAAGTCGTGCTTCAGATGCAGTGTAACCTGAAACATCAAAGCCCTGCAATATATATTTTGTTCAATTGAGCAAAAAAAATTCCTTGCAACAATTAGGAGAGTATTCAAAGATAATCTGAAGGTCAATTTTTCCTTGAAAATTACCAAATTTGTAGCTTACTGTGATATTATGAAATTAGTAACTGAAATATTTTTAAAGGCTTCATCCTATTAATTGGATAAATAAATTAACGTATTTTTACTTTTTCTTTTTCACTAATCTCTTCTTTAAAATATCTACATACAATATTATATATAAATCAGTCATAGATTTGTTAAAAACATTAGTTATAGGACATTCTTTGTCAAAACAGGCAAAAAAATATCAAAGGTTTGGAAATCATATAAATAGTTATAATTTAAGATTCAGCATGACATAGAAACAAGGAAAAAAATTATTTTTTGATTTTTTGTAATATTCTTTTTTATCTAAAAATAATACAATTTTTTAACAATTTTAATGAATTTTCCGAGTTTGTTGCAAGATAAGACTCCAAGATAAATTCCAAGATAAGACTCTACATATAAAGTTTCATTTAATATTTTGTTAACACTATCTACTGATGCCAAGCAACAGAAAAATTAAACAAAAATATGTCTAGGTCACAGAGGTCATAAAAGGGTAAAAATCTTTAAAAAACAATTGTGAAAATACATCACCATCTTTTTTCGATTTTCATAAACCAAAATACTCGTAGATACTTGTACTTTACGCCCACAAAATTTCATCCTTGGTTATTGAAAGGATTCAGAACTACAAGCATTTTTACCACAAAATTTGTAATGAAAAGTTGTTTTTTATCTGGCAAAATGATAGGTCCATTACAATTTTTTGCTAATTTTTGAACATTTTTTAACAATTGATAGTATGTATTGAGATCATGTCTCTAGTCATTATGAAAGTATTTTGAATTTTTTAGTAAGCTTTGAGTTTTTTACTACTCATGAACATTAATCTACTTTTTAATAATGAATTAAGTTAGAATTGAAATCTTGTAGATCAATCTAACATACGAGGACTATTTTTTCACAAGGTTTTAGAGTTTTTACTTTTAAGTTTTTTTCACTAATAAATGCCATTAAATTTATACTTTAACAATGAATAACTTTTGATTTGAAGTCATGAAGTTCAAAATTTAATTTACACTTCAGATTTTTGTTTTCCAAAATATAATTTATCTCTCTATGTTGTTTCCAAAACTTGCCTAATTTTAAAATTGAAATAAAAACCTTACTGAAGTTTGTAATGTAATGAGCTTCTGTTCCAGTCTTCTACAACATTTTATATTTATTATAAAGGAAGAAAATATACTTATTTGAACATAAAAAACTATACTTTGGTTTACTGATTTCCAAAGAAACAGATATGGAACTTTAGGCTCGTAAGTAAAATATCTATGATAGGATTAACCAAAAACTATTTCTTGCAAAACATATGGATAAAAACTGAATAATATTAATGCTGCCATCCAAACTAAAACAGTCACTATGTCAAAGTCATTCTGTCCTTCCTTCTTTGCTAATCACATTGTCCATTAGCCAATTTGGATCCAGAATGTATTGCAGCAGGGGGACTAAATTAAATTTGGACTCTCTCCTAAATAATTTTTACAAAAAAATAAATTATTAGCTTGAAATTAATAAGTGAACATTCTTAAAACAATACTGTCTAAATGTGATGCATTCAATAAGTGGTCATTGTTTTCAATAAATTTGGTAAATTTACAAAAAACATTGATGTGGAAGGTGGCATATGGTCCTTGTGAACCTTCTTGGTTCTGTCACTATTCATTAATGTCTAATCTACCTTCATTGTTTCTGAAACTTGTAAAATGATACAAAATAAAAAACACATCTAAATGCACTGTAAAATACATTTATGGCAAAACACAACATTATAACACATCAATAAAAAGATCTGTAATGAATAAACTAACATAATGAAGAAATGTCTCATGAATGAAAGGTTGGATATTTGAACACAACAAATAAGCATGCACATAATTTTTGTATATTGTACAAGTTTTTAGAGGGAAAAATTACAATGGAATTAGCCAATTTTGTCACTTTTCACACTTTTAGTTCATACACCACTCAATTATCCTCATGGGTACTAGTATCAACTTTTAATTGGTTTTCAGAAAGCTGAGTCAGAACTAAGAAACAACAAGCCCGATTAGTTGTTTTCTTTTTGCAATGGTACAACAGCAGCCATTTCATCATCAATGAATACACAAGTTTGATCATAAATAATATTCAACTAATGCAGAATATGGAATCTTCCAAAACATCAAATATACCACACATATGATGTTTCGCTTAGGCATAATACTATTCTCTTCCAGGAAAACAAATTACCAGTTTCTGTAATATAATCTGGAAAAGTTAGGTCTCAGACTGAAACATGAAAAAAATGTACCAAGAAGAACTGCTGCGGTTTAAGTAGAATGTCAGCATTATACTAATCAAAATATTAATAACAAAAATAAACTATGTATTTATACAGAAAGGTTTCTTAGACTGTAAAAAACGTAATGTCAAATGCCACAGATGTCTACATTCCCTCAGATTGCTCATCTTTTGGCCCATGAAGAACAGTTCATCAAAGAGAGAATTTTGAATTTTAAATCTTGGAAGATTTGAGAAAAAAAGCTCTGCTGAAATAAATAGTTATAGATGAACATGAATATGAATAGTATGGTAAAGAATAAGAAAAAAGTTGTAAGAATTCACAATTTTATAGCAATTACTTTAGAATAAATATTGCATGAAATGCAAATAAAATTAATTAAATGAAATTCATTTAAAAATGTGCAAAAGAGGGAGAAATTGTATTTTGTGACAAGTGTTGTTAATGTGTCTATCTTAGCTTTTCACTTTTATGAGGCAGCAACAATGAGATGGATAGATGGATTAGGAACCATTTTGAAGTAGTTTTTAGAGAGATTGATACCCTAATTTCATTGAATAAAAAAGATCAGTATTGTCTAGTTTTTTGTTGTTTTTCTTTTCTTTTCTTTGTTTTTTTTCTTCCCCTAAGTATTTATTGATTGTGTGGTGTTCAGCTGTCACAAAAAATAAACAAATAGACATCACGTACATATTTCCCAGTCATTGTTGATCTGAATTTCACAATAACAAAATTGTGAACACATGTAACATTAATTATATGGTACAATGCAAGAAACAATCTTAGCTCACCTAGTTCCAGCAACTGGCAGATGCTACCATCATCTACTTTTAGATTGCCAAGTTCTGTTTCCACAAGTGAAAATAAACGTGCAGCTTCATGCCGTTTGTTTTGGTGGAAAAGAACAATAGCTTGCAATAAATGAAGCCTCATAAAAAGGGCTGCTTCATTGCCTACACAAACAATAATACATTTTTTTCCAGCCTTCCCTCAGATTTTATAATCCAACCAGATTTTTAAATAGAATTCTGGTAAAAAGGACAATTAACATTATTAAATTTAGTGTTGCTAACCTGTATTCCCTTTTAGAGCAAGAACACGTTCCAGGTTTGGTCCATAACTACGCTCAAAACTCTGTTCACACTTCTTCAGTCTCTGTTCTGCGTCAGGAAGATATGTAACACTGCGTAAACAGAGATAGCACCATGCAATGTCCAGATTCAACAGAGCATAATTGTCTACTGACTGCAAGATGCTGGAGTTACAAATACTGGAATAAATAAAATAAATACAATATTATAAATATAATACAATACAACATAAATAATTTGATTCAATTTACATAATCATTTCTTCTTTAAAAATTTTATTTTTAATAACTTCATTAAGTTAATAATAATTTCATTAACAAGTTTTTGACAATTCATAACAATGAAAAAATTTCAAATCATATCAAAGATGATTAAATGCAAAAATCCCTTACCTAAATTCTTTGTCTGCCTCTAGGAAAAACAGCAATGCAAGAGCATAGTTTTCTGTCTTCAAAGCCACTCTTCCTTTTTCATGCAATGACATGGCAACAATTAAAGCTCGTTTCTCTTCAGCAGGCAAATAGAGTTTTTTCCCAGTTTGGTCAGCAATCTTTTCATAATATCATAATATAAAAATATGTACATAACATGGGAAATAAATATATCTTCCACTGATTTTTACCTGAAGACTGTAAGACTCATCGCCTAATGAGGACTCATCAGTACTGGAACGTGCCAAAAAATAGGCTGCAGCTTTTGTGCTTTCCAAAGTACGATGGTTAGATTCTGCTCCCTAAATATTTTTAGAAAAATTATTAATACACTTTAGTAGGACTTATTAAAATTTTATTTATAATAAAACAGGCCTGCATTTTAAGTCATAAAAACTTTTTTAAAACTTTATAGGAAATGTACAGTTTTTTGGGGTGCTGATTTCATAACTGAACCATTTTTTCATAATGCACTATGAAGATTTTAGCTATCTGAAATTACATTATCTTTATTTAGGGTGTATGAAAAAATAAAACCTATTTTCTTGCAAATATTACTCCCAATGTTTATTATACAAACCATTACATAATCTTTATTTATAAAACCTTCAGTTAAGTATCTTGTAAAATCTTTTTTCTTTTCTGTGTGACGCTGTAAGTATTGCTCTTCCACTTATGCTATGTGGTGTGCCCCGGTGGAGTACCCAGCCCATCATGTTTACATTCCATCGACCCTGGTATTGCTTTTCCATTTCCTTATGGAGAATTTAAATTCTTGGTAAAAATGTATTCCTTGTTCCTCGCTCATTGCACCAAGATTTTCAGGAATGAAATCTAAATTGTTTGTAGAAAGTAAATCTTCAAGCTCATAAAATACCCTAAATCTTTAAAGCTCTTCAGCATATTTTTAATAACAATTGCGAAATCCAGTTCTTTATTGTTTCCTATGAAAGTTCTTAACCACTCTTTCAAAGGAAATCCAAGCTCTTTTCCATCATCATGGTGGTAAATTCATCTATCATTAGTCTTCTTACGTCTGATCTAATGAAAATTTCGATATCTTGGCTTCTGAGAGGGGTGGGAACTACTCAAAGAGAGATTTCAAGTACCTCCCATTTTTTAGCAGAGCTTTAGTGAACTGTTTCACAAGTCCTAATTTTATATGCAGAGATGGTAGCAGTATTTTCTTTGTATCAAAAAGACCTCTCCTTAAAATGTTTTTATTTCCTGATTCGTAAGTAGTTCTTGGGAGCCATTGTGATGATAGGGGCTACTAAACTGTATGCTAAATACAGAAAACTGCCAGAGACCTAGTGAAAAATTAACGCCAATTTGTGAAAAAACTGACTGAGCATATCTATTTACGTTTTCAATTTCAGCACACAAAAATACATAAAAGAGTGTTGAAATTTTCAAAAAAGTTTTTTCATTGCAAGCTTGTGTAATAGACTTAATTATTACCTCCACCGCACTTTGATCTTCATTAAGAATAATAGCCATCAGTTGGGTTCCATGTCTTACTCCTTGAGTACTTAATGGAACCTCATAATCTAAAACTCGGCCATTACAAATAAGCTTCACTCTACATTAAAAGAAATAAGTAATAATAAGAGTCCTTCAGATACACATGTCTGACCAGACACAACAAAGATCTGAGTAGACAAGACAAAAATATAAAAATCACCTTGCAGAAGTATCATTAATTTCTCTTGCAACAGCTTCCTGCAAATCCTTTGCCAGGTGAGTTAATGTAATTTGGATAGACAACTGTTTAAGAGGGTTTGGCACACGAACCTTGACAGTTGCAACCCCTGTATCCCTGTAATGATCCCTTTCCTGTAATCGTTCAAGAGCTCGATTCTGCAGACTCTGTATAGCTGTAAGACAGCTTGAGAAATCCAAATTTAAAGACTGACTGTACGATCTTGAGAGGTTCTGTAAAGGCAGAAATTGTGTTTAAAATAATTTTTTTGACTTTGGGCCACAGAAAAATGATTTTGACAGGTCAAGTCCCTGTGCACAAAAGCGTTATTAGTTTAGTGCAATGCATTCTACAAACTAGAAAATCGAGTAAAAATTTAATTTTTTACTGAAAAGGAGTACACACTAATGTTGCATCACATTTCACAACTAACAAGAAACAATATTGGAAGTCTACTCTTTTTAGCCATTTTCTTAATGATCAATTAAAACAACTATAAGACCAACCTCAATTTCTTCTTCACATCGTCCACTTCCTTCCGTGTAATATGGTGGTAACCACAATTTCACCTGATTACTATTAAGTTTTTCTCTGACTTGCACCAGAATATCTTCTGCTCTCAAATCACTATTCATTTTGACCAAGAATGCGAATGATGGATAGATACTCTAATATTCAATGGAATCCGAATATCTTCCTTTTTAATGAAATGAATTAAAAAATATTTGTCACATAACACAAACGAAATAATGAAAAACTCAGGTTATTGGACGGCAGCGACTCAGCAACACATCATGACACCTCTCAACCTGACTGACCCACCTCAACACATTGTGCGCTCTCCCAAGTTCTCGCTACAGCGTCGGCCCCAGCGATACCAATGTTATAATATTTCGAGTCGTGTCACTTGAGTCAGCTGTCTCTAAACCACGGTGTAAGATATATCTTATAATGCACCGTGCTCTATACTCAGTCAGTCAACTGACACAAATACCACTTCGAATTTTAAAAACCTTTATTCGACATATTAGAAAAAATCTTGTTAACTTAATTCCTTTTTGGATATTATGAAGAACGTTTAAGAGAATGGTGCAGGTCTCATGATCTTTGAAAACCCTAATTTTTCGAATATTGCAAAAGTTCAAAATTTTTTGGGAGTCTTCTCACAACTAAAATATTAAAGATATAGATTTTTCTCTTAATTAAATCTGTTCCTTAAAGATACATTTTGAAATAAGTTCATTTACAATTTTTCGTAAATTTTAGTACTTTTCGCGTAATTTTTCGTAAAAATACGGGCGAGAAAGTACGTGCTGTTTTAGCACCACTAGTTTTATGTTTTAAATAAAAAAAAGCTGCGCCACATTGTAGTGAGGGCATGTGGGAATTTTCCCGAGCTGTCTAAACTCTCCTGCATAAAAGCATCTACATAAGCATATACATCCGTCCAAATCGGATTACAAATGAAACCAACTAAGACCAAAAGCTGGGTTTCGAAATAAATCAAGTTGAAGTTGATTCTATTTTTGTCTACCCAATTTCTTTAGCTTGAAAGGACTCAAAACTGTTTTTCTTTTACAGACACTTTAATATTGTTATATTGCTTTTAACAAAATAGGGCTTCAACAGCACACACCTTATCGCATTATTTCTAGCTTTTAAAATTTTCGGATAATCAGAGAGATCAACGGAAATGAGACTTGCGCCATTGTTCTAAACGTTCTTTTCGCTGTCATAGAGAACAATGTTTAATCAAAACATTTGAAGCTATTTTTGAAAAAAAATAGAAAATGTTGAGACGTCTTGTAAAGTAACCGGAAAAATCAAAATATCCGTTTCAGAGTCGCAGAGCCTCGAATTTGTTTTGATCAATCGACAAATATTAATTTAGGAGGAAATTTAACGGTTAAGGCATAGCTTACGCAATTTAGTTAAATAAAAGTCTATATTGAAACACTACTTACGTAATTTTATGCGTCCGCATGAGGCATATACACTTCCCGCGCACGTGGTTCTGGCTTTGATTTCCACTGGACACTTAAATTCAACTCCAGCCCATTGCAACAAGCACTATTACTTCGACACGTTTCGCACAAATAAAATTATTTTATTTCGAAAACTTCACTACTCTGGTATCTTTGGTAATAATGAAAGATCTTCGACACACATTCGCATTCACAAGAACGTTCGCAAACCGCTGGCCAGCTGCACCTACACTGGCTTTCGCGAGACACTAAGGGACTTCCATCCAGAACAGAATTTTTTGGAGAAAATCGACTGATCGGTTTAGACGTTAGCGCTGTTCACAGACGGACAGACAGACGTTTTGCCGTCATTCAATTTTTCGGTATCAAGGACCCACAAAATGGATTCAGGCTACACCACGTGTCAGAGGATTATATTTCTAAATTTACCAACTGTGTTTATCCACTTTTTCGTTACCAGAGCTCCTGTAATAAGAGTTTTTCTGCCGAAAATTCGCCGTTTTTTCGAGCAACATTACATCACTTTCTCTCTACTGCGTAAGCTGTAGCGATAAAGTAAATTAGTAGTACTAAAACAGCACGTAATTTCTCGTCTGTATTTTCACGCAAAATTACTCGAAAAGTACTCAAATTTTCGAAAAATTGTACATAACCTTATTTCAAAATATATTTTTAAGGAACAGATTTTATTGAGGGAAAATATTGTAATTAACTGTCACCGGGTCATTGTGGGCACCGGGTAAGCAACTGCCGATCGTGCGACATTCAGCCTGAGTTTTACGCAATGAGTGACCTGGCCAGCATCTCGACTTGTGGCTGGCGACAGTTCGGCTCGTTATTGTTTGGATACAGCGACCGTCACGTCGAGGAAGATAACATTCTTTCGACGCGTGGGATTCTGAAACAGCAGCAACATATCAGTCGACCCATTTCGAATTCTTTTTGTGTGGATGGGGTATGGTTGCAGAGCAAGCAATAATCATAAACGATTTTTTTTATTTCAACATTATAAACCTTTTCCGATGAATAAAATCGTTCATACGGGATATTATTGCACGATAATTACGTCATAGCCATTTCTGCACGACATGAGTCATCGTAGACATAATGGTTATAGCTCCCTATCACCATCTTTGGAGCATAAAGAAGGTTCAGTAGTATCATGTAAATATTGCAGTGCTCGCAAGAAAATAATAGTTATTGTGAAAAAACTATCATTTGAAAAAACTAGTTACATTATTACAATTGTTTAAATTTGTGAAAGACACTTCAGAATGCGAATTTAATTTCAATTTATTAGCTATTTTAATTTTGTTATTGAATGAATTTTCAACGTATGATTCAGCCTCATTGGTGGTGACACAGCTACATATCACAACATACAACAGGGCAGTAATATCACCACCATTCTCGGCGAGAAACGTCTCGGATGTACTCCCAAAGGAATGACAAGTGTAGGACATCTGTGTTTGGTAGTATTAAATAATTTGTTATATTTTGTGTTCTCGCAATTGTATTGATTCCAACTGGATTTCAACAGCATGTTGAAAAAACAAAATAGTTAATTGTGTTTAACATAAGAATGAGCCGAACTGGATGGCCGAGGTGGCTAAGAGCGAGTACCGACTCAGCGCTTCGGTCCGAAGGGTCGCGGGTTCGAATCTCGCCTTGGGCATGGCTGTTTGTCCCCTGACTTTGTATGTATGTGTTGTCGCGGAGGGCCTCGTGTTCTGCAGACCCCAGATCAGAGGAACCCGCAAGTGTGTTGGTGTCTAGTGTATGGTCGAATATGCGTCCCATCGGGGCGTAAAGGGTAACCGGCTGTCGGCTGGATAAAAGCCCTAGATAAAAAAAAGGTCTTAATGAAATATATTTTCATAGATTTCCGCGTTAATGCATTCTTCACTGGATACAACAGTGATGATTCTGGACGTGTTTGCTTTGTCGTTTTAAAGTTACTATCAAAACAGAATCTTCCTCTTTCACATCATCGATAAACAAATTGTTCAATTCGACACATCTGTACGCACCAAATATACCAAAAATAGCAACAACATGAAAATCATACCTTGAATAAATGTAAACCACTAGTTAATAAATAAAACTTAATTATAATTAAGTTTAATTGAATCGTTTATTTCAGAAACCTGTCAAACGCCAAAATTTAAAATGCGCTTTAGCGGTGGAATATTGTTCCATGAAGATAGACACATCGCTTATTCCATATTTACCTGAAAAATATTCATTTATTAACAGATTTAATATTAAAAAATATTTTGAAATCGGAAAAACTGGGACACTTTTTCTCAATTTTCTCGACATGACAAATTTGGCGTTTGACGGGTTTCTGAAATAAACGATTCAATTAATTAAAAATTATTTTTATTGTCATAATTTTTATATATTCTTTAAAAGACACATTTCATCATTAAGTAAGGGATCTCGTAATTAAGTAAGCCTCCGTAAGGGATGTGTTCACATCTTTTTGGGAAAATACCACAGTCGAAAAACTTGCTTGACGGGCGTGGACGGAATGGACGTCGGTTGAAATCCGAAAGTCGTTTGTTTCATAAGCGAACTTACGTTATGAAAAGTTTTCATATTAATGCCGTCTTTATTTCTTATCATTGTGTTTAATTTTTTAATTTTGAATATGTGCACTATATTCACATGCTGTACATGCTATATATGCCGTGGTCTTAATATTTAAAGAAGCATATATTATAATAACTACCGTCTTGATTCTAGCAGGTGCATTATATCTGATTAACGAACCCGCTCAGACGAATAAGCAATAGCAGCGTCGCATACAAAATTCGCTTCTTTTTCACATACACATTTCTTGAACTTCAAATATTCCTTCTCATACAGTTTGCAAGAATTTTTTGGTATTAATGTAATTTTTTGGTATTAATGTAATTTTTTGCTTTTGCAGCTGATTCCAAAATTTCTCTTGGCAAAGAATCCATAACCTTTGTAAAATGCCGCTCACTCCTAACATCGTTTGTTCGGCAAAATTTTCTTATTCGATCAAAAACGGACATTATAAACTAGTTCGATAATCTACTATTAATGTAATTGCTTCGTATCACATTCATCGGATTGACTGAATTTTAGTTTTGACGTTGCCTCAAACTCAGATTCCAACTTACATCCGTGCTCTCAGTATTCTTACCACCAAAGATTTCTAAGTACTGGGCAACCTGTGTTAGGCAGTCACCAATAGTTCCAGTAAAAAATGACTTATTAGTAGTGGCCGCTTATTAAAGGTTAAAGGTTTATTGGAAACATGAACATAATCCAATTGTGCTTATAAATGCTGTGAAATGAAGTATGTTAATTTAACATTTTCCTTAATTACAAAAAGACACCGACAAAAACAATTTATACAAGATATTAACCCTCTAAATTACCTCTACCCCAGGTAATTTTGTGCGAATAGCGCTCGCCCATTGTTGACACGATCATGGGCGCACAGGAGCCATTGGCTCGTAAAGCATGTTTCTGCAACATCTAATACTAACCAATTGTTGTAGTGCTCAATATTTACAACTAGAACGCTCCAAAACGCAAACCGTTGGTTATATTAGCATTTTTTACGGCTATTCATCATTTTCGATCACGGCTAAATCGACAACTAGCATTCCGGAATAAAAAAACTTGCTTACATGTTTCATTTAGGTTGTGTCTGTCCATTGAAGAAATATAATTTGCAAATTAGTGCAAAAAGGTACAAATACGAGTTGACTAGAAATGTGATTACATATATGTAACAAGGGGCACTAGAGGGTTAAGATCATTTGCCTGCTCTCCGCTAATACCAAAACACACTACGACTTGTCACCCATTCTCTCCGTCGATTGGTTGGTTAGTGATTCCGGGCGCGTCAACAGCTTAAGTAATTAGTCCTGTAAACGTAGTGCATGTTTTTCCTCACGAGATGGCGGTGATCATCCGCCACTGGATGGCGAGATCCGGCGCCGACCTACCGTCGGCTAGCGGGGTTTCCCTCAACCAGGACTTTCCCACCAGCGGGGCACCGCCCCAGCCGGAACAAGCTCTAAGATTCAGACCGGTCTCCCTGGAATATGTGGTAGTGTAGTGCATGTTAGCGTAAGTGTGTGTAAGGCGAGAGGATAGTACAAGGAAGAGGAAGGAAAGATCGCGCGCGGTCCGTGGCCCGTTTGTTAGGGTACTGCTCCGACATTCGCCTCGTGTTGATAGGAGAAACCACGAAAAACTACCGATCAGAGCACCGGCCACTAGAATTCTCCTCCAGACAGCGACTGAATTCGACCTAACTGAAAAAGTAATGTCGAAAATCCTGCCGCCGTCAGTACTCGAACCTAGGACTTCCCGGTCAGAGGCGCTGCAGAGACATCAGCTCATGCACTGAGCCATTGCTCTCGGTCTCTCCGTCGAGAAACGCATTTTCCCACCACACCAAATCGAACAAGCAAACTAGACTTTATTTTTTATTTATTTACGTCAAAAACAGTTAAAAGCTGTAAATGACGTGCTATGGGGAGAAGTAAATATTATGCACGTTTTCAAAATTCTGTGATCCCTACACTAAGCCGTATACTACCAGAATTTTGAAGAAAAAAACCCGCTCCGATGTAATAAAATATATTTCCAAGGATAAATCAGCAATAAATTTTGGGTTCTTATCCAGCATGTTCTTCGTCAAGGAATAATACTTCCTGACGCGACAATATGGAAACGATAATTTGAATAACTATATTTCCCACTGAATTCTAGAAGATGTGCACAGATCATGAAGTTACATTGTTGTCCAGAAGCAAAACAAGGGGCCATCTTAATATTTGCCCAATGGACGAGGGAAACTGACGAAAAACGTGATCGAGATGGAGGTCATTGACCCGGAGGCTGCAGTACAATACTTGTTACAGGTTGTTTACATTTATACAGTCCAAATGGTAAATAATGCATTAAATATCACTGTTAAAATTAATGTTACTTTTCTTGTGATGCTCTGTATTGTATCTAATTGTATGGAAACAGTTATGCAGCAAAAACGATTTCACTCGGGATTTAAACTTTTCTATTGAATTTAATCGTTTAATGTCATCTGGCAAAGTGTTGTAAAATAGTGTACATGTATTGTATGTGAAATTTTGGAATGAGCTGTTGATACCATCACCTGATGAATATGATTTCTACGTCGAGTGTTATAGTAATAGACATCGGCGTTTTCTGAAAGTATATTCCCGCCCTTAAGCAAATCACTTTTGACAAAAACTACTGATTCGTAAATCAACAGACAAGGCAAAGGTAAAATTCCTAGTTTGATAAAGAGAGGCTTACAAGAATCACGTGGGTGGGATTTGGTTATTATTCGTACAATTCGTTTTTCTAATCTAAAAGTCTGGGAGCTATAAGATGTATTTCCCCAGAATATTATGTCATATCTCAGGCGGGAATGAATTCGCGAAGTCTACACAACGAGCAGTCTGAAGGCTGACTTAATTTGCAAGAATTCTGTCCGCGTAGCATAATGAACTTAGTTTTGTGTTCAATTCATTCAAATAAACGTTTCATTTGAGGTTTGAATGGATTGAGAGACCTAAAAATTTTGTATTCTTAACATCAGTCAATGGTACACCGTTCATTTTCAATGGAATACAGAATTGTTTATTTGAAATGGAAAACTGCATTGAAACCGTTTTCTTTTCATTTACTATTAATTTGTTGTTTCGGAACCAATTTGAAACATCTGATATTGTATTATTTACGGTTTCTTTATTGCAAAGAATGTTCGTATCATCCACAAAGACAAAGTTTTTCCGTTTCGAATCGTCGAGGGCATTTCGTTTACGTATAGTAAGAAGAGAATATGGCCTAAAATCGATCCTTGAGGAACTCCACGTGCAATTGGCAGAGTCGGAAAGGTGTGTACATAATGTTTCATCATTCCAATAAGGTATTTCCACTCTCTGAGATCGTTGTTTAAGGTACGAACATAACCTATCTAGGGCAATACCACGGATTCCATAAGAAGGTAATTTTGAAAGTAAAATGTCATGATCAATGATGTCAAAAGATTTTGAGAGATCTAAAAATAATCCAATAGATGCTTCGTTTTGGTTCAATGATGAGGCGAAATCTTCAAGAAAGGAAAATATGGCTGTTTCCGTTGATTTTGATTTTCTGAATCCATGTTGGCAATCTGAAAGCGCATCGTTTTTACTGAGAAAAGTTTCCATTCGTACGTAAAAAAGTCTCTCTAATATTTTTGAAAAAACTGTTAGAAGAGAAATGGGCCGATAATTTTGAAATTCATTTTTGTTGCCTTTTTTGAAGAGCGGCTTAATCTTAGCAGTTTTGAAAATATCTGGAAACGTTCTGGTACATAAGGAAGCATTCAATATGTGAGTTAACGGGTGTATAATGGCAGGCGCACAGGTCTTTAACAAAGAATCCAGGAATTCATCTAAACCGATTTTATTTATTTTTTTGTTTTCCGATTATTTAGAGAATTTCATGGGATGAAGTTTCGGAAACGAACATCGTGTCTAAAATTTTGGGGGAAATGTCTGTTATTGAATTTTGTGGCTGAAGACGCTTTGTGAGATCGGCAGCAATTCTCGAAAAGTATTGGTTAAAGAGACTAGTCACTGTTGCGTTCACATTTATATCGTTATATTTTAAAACAACATTCTCTACAAGGTTTCTAGTTGATTTGGTCGTATTTTTTATTGTATTAGCCTGCCTTATGACTTTTCTTAACAATGACTTGTATTTTTTAAAGTAGATGAGGAATTCTTGAGATACGTTATGACGTTTAGAAATTAAAGAAAGAATTCGCTTGGTTTTACATGATGTTTTAATCCCTTGTGTTATCCAAGAATTGCTTTTCCGTGAAATATTTAATTTTCTTTTTTGAAGAGGAAAGCAAGTGTTAAAATGAAATGAGAGCGTTGAAAAAAAAATTATTATACTCGTATTTATCGTTTGTATCAACAGTATAATAAACCGCGTCCCATGACTCCTGCATCAAGTAAACAATGAATAATTTTATTTTACTTTTAGTAAACAATCTAGTCATACGTGTAATATTTATTGTGACAGTGTTCACATTTCTTATAATAGTAAGAATTTGTGCATCGTGGTCACTGTATCCTAAATCTTTTGTTTCAACTTCATATCGAGGAGTATTGTTAATTATAATTTGATCGATTGCCTCCATCGAATTTAGTGTGATCCGTGTATGTACCCTTTCCCTCAGATAAAGTGGCCGGCAAAATTCTATCTTTCACACCGCGCCGACAAACTTGGACACTCCTCGGCCTGGGGGAGGGCAGGTGGAGGGACGCGTTGACCAATTGCTAGCAGGTAGAACCACAGATGTCTGTGATTGGTGCAACATCCCAAGGGGTGGAAAGGACGTTGCCTCAGGGGGAGGGGGCTAGCGAATCATTTTTTCTCTTTTATATGAGTATCGCGATTATCGATTTGGTTTCGGGGCAATTTTCACCTCCCTACTCAGCTATATTCTTTTGTTAGAATTAAATAATGAATTTATCAAAAGACCACTGCGATAAAATATTGAGTATAAACTTATGAAAAATAGTGAGCATAAACTTAAAAAAACATTAAAAAAGGATCAAAAGGAAAAATAATGTTTATTTTAACAAAACAATGATATAGTACATTGAATTAGTTTACATTTGTATTGTATAATTTAAAAAAAGACTTAATATGCCTGTTACAAGTAATGTACTTCACCTTCCGGATCAGTGACCCCCATCTCGATCGGGTTTTTGTCCAGTTTCCCTGATCCATTGAGCAAATGCTGAGATGACCCCTTGATTTGCCTCGACGTAAATGTAGCTTCAGTATGCGCACGTTTTATTTAGCTCTATTTTTGCTTGTAGTGGTCGTAGAACTTAGGATGAGTAACTATCTCCTTAGCAATGCACAAAAATCAAATCTGAAATTCGTTAACCGTTACAAATAAATTTTCTATAACTCGAGAACGAAAATGTCTAGTTTTTGAAATGTTCATCTCGCACTTTTTTAAATTGTCTTCTTATTTTTTTATTTTTCATCTTTCAACTATTATTTATTTATTTAGACAAAACAGTCAAAAACTGTGACGCATGGGGGAGAAAATCATCTACACACGCTTTCTTGAGTTTCAGAATCCCTTCCCAACAATTTAACTATTAATAGTTGAAAGATGAAATAATAATAATAATAATAATAATAATAATAATAATAATAATAATAATAAATTTAAAAAAGCGAGAGATTAACATTTCAAGAACTATATATTTTCGTTGCCAAATTATAGAAAACTTATTTGTAACGGTAAACAAATGAACAGATTTGATTTTTCTGTCTTGCTAACAAAATAGAAACTCACCCTAAGCTCTACTACCACTACAAGCAAAAGGAAAGTTCAACAAAACGTGCGCATAGTGAAGCTACATTTACGTCCAGAAGCAAATCAAGGGGCCATCTCAGTATTTGCTCAATGGATCAGGGAAATTGGACAAAAACCCGATCGAGATGGGGGTCATTGGCCCGGAAGCTGAAGTACATTACTTGTTACAGGTATATTAAGTCTTTTCTAAAAATTATACAATACAAATGTAAACTAATTCATTATACTATACCATTGTTTTGTTAAAGTAAACATAATTTTTCTTTTTGACGATCAGTATTAATTGCATAGAAACAGTTATGCAGCAGAAAAGATCTAACTTTTAACTTAAATTTGTGTACCAATTTTAATTGTTTAATTTCATCTGGCAATGCGTTGTAAAGTAACGTACATGTATTGTAGGTATATTTCTTGTAGTGAGCTGTTGATACTGACACTTGATGAACGTGATTTCTACGTCGAGTGTTGTAACTGTAAATATCAGTATTACATGAAAATATGTTCCCACCGTTAAGTAAGTCAGTTTTGACAAATACTACAGATTCGTAAATAAATAGGCAAGGCAATGGTAAGATTCCAAGCTCAATGAAAAGAGGCTTGCAGGGATCACGTGGATGGGATTTTTTCATTATTCGGATAATTTTCTTTTGCAATCTAAATGTCTGGGCACTAAAGGATGAGCTTCCCCAGAATATTATGCCATATCTCAGGCGGGAATACTGATTATATATAATTATTATTAATATATTAATAATTAAATTATAGGGAAGGGATTCTGAAACTCAAGAAAGCGTGCGCAGATGATTTTCTCCCCCATACGTCACATACAGTTTTTACTATTTTTTTACCAAATAAACGTCTAAAGTACTCGGCAACAAAGTACCTCGGAATAGAACGCATTGGGCTGACTCAATGATTGATTGATGACTAGTGATACGGGGACCGTCAACTTATAAGGTCATTAGTCCCGTAAGTGTAGTGTATGTTTTTCCCTTGGCGATTTGCTCAGCTGGATGGTGAGATCTGGCGCCGACCTACCATCGACTAGGGGGATTTTCCTCAAATAGGTAATGCCACCAGCGGGGCAACGCCCCGGCTGGGACAAGCTCCAAGCTCCCGACCGGTTTCCCTACATGTGTGATAGTGTAGTGCAAGTAAGGGTAAATGTGTGTAGGGGTGGGGATAAATCAAGGAATGGGACGGAAGTTCGAGCGCGGCCCCTGGCCCATTTGGTAGGGTACTGCTCCGGCATTCGCCTGGTATTGATCATAGAAAACTACCCATCAGAACAGACGGTCGCCAAAATTTTCCTGCAGACAGCAACAGCAATCTGGCTAGTATCGAAAATCCTGCCGTCGGGACTCGAACCCCAGAATCTCCCGCCGGAGGCATTGCAGCGACATCAGTTGATGCCCTGAGTCACCTCTCCCGGTTGGCTGACTCAAGAATGAGTAACGTTAATCGCGTATGTCGGACCTTGTCATGAAATTGGACACTTGTAGAGAAGCGTCAACTCGCTTTTAAAGTTTGAGGTTATACGAACGCCATTCCGCTTGCGGGCCCATTCTGTCGTTTGCTATGCACTCGCGGAAGTGATTCGATTTATTTGCATTCTTTCCGATAAGAGAAGATTCTTCTTTTCAGAAACATTGGATTACCTGCTTACCTGCGTTCCTCGGAAAACAGTTGGTGAGAAGTACTTGTATTTCGGTCCCCGCTCTTTGGAGAACTTACCGTTTTGGTCTGGGGAGCGAGTGTATTGTGTAGAAGCTATGGGAGGAAATTGAGGGTTGTGATGTTCTTGAAATCCAAATCATAAAAGTACAAATTTATATTTAATAATACAAACAATAAATGCAAATTTGTATTTTTTAAACCAATAATTTAAGATAACCCCAAACTAAAAATTCACAATTGACATTACAAATTTATTTGTCGGTTTATTTCTTTATTACGTGCTCAGACATACCATCAATATGTTCCAAAATTATACATAACGATATTTTATTAATTGTCTTTGAAGAACAGATTTTATTAAAGAAAAAAATCTCTATCTTCAATATTGAAGTTGTAGGAAGACGCCGAAAAAAATGTTAACTTTTGCAATTTACGAAAGAAAACAAAGATCAACAAAAATGAGACCTGCGCCATTCCTTTAAGCGTTTTATACGCTATCCGAAGACAAAGTTTTGGAGCAGTGCTTTAAAAAAATTGAAAATGTTGAGGTTTCATGTAAAGAACCCCCAAAAAGCAAAAGATCGATTTCAAACTCAGAGGGCCTCGAGCGCCTTGAAATCGATTGAAGAATATTAATTTGGGAGAAAATTGGCTGAAGAGTTTTGTGGCTAGCGTTGACCACAAATGAACGGACAGACATTATGTTGTCAATCAATTTAGGTTTACAGATGTCTAAAAATAAATATACAAAGAGTTTTTAAAAGAAATTGCAATAATAACGATTTTCAAATGGATAGAAAATTCCTAAAACTTTTGTCAGTATGAGGCACAAGAAAATGTAAAAGCTTACCTCCAGTCAATTAAATTGTAAAAAATATAAATAAATAATTTTAAAACAAACTGGTGTAAAAATATTCTAATAAACATTTAAAATTATTACATCCATTCTTTTTGAATAAAAATTGCCATTTTTCTACAATTGGTTCATACAAAAACTACAGAGCGACAGAGAAACCAAGACCATGTGGTCACTAAGTGATATACAGAAGCTAGTTGTATACTATAATACTCAGAATAAAACATAGGAGAAACCGACACCAGTATTTGGCTATCCAATCAGGAGCTTCGTTAACTTATTTTGAAAATGAAGTTCCCAATAATGCAAGGAAGAATGTGCTGTTCAGCATAAAATATGGATACAATACAAATAAATAATCATGAAATATTGTATATTGCCACCTAATAAAACTGTATTCTCACTTAAAGCAATGGATTCATTTATGTGTTATATGAAATGAATCCTACAAACATTTATTCTTTCTACTGTGAAATTGCATTTTGTGAATACAACCTTATTCCGGGAAGCCCTTTAATTGAGTATCTTGTGTGGTTTCAGCTCTTTTCTTCTGCTACATTTCATATTAGTTATTTCAACTCTCAAATAAACAATAAATTTTCATCTTTAAAGAAAATGTACCAAGAAAATTTTAGTGCAGTATGCAAGCACATAACTAATTCATTTTCATTGTTCTTTGAGATTACCTAAAACAACAAATCTGCATTCCTGTCAGCTCTCTTAATTTTTTTTAAAAACAAATGAACTCTATTACACATAGTAACACTCCAACTATTGGGGCAAAGAGTAAGATTTAATGCTTCATGGTAAAACTAAGTGACTTTATTTCAAGCTAAAACACAGTGAAAAAGGCAGAAATGTATACTTTCGAACTTGAAACAAATTATTTGAAAGAATTTAAAGTTAATCAGTAACCAACATTTTCACAAGTTATGAAGGATCTGGGGAGTGAGCTCTGACATATAGATTAAACTCGAGCAATGAAATAATATAAAGTTACAATGAATAATAATGTAATTGAACTTTTCCAAATCAAAGCTGGAACATGGTAATGCAAATAATGTTCAATTTAACAATAGCAGAAAGTTACACAAGAAAAAAAATTTCTTTCAGCCTACGCAGATGATGACAATCATTGCATGGAAAAGTCATGCTATAAGGTAATCTTGATGTAATAGAAACTAGCTAATTTGAAGTGCAAATCTGGTAAAAAAAATTAAAGAGATAATGGAAAATGTTAAGTGATCAAAATACAACTGCAACGGTCAGAAAATAGTAGAACCTGCTTGTAAACTTGAAACCAAAATTGAAAAACCATTTAAATATGTTTTAAATACAAAACTATTAATGTCAGAAATGTCAGTGGTTAAATACAGGAGAGCAGCAGTTAATAGGTAAAGCATTTCACAATAATCGAAATGTTTTTGAAGTTTGATTCTTCCAAGAAAATAAAAATTTTTGTAATATAATCCAACAATCAACCCAGTAAGTCTAAATTGTGAAATCTCAAGAAACAAAAAGATCAAAAACAGTTTTTGAAAAGAAGAAATTATGAAAAATGTTTGGCCTAACCAAACTGATCAAATCTGAAGCCTTAAAGCACATGCGAAATTAATTAGGTTACACAACATACTAACATCATGCAAAAATTAAGTGTACGAGGCTGGGTAGACAAAAGCGTATTAAGAGGGTGAATAATTGAGTCTGAGAGGTAGAATTATGACTATGTTATACAGATAACCATTGAAGATACTCGTAAAGGAGGAATGATTTTACTTAACATGATCTTCTGACAATGAAATTCAAGAATTGGAAATAAAAACCAAAGATACTAATATAGACAGTAAATGAATTGGTCTCGTAGGTCTACATAAAGATGTATAACTTAAAACCTTGAAAAAGGTGAAGAAAAGCTACAGAACAGAAAAAGAAGTAAATGAAAGGATGAAACAGTTTTAAAATTAGCAAATTAAGAAAGGCAGAGCATTAAGAACAAAGCAAAAAGTTCGGAAATTTCTTCTGTGGATACAAAACAAAGTTCTTCAGATTTCCAAATCAAGAAAGAAATGTTCATATTATCCTATTTAAATAAAAAATTGCACTTTATATTAAATGAAACACTTTTTCAAAAAGGAGGAAAAGGACAGGATTAACGAAGGAATACATCATTAACAAGTCTTCAACATCCATTATTATATTTTGAAAACTGCATAAATTTACAATACATACAGATGCCAATAGTACATGAAGACAAGGAAAAGTCTGTTGCTTGTATGTGTCAGAATTGACAATCATCACACTTTCTTCGTAAAAATCATACCCATTCTCTGTAATATATTTCCATAATTCTAATATTTTAGCTTGCAGAGACTGAAAAACTGATGCTATTTTACTACACTAGATTTGACAGCATGAAAAAGATATATTAATAAAGTCCAATGTGAGTTTGCAGTTCAGTTTTCCAGTCCCTAGGTGTACATGAATATGAAAGAGGACAAATATACTTGGACTCTTGTTTGTTCTTGACGTATACTGAGACATGCATTGCTGCATATGATTAATTAAAATGTACTTTTCATCACTCATATACATATGCATTAAAAATTAAACCATGATTTGAAATTATATTATTAAATTCACTCCATGGCAGCTTGTATCTGCTCTCTACCGGGAGAAACCATGAACACATTTACTGTACATGATATCAAAAAGACAGTTTAATAACAATATTTGCTGTGCAAACAGTGAAAATATATTACTTGCTTTGTATTTGTGGATACACTGTCTCGTGACACAACCATTCTTATTATGAAATCTGTACAAATTACCAACCAACTAATTCAATTTTCCAAAGCTTCTATTGCATACAGCAAAATGAGATTCTTTAAAATATTTTCAATATTGAGGTTTGCATTGAGCTTCAAAATAGAAAGGTATTTAAAAAAAATCTCTAATAACTTTGTTGGAAGGAATTTCTGCCCAGTTCCATTCTTAGGATATATTTACCATCTGTTGTTCAATGTATCTTTAACATATGGCTCAGATTTTCCAATTTTAATGAAGTGAATGACTGAGGAAGAATATGTTTCAGGAAGTAGTGAAAAAATTAATAAAAGTGCGTTCAACATTCCAATTTACAACCGTTATTATGTAACAAGTACTAAAAATCTTGCTTGACAAGATATTTTCTCCATTATTTTTCATCTTGAAAACATGTTATGTTATTGCCCAGAAGGTAAACTTTTTGTCTTCCTTTGATATCTGTCTAACAATGGAACTGTAGCAGAAATTAAACAACTATAGACTTTGCATCAAGTCAATAGAAATTTTTGTAGCATTAGAATACTTACTTTTAGCTATATTCTACACATTTGTCAAGAAAAATTCTTTCTACTAAAAAACTGAATTGCACAAGAGCATTTGTCTTCTCTAACATGGCTTGGTGAATAACAACTGACATCACATTTCAACTGTGTACTAGTGTGTTGTGAAACAAAATAAGTACATACAGGATTTATTTATCTTAGTTAATCTTAGTATATAAGTATAGAATATCTATAATTTGATATTGAAAAATCGTATACATTCTTGGGGGATTGAGTTCCAGTAAGTAGTGTGGATGCCTGCTTCCTCAACTTGGCTTTGTAGCAGATCATCATTTTTCGTATATCTGAATGCATCAGTACTTTCCCACTGCGCACACTGCTACAGTAACACAATGAAATGAAACAAAAAGAAGAGATAGATAACACAGGAGCACTTGAGGCTTTCAGTAGAATTGCCTCTTCCTGCTAGTACCCTTGCCCCTATAGCTGCTAATATGCACGTGCTTGTGTATTAAAACTATCTTATATATTCATTATGGACAGAACATGTATAATAACTGTTTAGTAAAAAGAACAAAGCATAAGACATAAGAATTACAACCTAGTATACTAAAAACACCAAAGATTTAACTTATCATACTCTCAGTTGCAGCGAGTTGGCTACTTTAACCAAACAACCACACAGTTTTATTACATGTGGGCACAGCATGAAGTTGTGCTATTCTAAAAAAACACAAAAGGCATATAATCCATGCAAAGTTCATTCCATTCTTAATTCTAAGAACAGCACGGAGCTGGACATGCATGGCAAAAATTAACAGTATTCACATTTATTGTACTACATCACACTTTTCAATAAACGTTTTGCACTGAAGTATGTCTTAAAATTCTGCTCTGGAGGTTGTATAATGCAGAGCCATTGTCTACTGTTGCCTTAATAACTATTCTTACAAAATGCTTGGAAGAGACATAAAAGAAATATTTATACAAAATAATATTGAAAGATAACATTAAATTCAGTTTTAAAAAACAGTATTAGGCTGACATATTAGCTCATTTAACAATATCTGTTGCACATTAGTGCATCACATATTAACCCATATTGCTACTTTTCATTTATCAAAAATGAGCTGCCGTTTATTCTTGTGAGCAGCAGGGCACTGGGCAGAAACATGGCTGAGAGCCACAATGGCCCCCTAGGCCTTCAGAGCTACAAAAGGTACAAAAGTTGCTTGCGTAGTAGTAGTTGTGTAGTATACTGGTGTATGATCAAACCTGAACAGCCAGGATGCTTGTCAGTCGTTGCCAGCCGTCACCTGTCACGGAGAATCGTCCTCCTGCAAGGCATAAGCCAATCTCTACACTCTATTGACAATCAAGCACCACACTGTAGGCCTGGTCGTCACACAGCAGGTTAGCAGCTGCCTCTGGCAATCATTCTATTCTACATTAAAGTTAAGAAGCAACAACACAACAATATATGCATTAAAAGAATAAAATAGAGTGTTTAATCTTTATTGCAGTGTGACGCTCCAAGCTCTTATTTTTTTTATTTTTCACCAAGACACATTCTTGGTAACATCATCTGATTCACAGATCAGAATACAACCCACACCCTAAACCACCTTTCAGTGTTATTTGTTCCCCAAACTACTTTGATCACTGCAGCTACACAGCTTGCTGCTCAGAAAAGGATTAGTGTCAGTAAAGTCCAAGGCAAGAAGAAGGGCAAGAACCCAGGTTGAACGTATACTTTACAGGACTCTTGTCAAGTCTCCTCCCTGCTTGCCCTATGCCCACACAACCTGACCAGTCCATCTCCACTCGGGAGTGAATTTTATTTATAAAATTGTGCTTGAACTCTGAATATTCACATATGAAATTTCTCTGACTGTACGCATGCCCTCATCTAAACACAACATGATTCATGGAAATTCCCAAAACCAATGTTTTTGAAACCCCACCTTTTTGTCTCCCCTACGAGAGCGCTGCCAACAGGCCAGG
Source organism: Teleogryllus occipitalis (assembly GCA_011170035.1). Lineage (NCBI taxonomy): Eukaryota > Metazoa > Arthropoda > Insecta > Orthoptera > Gryllidae > Teleogryllus > Teleogryllus occipitalis. Next base: position 309,775 of record BLKR01001126.1, on the reverse strand, counting down.
CTGGTAGGCATCGGGCCCCACTGCAGCAATGACGCATGGTGCTTTGAATATCTTCGTATCAAATAATCGTATACATTGTTACAAGACAGGCTGTGCAAGCATGAAGACCGGGCACCGTTAGCCACTCGGTAACAGAAGTTATAATCTGCTGGACTCGATTCATCCTGCAGCCAGCAGTGGGGTGCAAAGGACCCAGGGGGAAAATGGACAAAAAGTCTCCACTGTAAGGCAAACTGTCTAACTGGCCAGCCAAAGTCACTTCTTCCGTTTTCTTGGCTAGCAGTTCTAGAGGGGCTGTTGAAATAGTGATCACTCTTATTCCTCTTGGAAATAGGATGAACAAAGTGATTTAAAAAACACTGCGGAACTTTCATATGGCTTTCTAGAAGCTGGAAGCAAATGCTTCGAAACGTGTGCACAATACGATCAGAAACAATAAGCCAGGACTCTTTTTTTTTTTTTCGTAAGTCACGCCACAAAGGCTGAATTAGAAACATGGAGGTATAACGTCTCCCTGGCTCCACTGCTCCATGAGCGCTCCTTGTAAGGTTCAGCGCTTTTTCGTTGTTCGAGTGTGGAGGCTTGGCAGATGACAAGAAGGGCAGAAGCTGCACAGTGCAACCTCCCACACATCAATCATTCCTTGGAAAGAGTGTTTTTTTTGTTTTGTTTCTTTGTTTTTGTTTTATTTATTTGTTAATTTTTCTGCGATTTATATAGTTTTCTTCGTTTCACACACACGTTTATTTAAGTAAACGCCTTTTTTTTTTTTTTTTTTTTGGTTTGCCAGCCAATCTATCACAGCTCCTTGATCAACACTCGTCTCTTCGAGGAAGATGTGATGTGCGTGCAGGGGCCCCCGTCCTTCTTGTCAAAAGTCCGCCAATCCACAGATTGTCCGTAGCCGCGGCGGCGGCGGCGGCTACTGCTGCTTTGTGGTGCGGTCTCATAGCGGTGCGGGCGGCGGTGGCGGCGGTGGTCGCTCCTAGAGCTTCTGGCGCTTGACCGACTCAGGGTCGCTGCTGTCGCCGCTGTCCTCGTCCTCCCCGTGCAGCGGCTGCACGGGCGGGAAGTCGGGGATCTGCTCCCGGGGCGGCGGCGGGCCCGGCGGATTGCTCCAAGGCCCGCCCGAGCCCGGCCGAGGAGGGGAGCCCGACTTAGGGGTCACGTGACCAGCCGCCTGCAAGCAACAGCACACCACCCCCTCGCTCAGCAAGCGCGCCCCCACCCCCACCCCCCCAAGCGCTGCTGTCGCCCCTGCCCCTGCTGCCACGCCCCCTTCCAAAGCGAGGGCGCCCTAGCCGGGGGCGGATCTCGACATTTCGGTCGGGAGGGGGCACGGTCTTGTTGTTGGGATGCGTCTGGAGACTAAGGGTTAGAGAAGTGGATGAACCCGTTGAAGGGAGTTAATGGGTGAAGTTGCACATTACAGGTAGCACGCCACTGCAAATTATTCTTGGCGGAAAGACGGAATTTACGTGAATGTTTTCATTTCCTTCTTGTTGGATTTAGCGAGTTTTTTCAACACCTTTTTTGTGCGTGGTCATGATCCCCTTCCTCATTACATCCACAACTGGAACTGCCTTGAACGGGGCAATATGGCATATTGGGGGTTTTATCAATTAATGTTTTTGGGGGTCAGGTCTATTTTAGAGCATATTTTTTTATAATAAATGTACAGTTTGAAGAACGAAGAAGAAAGACTTAAAAGTCGGAATGAAAAGTAATTTTTAAGAAAATTCAAACTATTTTCGTTGTATTATCAACTGTCTAATTCTTAATACATTTTTATACGTTATAAAAATATATTATTCCATAAAATAGACAAATTATTTGGAACAATAACACTTAACTTTAACAATCATTTTTTTAATTTATAAAAAATATTAGTTTCGTTGTTATTTTTTACGCAAAAAGTTGTTAATTACCTACATATTAAAGGAAATATTGATTCTTTAATGTATTACACACTTTTCATGATGTATAAAACATTACTTTTTATCTAGCAAGACAAGTTACCAAATAATTGGCTACACTGAAACAAGGGAATGGAAACAGAATGTTTGGCTATATAGAATGATTTAAAAATGGGGATCGGCCAAAAATTAGCTTTAGCAGGGTCTCTAATGAGAAAATCAAACATAAAGGATGTCATAAATAAGCCAATGATATTTTAATGCAGCTCTGTAACTTTACTGATAAATCTTCTGCATTTCGTAGATAAGGGGGATATTATTTGCCAATACATTTGTTTTTACAGGGAGTGTTGATCATTCTTTTGTCATAACAAAACGTTCATCACGTTGCGAAAGCGATCTGGAAAGGTGTGTTGTCCCGTCAGCCACCAATACTGGGGCGAACAAAACACGAAACATATCAGTTTTTATTTTTATCTTTGAAATACGTTTAAAAATTAAACGAATATAACCACTTGAAAGTGATCAAGATGAAGATGTAATTTTATTTAAAAAAATACTAAAAATAATAAACATTCTATAATTCAAATACTAAGATCTACGTTGGGATTTCGAAACATCTAACATGTCTCTTATTGAAAATACTTGTCTACAGAGTGCAAGTAAAATTAGGCCGTATTAAAGTTTCTAAGGGCATTGTCTGATGATGGAGGATTGCTTCAAGATATGGGCCAATCCAGGAACTAGGAAGGCAATGGAGGGAAGCGGAGGTGACACTATACGTTTCCACTCCGAGCGACACCAACAAAAGCGACGCCACTGCCTTAACCCTTGTTGCGTCGACCAACCCACAGACCCCTGCCCCGACACTTGTACACACACTCACACATACAGAAAGCTTGCCGCATAGGTTTCAGAGCTGATGAATACATGTCGTCTTGCATGGGGTATTATATGTTACCTGTCTCGTCACAATTAGATGTACGGAGAAGCAAAGGCCTGATATACAGTCAGTTCTAAGTCCAAGCATAATTTTCAAAATAAAAATTACAAAACAGCTCCTAAGTTATGGAAGAGGAGCAAATAAGTGGGCGTTTTGGATTGTATTAGAACTATTCAGCTTCTTACCTGAGTATTTACTTCAAGCTAAGCACTTTCTATGGGGAACTGTTACGGAAGTTATCTAGCGTACAGAGGTCTGAGAGACTATATACAGAATAACCACACTCATACAGTACACAAAGAACAAAAGCATGCAATTCCACATTATTAAATGCATGAATTTCTGGACAAAGATATTCAGATACTCCTACAGCGTGCACCAAAAAATAAACCGCCTTCTCTATTACGTCCACAGTTTTTACATATAATCTTGCAATACAAATAGATATCATTAAAAATAAATTCACACACACACACACATTTATATATTCATGCACATAACACAAATCTCCACTTTTTTTAACACCATGCACAATGGGATCACCCACATCCTGGCACACAAATTTACAGTAAGTTGGAAAGTTTCATGCTTTTAAAAATATGTTATCAAGGATTCGCCAATTTAAGACCTAGCATTTCTTAACGATAAGCAAAAATATTATCTAAAGCATACTGGACAGGGCTAGTATCACAAGGCGTCAGCAGTTAGCTTCGTTAGTATGCTTCTTGTTTTCTGCAACTTGCTTACTTTATGTAAAGATGATTCCTGAACGTTTACTGTCACTCGGAGAGCAGTATCTCCCACACACCGTACTAACTCGACCCCACGTAGTCTGCGTATACAATATTGCTCATAATTTTCACGACTTCTCAGTCTACTTGATGACCACTCAACGTCCACTTGAGCACGGTAACACAATCAACAAAACAAACAAACAACAATAATAAAAGTTATTGTCTCAAAACGCACAGTTGCACTGTTCTGATTGTCACTTGATTATTATGTACTTATGTACTGATTATAGAAAAAGTTAAATTGAAACAAATGATGACACATAACAAGTAGAAAGACACACTCTCACTGTTTGTCGCGGGTTCAGCGAACAAGTCCAAACAAAAGAGCGTGAGTTTCACACGCTAGACCAGACGACTGGTGAGGGCTCGCCTGATGGTTGTGATGGTGATGGTTGTAGCGATGGTGAAGGTGATGGTGGTGACGCGACGAAGCGAGAGAGCTTGCGAGCGAACAGGGCTGCTCATTGGTGCACCTATACAGCAAACGGCACACACAACAATCTCAGTGAAGACGTTTTGTTGGATCTTCAATGTTATGGAATTGGCCTTTAATTTTTTTATTTATTTATTTACTTTTTTTTTTGAAAAATCAGGAAGGGAGGACAGTTTACTAATCCGCCAGTCTCAAGCAAGTATCATCATTATCACCACCTGTCATTCAGCCAGCACCATCCAACCAGCAACAAAATAGCGGTAACGGCAGAAGGCAGCTTTGCTCCGTGCGGTTAGGGATACCCACTCTCACAGTTAGTTCTGCCCTAGCACCTGCCACGGGTTAGGTGAGTGTAATATATCAGTCAGTCAGAACATATCATGGTGGACATACGTGAATTAACACACCATGCAAAAATATTGCTCAACTTTTCAGGCTAGATACTTCTCAAAGATTAAAAGTCTAATGAAATATGCAAAAGGGAAACACGATTTAGCAGCCTACGGGCGCATAAAATAAACATTTTTGGAATAAAAAAATCGTGGACCTGGTTTTTAGATGATTTACGATCCTTGACAGTTTTCTGAGTGCAGGCATGAAGAAAATGTAGGAAGAGAAGACACGGTATCTAATATTTAGTACGTGTTTGACAGCTCATTGCGCTCCTCATGGTAATTGCAAGCCCTTGCTTATATGTTCGCTCGGGTCAGAATTCTTCACACTCAAATGGTAATGAACGCGTTTTACACTTGTAAATGTACTATTTTCTCCATGCTCAAAAGTTATACAAATTGAAAAACTCGAAGTCAGAATATTGTATTGTGCCCATTATTGTATTGCAGTATGCAATGATTTCAATAATGAGCAGTACGGATAAATCACCGTAACATGTATCATGCTATCCAATCTGGTATCGTCTACATCAAATATTGACCAAAGCAAACCTGCGGTTTTTCATCTCGCTTTTATTAATATTACGCTCTTTGTATAACTTTGATGGCCCACTATACATGCTACTGCAAACGCACATCCCGACACGGAGGTTGCAACATTGAATATTAATAATGGCGAAATTAATATTTGGACACTTGGTAGCCGTCTGAGGGTGACGAGATACGGCGACAATGAGAGAGGAGCACGAGACAGAAACAGAAGAGAGAGGGGAAAAAAAGGAAGCACGGGACGCGAGCCGATGCGAGCCGAGAGAGGAAAATTTGCATGGCTATTGATCGACGTAGTAGGAGGCGAGACGCGCTCTTCTTCTGTTTTAATTAACGCTCAGCTGCCCGGCTGTCCCTCGGGGCCGAGGCGAAGAGCAGAGGGGCGGGGAGGAGGCGGGGTAGGGGAAGGGGAAGGGGCAGTGGTGGCGGCGGCGATCGGGCAACGAACGAACGAACGCATACCCGCTGCGGCGCACTATGCTCCGGATTTAGAAAAAAAAGCGGTCAAAATTATGAAGAGCTAATCTCCAAAAACCAACGCTTCCGTTTCTTTTCTATGGTTTTCTATGTTAATATATTCTTAAGACTCTAATTCATTATGCTGTCTCATAATGGGTTCAAGAATTGCGTTTGTCCTATGTTACACAATACCCGAAAATCGATGAATCTTAAACCATTGAACTGGACTGCGAATATTTTTCCCTCCTGAAGAATTGTATTTCATATCATATGTTACTTTGGAAATAAGCTCTTCGTATATAGAGTAGTACATTGAAGATTTTATATATATACACACACATACACGATGGGACCTTTCGGGGTGAATGGAAACTACGAAAATAACTCCGTACAGCTGTGAATAAAAACGGTCACCAACCCTATATACCTGATTAGTGTTAATTTTTTCATGAAAATATTTTTAATGTTTTAGTTTGAATATATCATTCCTTACGTGCCTCATGTCGTAGCTGACGATGCGCTAAGAAGCACTGGTTGTTGCACGTCACCCAATACATTATTCTACATGAATATTAGTGCTTTTTCTACCAGGTGTCATTTCGACTTACTTTCAAAGGTCTTCTCAAGAATTACTATAATATCAAGGGATCCTCAGGACAACCTTACCGCAATATATAAAATATGTAATGGAAAATGTATTCTTTCAAAAGTTATGTTCAAAGTTATCTTCCGTTTATACAGTTATTTCACTGCGAAATCAGCCAATCAACTCCAATCTTGAAAATCCCTGTAGGAAAATCCCCCGAACCAGAATCTTTACCCAGTCACACACGTCTTCATCCGAACCTAAGAGTGTTCATTAAAACAGATCATCGCGTCTAAATCTCAAAATGGTATTGAAAGTATACAACAAAAACGAAAGTAATAATTCCGCTTTTTGTAAAAACCATAGTTCTCAGTAACGATAGAAAAATGTTATTTGATAAAATTAACTTTATTACTGGGAATTGTGGAACCCCAAACCGGTTGAATTAATGTCAGTCCGATTTTTTAAAACTTCGCCGTGTTTCTGGACCTTTACACAATGAAAAAAAAAACAACAACAAAAAACAAACGAAGATAGCTACGGAACATGAAACACTGGAATTTTTTTCCTATCCGCACGTGCTTGAACCACGCAAATGAGACAACTTTAAAAAACAAAAATATTTTGTCCGCTTTTTGCGTCTTCCAAGCCACCGTACACCGCCGCCGCCGCCGCCGCCGCGGCTGCGCCTCTTCTCGACGCGAATTTTTCAATTTGCAGTTAATTTCCGGACGAAAGAGTCCAGGCGCACCAGGCTCCCCTCAGACGCGCAACAACAGCGGTAGATTCTCGGCCCCCTCCTACACTCCGCACCTTCCCCCCTCCCTCTCCCCCCCGCTCCGAAGTGTATTTCCTCCCGGCGCGGGCCTCGCGCCGTGCGAGGACGCATACGATACCGTTCGACCGCCGGCTCCCCCGAAGGGAGGTGGGACTACACGTTGGGATATTTGTTTTTTGGTTCATATTCACGCGACGCCATTGGGCTGCACTCTTGGGTGCGTTGTCCATTGTTCGTATGGCGCTGCAACCCTAATCGATTGAATCATTCGTGTTTCCGGGCACGCCCACTGCGAAGGTCATTAGTCCCGTTGGTGTAGTGAATGCTTTTGCCCCGGGAGGAGGCGATGACTCCTCCTGGATGGCGAGATCCGACGCAGACCTACATACCGACTTTTGGGGGATTCCCCCTCTAGATATCACTCCGCCGGAAAAATCATTTAGTTCTCGACTGATCTTCTGATATGTCTGGTACATGAAAGTGTGTGTGTGTGTGTGTGTGTGTGTGTGTGTAAAAGGAGATAGGACGAGGAAGAAAAGAACGCGCATGGTCCGTGGCCCAATTGTTAGGGTGCTGCTCCGGCATTCGATTGGCACTGACCGGAGAAACCATGGGAAACTACAATTATAACAGTATGCCATTATAATTTTTCACCAGAGAGCGGCTGAATTCGACCTACATAGTCAAATTAAGATGGGAGTGAGAACAGGATACGAGAGGGAAAATTGCGCACGGCCCGTGACCCGTTTTCTAAGGCACTGCTTCAGCATTTCAGGAATTGGGTCGGAGGAAACCACGGAAATGACCGGCCAGAGAAAGCGGTCTCTAGGATTCTCATTCACGGGAGCGTTCATGCAACTAGTTAGCTTCAACTAAACTCCGTAGAAAAAAGATAAGACTTTCAATGTGCGAGCGCTGAAAAAACGTTTGACAATTTTAGTATTATCCGCGCACGCTTTCTTGAGCCCTCGCTTCGCTATTTGCGAGAGGAGTGGGGAGTTTGGTTATTTTAACAAAATGAATTTTACATCGAATTTTGGCATGTGATTTGAGTGCTAATCTGGCGATGCTAATCTGTGTAGAACAATATTCAGCCGTTCAGTAATGGACATGGTTCAATACATTACAATGATTGCAAATATAATAAATATCGAATATTTTATTAATTAATGAGTATGAGAAATAGAATATGTAATATAGAGCTTATAACTAACACCTTTTTGCGCTTTAGACGACTTTGGCTGCATTATTGACCCCCGAAAATTTATTTGGGATCAATAACGTAAAACTTTTTACTTATGAAGTATGTATTCACGAAAACACAATTTTATTTACACGCGTTAATTTTCTGTCAGGCCCATTACAGACTTTTATATTTACTTCGCTTGAGATCAGTATAAAAAGTTTTTTTTTTTTAATTTTACATAATGTTTATGACGTGAAAAATGAGAATTGTAGTCACAATTTCCATCAATTCTCCCTTTCCCTTCAAAATATAATCGTGAAATTTTATTCATGAGTAACAGCAAACCAGAGGGCTTGGATTTCATGAATGTGAAGCAGTTTGATTACATGAAAAAACTCATCATAAATGTTTGACACTACAAAAAACATTAAAGAAGAAAATAACATTATTAACTAATGTAGCGTGGCGTCTACGACAGATATTTTAACATACACGTTAAAAAAAGTATATTTTTCTAATCATAATAAAAAGAAATATTGAGTATTCTAGCGCAGATCTGATTACATGCAGAGTGCTCTTCACTTGTTTTCAAAGCAGCACCATAGCGCAGGGTGTCCAGCTTACTTAGAAAGTCTAGCTACTTTTCATAACAGGCAATGTTTTCTTGCTTCCTCATCGAAGTTTTGAGCGGATAATTCGCGGTCTCATCCCTTATCGTAACGTTTAGACTCCGAAGTCGCGAGATTGGTGAAGGAGCAAACAAGCTACTGAATATAAAATAAAATTGATTTTTCAAAAAGTAACTCTCTGCTCAAGAACAACAAATAAAACTCTCGTAAAATAAATTAAATATTTTAAGTCTTCACAATTACTTCAGTAAGATAATATGGTATATATAAATAACAACAGTTCTCTACATACATAGAATATTAAAAAAAGTTCCATAACGCAACACGTTAATAACAAATATTTAATGGGGGGTCTCTTCTTGGAGCCTTGTTATTGCATGGCGTCAGCTGTGTCGTAAGCAGTGCTGGCGCACTGAGTATTCAGTCAGTATCTACAGTATAAAAATAGGCAGAATAACACAATCAAGTACTTGCATTTTCAGTCAAAATCGAAACTGTTTCATTTATTTTGGATTTTCCCGAGCCTTGGGTATCTTACTAAATTGTAGATACCTCTCACATGGCCAGAGGTTATATTGTTCTCTCTCAATTTCTGCGCGAACACGAAATTAGTAATGTAGATTTGCCAATCCTGTGTCCCGCACTTTTGAGTTGAGAGATGCACGAGTTCACACTGATGTCCGCGAACAACTGAAATCGCGCTCCGCTCATAATCAGGTCTGCGCTAAAATCTTTAAATTTTAACCATATTCCAGTTGCCGGGATCACCCATCTAGAGCATAGTTACATGAAACCGTAGTGATAGAAATATTTTTGCAAAAAAGGATTATTTAGCAAAATTAAGTTTAATTATCGTTACACTGATGAATTAAGTCATAACGATTCATGTTTTGCCGGAAAGGCGGTGTAGCAATTCACAGAGTTTCACCAGTTTACTTAGAAACAAACCACGTGTTTTCTAGAATTCTTCCAGAATATTCTGGAAAGATCCATTTAGTTAAAAATCATGCCAGACGATTTGTCTTGTAGAAATACATCGAATGAGTGAAATCACATATATCTGTGTTACACCAAGAAATACTAGCAACTAAAAGTCAAAGGAGGTTAAGAATGTTCTACATATAATCTCACACTTCGGAGTTCCTACGGAATAGTTTGAAAATTTTAATCAGAACCTACTCAGTTTGTTGGGCAACAAGGGCGAGGTCTTAGCATGCATATCCAGTGTATCCAGCAATTTTTATAAATTATACACGATACGAAATTGAAACATTTCATTGGAAGCATAAGTACAGTTTATTAGATATTATAATAAATTATTGTTATTTGAAATATTTTATTTAAAATATTAATTAATGGCAGCTTAATTTATTCGAAAATGTACTCAAATAGTGGCCCACCGTTTTTGCACCCGCCGTAAGTGATGGCTTCTTTGCAATGCAACGTAAAGAGCCTCTCAAAACGTTTAAGTAAACTCATCCTCTCTACACAAGCGTTTTAAAATGGCGACACATTACAACTAAACACTAGTCCCTATAATTTCAAGAATAGCATTGTCGACTTTGAAACATCTGAAATTCAGCGTGAAATTTCGAAAATAACTCGCACTTTGAAAACAAAAAATCCCCAAACCGCGATATGTAAGAAAACAAAACAAAATATCATTTTCACTTTGAATATCATATTATCAACCTCCTAACATTCGAATTACAGCGTCCAGTAGGAAGCTCCCATTATTCCTGGATTAATGTCACTTTTACGCGTGAATTTCCACAACGAACAATTTCGAAAATATTTTACGTAGAGAAGGAAATCACGTTTAAAAGAAAACAAATTACCAATATGATGTCGATGATCGTAATATCAACTTGCAAACATTCTAAGTAAGGTAGTAAAATAAAGCTCCCATCACCACTAAGTTATGTCTTTTTTACGCGTGAGAATTACGACAAGGAACATCTTCAAAAAATTTTACGCATACTCAAAAATCGCGCAACGTCTGGGAGAATCCATAACCTGAATAATCAAATTACCCATCGTAAAAGGAGCACTCTATCGAGTCTCGTGTTGTTCACCCAAAGCACTCCAGAGCGCGTCTATGATTCGCCCGTGGGACGAGTGCCGCCGGACAAAAAACCGTATTAAAAAACGCAATATATTAAAAGGCCAAATTCTATAATGCGGTATGCATGCAATGAAAGACATCGGTAGTTGGATGTTTTTTGAGACCACTGTGCGATAAAAGAAAATTAGCGATTACACTAAAAGAAGATACTAAAAGATGAAACGTTGATAACGTTTAAAGTACGTTAAAAGTATGATCACGTTGTTAACAGTGAGATAGTAAAGATATTTCGCATTATCATTGGTAATGATTTCTATTGAAGAATACTGTCTATGTCTTTTATACATCATGGGATGTATCATTTGAAACGGAGGATAAGCTCATCGTCCTGTCTTAAGTATTGGACGGGGAAGGAAGGATCGCGAGATGTCTATTGGGTAACCTAATTCCCCGTAAAATTTTCTTCTTTGAAATCGTGTATCGATATAAGTCGGAATTGGAAATATCGATATAGGAGATTCGATAATATCGATATTTAGTTTTTGGAGTCGATATCAAACTCCACCGACCGAAGCGTCGCCACATGGGTAAGGCGGCAGTCACAGTGGGGCGGATTTTGGCTGAAATTTCGGTCGGCTGACTTTGGACGTTTGCGTCAGATGTGATGACTTCGTTCAAACACGGAAATGGTCAAAGCAAAGAATGTATCTCGTAGTGAAGTCAAACGACCTCTTCCATCGGCAACCGTAAACATCGGCTGTCGGTCGAAGATATGTTTCGTTTGGTTTTGTCCGTCCGACGTCGGTGGACAAAAATTTCGCCTCAAATCAGCTCCACTGCGACCTCCGTGTAAGGCGGCGGTCATAGTGTAACCTATTGTGGCCAAAATTTCGGTCGGCCGACGTCGGACGTTTCCGTCAGATATGCCCGATTCGTTCAAACACGTGCTAGTCATTGGAAATGGTCATTTTGAACCCGAACGTCTTTTTGCGACGGCTGTCGGATGAAGATGTTTCGTTTGATTTTGTCCGTTCATTCGTCCGAAATCAGTTGGAGAGTCAAGGTCATCTACAATACCAAGGCTACTTCCAACACATGTAGATGGTCTTGAGCTTGACTCTCGCAAATGTTTCAAACAATGAACTGCCGAACTACAGGGATATTCAGCCGATTTCGGGTGCAACATTCGGGTGCATTTCAGATGAAATAAGTCGGACGATGTCGCTCGCAGTCGTCCGATAGCGAGCGACAGATATTTCGGTTGCACTGTGACCGTAGCCTAAGAACGTCTTGGGCCGCCGTGGCTGGCGAGGAGCGCGTCGCCACTTGAATTACGACAGCTCGGGCCCTCTCTAAAATATGGAAAAATAAATATCGGAGGCCGGCGAGCGTCGCGTCGCGACTTTTATCACCCTGTCAGACGAGCTGCCAGCCGGCGGGAAAAGTGAATTAATTTCTTAATAAGTTGCCAATAGGCGCCATTAGGTTTTATGGGACCTGTTTGGGCCTTACAAATGGGTGCTACAACAACCATTAAGGACGGGGCGATTGATTTTCGGAGTTAATGGTCTTAACGCAAATTGCGGGGCCTCCCGTAATAGGCGTTAACGGCGAGGCGGGTGTCGCGCGGCGTCACCCGCACCACGTGACCCCGTCACGCCCCGCCCCCGCGCGGGACACGAGCGCTCCGTCGCACTTCGCGCCTCGCCGAGCCGTTGCGAATGATCGAAGCCTGCGATGCCAACACGCGACGTCAGCCAGAATCATTCGCTGGACTCTGACCGCGGAAGCCTGGGACATCGGTCTCCTAGTTAGGGATGGCAAAAAAATATCGATGTTTTCCACAAGAAACATCGATATTTTAACATCGATATTTCACATCGATATTTTGTTGATGAACAGCGAAGTTTTTTTAATTTTTAGTTTTTTCTTCAATAAAGGGGTTTAAGCACGTTGTAGAGTAGCAGCAATATCCTTGTTTTTCGTCATCTTTATCAAGCTCCACATTTCGCCTGTGCAATCTGAGGAAGTTTGGGAGCTGCTCGTGTTATGAATGTATGCTATCACATGGCGTGTCATTGCCTGAATCGACAGTGAAACACAAAACCGATACCAAAACACGATGTTCTTTATTGTTAATTTTATTATTTGTATTCGATAATAATTTTTACATATTACTAATATGCCGGTAACCAAACAAAATATATCCCTTTTACGAACTGTAATTAAAAATGGACAGGAAAATAGCATGTTTATAAGTTCATAATTATAATATCGATGTTTCAAACATCGATGTGTTTTCGTCGATGTTTTCATCGACATCGAAAACCCTTTAGCGATGTATCGAAACATCGATATATCGATGTATCTCCGAGCTGTTACGAATGGTCGAAGCCTGCGATGCCAACACGCGACGTCAGCCAGAATCATTCGCTGGACTCTGACCGCGAAAGCTTGAGACATCAGTCTCCTAGTTAGGGATGGCAAAAAAAAAAACGATGTTTTCCACAAGAAACATCGATATTTTGCTTTCGATGTTTTATTCACATCGATATTTTGTTGATAAACATCGCAGTTTTTATAACTTTTAGTTTTTTCTTAAACAAAGGGGTTTAAGCACGTTGTAGAGTAGCAGCAATATCGTTGTTTTTCGTCATCTTTATCAAGCTGCACATTTCGCCTGTGCAATCTGAGGAAGTTTGGGAGCTGCTCGTGTTATGAATGTATGTTATCGCCAGGTCTGTCATTGCCTGAATCGACAGTGAAACACGAAATTGATAGCAAAACACGATGTTCTTTATTGTTGATTTTATTCTTTACATTCGATAACAATTTTTACATACTACTAACATGTTGGTAACCAAACAATAAAAGATATCCCTTTTGCGTAGTGCAATTAAAAATGGATAGGAAAATAGTAGGTTTATTAGTCTATAATTAAAACATCGATGTTTTTTCCTCGATCCTCGAATTAACGATTCCTTCGAGGTTTTTTCGTCGATGTTTTCATCGACATCGAAAACCCTGAAGCGATGTATCGAAATATCGATGCATTGGTAAAATTTGCCATCACTAGCCAACACGCGACGTCAGTCGGGCAGTCAGAATCATTCGCACGACTCTGACTGCGGAAACTAACATCAGTCTCCTAGTTGTTAATGTAATGCGTGAATGCCAACAGCCGTAAATACAGGGCCGGACATTGGATATCCGATTGATTGATGATTCCGGGCGCGTCAACGGCTAAGGTCATTAGTCTCGTAAGTGTAGTGTGTGTTTTAATGTGGGTGATGGCGGACGGATCTTCTCCCTCTGAATGGCGAAAACCGGCGCCGACCTTCGTTGCCTTGTGGGGATTTACACAACCAGGTCTCCTCCACCAGTGTGGCACCGCTGTCAAAATTGTATTTTGGTGTGTTAGATTGGGAGAGAGAAAACAATTTTTGTATATGAATAAGTTTAATGAAATGTTCATGTGTGTTTAGGATGGAAACTCCAAGAAAGTATTACGTTCATAACTATTAAGCCAACTTTTTAGACAATCTTCGTTTAAATCAAATATTTCCAATGGATTATTACTTTTATTCAAAACGCGTCATAGTATTGCGAATAAAGTGTATGTTTTAAAAGTCTATGAAATAATTGAGAGAAACACGTAAAAAAGCTCCTTGACTCTTTATCTTTACTCATAAAAGTTTATTATAAACGAAACAAATTTTCCGTCATTTATTAGCATTTACTATAAATAAATATGGTAGAATTTATAAAATGACTGCGAAAAAACGGTTTTTGTTCAAGCAAATTAACAGAAGCATTTAGTTCCACACCATTAACGACAGATGGAAACAGTTCCACGCAAAAAGAGTTTTTGAATATTCAGCATGCTTGAACCATCATGATAATGAGAACGAACATGTAGGTGTAGAAATAATGTCTACAATAATTATTTAAGAATTATAGGGCGACAAGCAGCATATCTGCTTCTTCGGAATCAATCTTGCGATCCTGTTTTCTCAACACGACATGAAAATTTCATCACGCGCTGCATGTACTTTTGATGCGATATATGTCGATGAAATGCGAGCAGTAGAACATCCAATGTTTATCTTCGCCCATTTCCAGGGTGAAATCTTTGAATAATTCAAATCACAAATCGTCTCCTTAGCTACGTCAATTTCTTAGCTCACTTTACTCTATTTCTGAGAGGAAATCTAATGCCTATATACATGGACTTTTAAATTCAGTTTGTTTTAAACACATCAACTGTTAAACATCATTTAAAAATGTGATTTATGCATGGAATGCAGAATTCAACAAATTTCGTGCAACTATTAAAGAAGCAAAGGAATGAGGTATTTGAAATAGCCAAGTTCTCACAAAATATTTTGATTAAATTTTACTTAAAAGAATTTGAAAATTTGCTAGGTCGCTTCGTCAACATTGGCTCTATTGGTAAAATCTCATTAAAATAAATTCTAGATGTTCATTCTAGGTCATTCCTGCACCGCGTCCCATCCATTCTTATCATTCTCATCCCATTCCAAATACTACAAGTAATTTTCGAAAAAAATTCGCAGTGACCCAATATTTTCCAATACTCTTAAACTACAAATCGAACCACGTTCACCTAAAAGCAAACCATTACGACGAATCCCCAAAAATTCCCAGTCAACACTACAGCCCAACTGTTATATCGATATAACTTCTACACCAATCTATGACCAACACAAGTCCATCCATAAACAAAACATCCAATTCACTACAACTACACCCAAACGACCAACGCGTATCCACTCGACAACTCAAAATTCCCCGACAACTCCGCGCTTCTCCGGGTCAATTCCATCGACTTTCCCACCCTGAGAGCGTCGTTCGCCTGTCCTATCGATTCAATTTCGCCCACGCCTTCCTCGGCGCGCTACCTGAGGCAACGGCAGCGACGCGGCGCGCCGCGACGCCACGCGTCGCCTCCGCAGCGTCGGCGAGGGCCGCGCGCCGCGCTCGATACGCAAAACCGGCCCCAAGACGGCGGCGCCCGCGCCCGCGCCCGCGGACGCCACCGCGGACAGTGGGCCACGACTAGCGATGGCAAAAGCACTTCCAAACATCGATGTTTTTGAAACTTCGATATTTTCCACCAGAAACTTCGACATATTAACATCGATATTTTGCTTTCGATGTTTTCTTCTCATCGATATTTTCCACCAGAAACATCGACATATTAACATCGATATTTTGCTTTCGATGTTTTCTTCACATCGATATTTTCCACCAGAAACATCGACATATTAACATCGATATTTTGCTTTCGATGTTTTCTTCATATCGATATTTTGTAAAAACAACGATGTTTTTAAAACATCGATGTTTTTAAAACATCGACATATTAACGTCGATAGTTTGCTTTCGTGATTTCTTCACATCGATATTTTGTTGCAAAAACATCGTTGTTTTTGAAACAGCAATACTTTCCACCAGAATCATCGACATATTAACATCGATATTTTGCTTTCGTGATTTCTTCACATCGATATTTTGTTGCAAAAACATCGATGTTTTTAAAACATCGACATATTAACGTCGATAGTTTGCTTTCGTGATTTCTTCACATCGATATTTTGTTGCAAAAACATCGATGTTTATAAAACATCGATACTTTCCACCAGAAACTTCGACATATTAACATCGATATTTTGCTTTCGATGTTTTCTTCACATCGATATTTTGTTGCAAAAACATCCATGTTTTCAAAACATCGACATATTAACGTCGATAGTTTGTTGTCGTGATTTCTTCACATCGATATTTTGTTGCAAAAACATCGATGTTTTTAAAACATCGACATGTTAACGTCGATAGTTTGCTTTCGTGATTTCTCCACATCGATATTTTGTAGCAAAAATAGCGATGTTTTTAAATCATCCATATTATTCTCTGAATGTTTTCTTCACATCGATATTTTGTCGCAAAAACATCGATTATTTTTAAAATAAAGGGGTTTAAGCACATTGTAGAGTAGCAGCAATATCCTTGTTCTGCGTCATCCTCTTTCTCACGCTGCACATTTTGCCTGTGTAATCTGAGGAAGTTTGGGAGCTGCTCGTCTTAGGAATGTATGTTATCGCTTGGCGTGTCATTACCTGAATCGACAGTGAAACACGAAACCGATAGCAAAACACGATGGTCATTATTGTTCGTTTTATTCCTTACATTCGGTAATAATTTTTACATACTATTAACATGCTGGTAACCAAGCAATAGAATATATCCCTTTGACGTAGTGTAATTAAAAATGGATAGGAAAATAGTATGTTTATTAGTGTTTAATTAAACCATCGATGTTTTCCCGTCGTTTTCATCGACATCGAAAACCCTTTAGGGATGGATCGAAACATCGATGTTTTGGTAAAATTTGCTATCACTAGCCATGACGCACAACCATACTTCGATTTAAACAGAATTCTTTGACGTAAATCAGCTCTTACGATCTTATCCAAATGGGAGCTTGAACATCACTAAAGTGATATCTCACTAAGGTGACGTTTAAGCACCCGATTGGATGACACCGTAACAACTGATGACATGTCAGAAAACACTGTGAATAAATCGAAGTATAGGTGAGGATTATCGTTACCAGCAAATTGTTTTGGCTCCTCCAACTTCTTAGTGGTCTTCCCTCTTGGCTTACAATTCAAAGCGTTCTAGTTATTCTCTCTTCAGACATTCTTAGTATATGGTTTCCCTTTTACTCTAGTGTTTTAATGATTTCATTTACATTTAAGATGTTTCATTCTTTTCTAATTTCGTCATTTTTAATGTGGTCAAAAGTGTGTATCCAGCTATATTTTTCAGAAATTCTATTTCTGTGCATTCAATTTTTTATTGACCTTGATTTAAGTGGCCACTTTCACTTCCACATAGCAAGATGGGTATCTAGATTAGCATTTATTATTATTATTATTATTATTATTATTATTATTATTATTATTATTATGCCTCTCGGTAGCTCAGGGATGGTGTACTAGCTTTCTGTAGTTCGCAACATGTTTCGATTCCCAGTCGGAGTAAAAATAGTTGTAGCTTTTCATTACAATCGTCTCATTTTCTATATCTGTGAGGCGAAAGAAAAAGCTCGAGCAGACCAAGTGTACTAGAGACGGTGAAGTGAATTTTTCATGTTCGACACATGACTCATTTACCCCTACGCGTGGATAATCAATAAAAAACAGAGCCCAGGTTTAGAAACTCTGCTAGCTGGTAAAATTTGGATTAACCAGGCCAAATACATAATGATAATAATAATAACAATAATATAATTATTATATAATAATAATTATTATTATTATTATAATTATTATTATTAGCAGCAATATAATCACTTACATTCACTTTAGATGTTAGATGTCGGATAAATATGAAATCAACTTCCCTGTTGCAACTAGACTCCTAAGGAGCCGAACAGATCTAGTTACTGTGGATGCCACCGAAATTCTTTCCACAAAATAGGGGATACCTCTGAAAAATTGTCACAAACTTCTAGAGCATATAGAGGGGGGGGGGGCGAAAATGACCATTTTCTGGCAATGTAGCTGAACATTTCATATGAAGGAGTTACATATGTCTCGTTCCCCCTGATTTAGGCAACTACTTTTGTACAAATGTTCGGCAGGTCATGTTCCGACGCAGACAAGGATGTACCAGCAAAACGCTTGTGCATTTGCGGTTGCCTAAAAATCAGGGGTAAATGCCATATGTACACGTGCATCTGCCTCACTTATAAAGAATTTCCCAACATATCATTGAAAAAGTTACATTTAACAATATATCATTAAAAATTTTATAATTTGCACTCCCTCATTATGCCCTAGAAGTTTCTAACATTTATTCTGAGACACCGGGTATGGGTTGTTCCCAATAATGCGACACCTAAACGTTTGAATGACCTGGACGTTTGGGCAAGTATATTATTATTATTATTATTATTATTATTATTATTATTATTATTATTATTATTATTATTATGCAAGACAAATAGACAGGTCATGCAGGACAAAAGTATTCTCATCAAAGATCTCCTGATAAGAAGCGATCCTCTACACCCATCAATTGGGGTAGTAACAATTTCATCGGTCCGAGCGTCTGCAGATAAAACTATCACCGGCCGCAGGATTTTGTCGGTAATTCATGTTCACGGCTGCCCGTATCTTGAGTCTATGTGTGTGTGTGAACAAATGCGGAATGCGGTCCTCTATAGGCAGGTAGCGACGAATTGCCCTGACGAAGGTTCAGTTCAACGCCTTCGACCTGGCAACACGAAGCGCAGGAAACCCGAACGAGGGACAATGCTTGTGCGAGGGCGCCTTTGTGATGTGGTAAAGAGAGGCGGCGAGTTAACACGGACGGGTAAAACCTCCAAGCATCCTGAGTGTGTGGGCCCATTTGCAGCCGAAGCCGTTTACGGACGAAAAGGTAACGATCCAAGAATTTGGTTTTCTTTGCACAGTGAGGCCTTCCCAGTCGCCACAGTCCAGTGCAGTTCAATCGCGAACAGAGTTATTTTTGGACCGATAAGTGGTTTTAGAATTTATCGCAATGCCTCATTTAAACGCGTGAGGTTCTTTTACATGCCATAAATCTGCAAGGCAACGCATTTTACTTCCCTCCTGGAGGAGGTGCGTGAAAGATTCTTTCGCCCTCAAGAGTCCACGCCCTGAAGCGAATTCTTAACCTAGAACTCGCGTTGAAAACACTGTTACTGTATCGGAGCCTACATAGGAGATATTTGTAATATTAATATTTAAAATTTGTATTAAGTCGCGTTGGGTGATCCAGTTCGTTTAGGAATCAACATCTCGACCCAAAGCACTATTCAGTGTTATCAACTGTCAAGAGAATATTTTATGATATTCCGAATGTGCAACTGAAAACCCTTAGTTACAATAATATAAAATAATAATAGTAATAATAATTAGTAGTAAACAATTCTATAATGAAATGGTTCGTCTATTAACAAACGACCGCACTTGTAACTCGAGGCTAAAATACAAAAAATATTACGAATAAAAATTAAAACGGTAATTCGTAATAAATAGCGTTCATGAATGACGAGCCGTTTTTGCCCCTGACAAGCAACGTAAGTTGGCCCCATATCCCGCGCACTGTGCTGTCGGGGGAGGGGGCGGTGGCTGCTAGGAATGCGGCTGCGCCCGGCGCGCCCGAGGAATGCCGGGACTGCGACAATGGCAGCGCTGCTCTCCGCCAACGCCACCCCGCCCCGCCCCCGGCCTCGGCCTCCCTCTCTCCCGGAGCCAGCTCTATAAATTCCGGCCCGGACAGGTGGACGGGCGAGCTCCCCGCCGCGCCCCCGCGCCCCGCGCACTTTGCATACGCGCGCGCGCGCGCTCGCTTGGTCGCTCGGCGGGCCGGGCGGGCGGGCAGGCGGGCGGGCGGACGGTGGGCGGGTAGACGGGGCGAGCGGATGGGGCCGGTTGGGAGGGGGAGGGGAGGGAGGGCGGGGCGGTCGGGCGGGCGGATGGTCTGGAGGATGGGTGGGCGGATGGCCGAGCGGGTGGTCGGATGGTCGGGGTGGGGTGGACGGGCGGGGCGGGTGGATGGGCGGGGCGGGTGGATGGGCGGGGCGGGTGGATGGATGGGCGGGGCGGGGCGGGACGAGCGAGCGGGTGAGTTGGGCGGGCGGGCGTGAGGGTGGGCGTGAGGGCGGGCGGGCGGGTGTGTAGGTGAGCGGGGTGAGCGGGGTGAGCGAGCGAGCGGGCGGGCGGGTGGCCGGTCGGCGGGATGGCCGGTCGGATGGCAAAGCGGCAACCGGTGCGACGCTTCGCCGGCTACGTGCCCGTGTCGTTCTGCCCCCCCCCTCCCGCGCTCTGGAGGGTGGTATGGGGCTAGAATATAACCTCCACACCATGCGCCATTTCAGAAGTTTCATTATATGTAGCATTTCGTTTAAATAAAAATAAATAAATTTTAGAAAAATATAATCAGTGAACTTAACAGTGAAACCTCAACATCAGAAACCTAGGAGGGAAAAAAATTCAAATTTTCAATAATAATTTCAGGTGATAAGGTTGAAGTTGGTGTTCAATAATGGATATAGCAGAGATGAATGGGAATTAATTAAATTAGAGGTACATGTGTTCAAATCGGCAACGTTCGGCTGCATATAGTATACACCTAGTTATGCGTACAATCATAGAGGAAAGATATCAAGTCTTTTGGAAACTATGGTACAATATTCGGTCCTTTAACGATTATTTTCGTTACTTTATTATTAAAAAAGATTTGTAATTTTTTGTTAGAACCCTGTGGTGCTGAGAACCACACATATTTCTCCCTTACGTTGTTTAGTTGGAGCGGAAGCTTTTCCGAAAAACATTTTACTCGCATATTGAAATTTCATGTTTTATAGTACAGTAACAATTTCCTTTATTTGAGTGACAAAATATTAACAGAAAAGCCAACACTAGAGTTTTTGCCGAAAGAAGTTAGTAACGGCTGAACTTACGAGAAGAGTTCCAGGGTAGTTTCTTGTTGGCTACTAATTCACTGGCAAGGTACTCAGGAAACTTGAACTACGTATCCGACATCTTCTTCCCAATCATACTTTACGGGAACTTACTCACTGATGTTCCAGAGGGAAGAAAGGCTTCCTCAGCAGGTTTCCAGGACAACAGCGTTTGTAAGCCTTGCAAGAGAATTCTCATTGCGGTAGGTTTTCCATCGATTTGTATTCATTTATGAGTGGAAGCGCTTCAAATGACTTTAAATGAAGTATTTTGAAATCTCAACGGATTCCTGTAAAAAAGGGCTTAAAATTTCGCATTCTCAGTAATGCTTAACCACCATTTTCTTAAAAACGCTTCAAAATTTTCAATGAAAATTTCTATTTAGGGCGAGGTTTTACTCTTTAATATTTTTGAAATAATATTTCGGTTATACTATTAGGAAGTCGAGGAAATGTAAAAAAAATGTACTTTGGGTGACGATAGATGGCAGCTGGCCAGAGAGAGGAGCAAAACCTAAAAGCCAGTCTACACCAAGGAAATTAGAAAAAAATTGCTACGAGAAAGTCTGTGCCATTCTATAGCACCTCTAGTGTATTATTTATTATGAATACATATTTTTTTCAGCGTACGTCGGTAACCGTTATCATTGTTTACGAAGGGGTTCTCAGAGCGGTTCCTTCCCTACCACCGTCACCTTACCTCCCCATCGCATACGCACCTTGAACACACCATCAGATTAGAAAAACGAGGGACTTGTGAAGTTGGAATCCTCTAGGTGCCCCCAAATTCTCTTTTTAATTACATGTATAATTTTATCTGAAAAAAAAGAGCTCTCAGCAAACATCAAATATAGAAGTACATACATTTCATCTGACACCCTGTGATATTTTCTGGACTGGGGCCGAATCCGCTAATTGTTTTACTAAATTTGTTATCCAAAGAACATTACAAATTTGGTAAACGGTACAAAGAACGTTACAAATTTGTTAAATTTGTTATCCAAAGAACGAGAATTATGGATATGAACAAATTTGCTCGTGACTTCAACATTTTCGTCGACATTTTGACTCAATTTTCGTATATCGCACGGATTTTGTACAGTTGAAACTGGTCCTACCGAATTCCCTTGTCTGCGTCCCGTGTGACTCGGCGTTTTATTTTCCGGATTCATGTGCTCAGAGAACACATGCGTGACTCGGTCTACTTTTATTTTTTGTTGGGTCAGCGTAAAACCGAACGTATCCGAAACATCTTGCAATAATCCACTATTTTGTTGCCTTAGAGAGGTCAAAGAAAATTTCGTATTTCAGCACTTTGATACAGAAGACGAGAAAGAAGATACAATTTAAAAAGAACTCGTAGCAAAGAACACTATTGACGTATAAAATTTATTTTTGTTTACTTCTCAAAGTTAGGAACTGATCAACTGGATTTACGTAGTTTCTTAAGGCAAAATCATTTCTCGTCATCCTTTTTTCGAAAACATTCACCACGCCAAACGAAGTTCCATCGTAATCCAAAAGCCGCTTCGCGCAGCACGTGCACTCGAGCCAGGGCGTCTCAACGCGAAAAACCTCACGAGCATCTTCATCGGGAAGCGGCCACAACCCGAGGGGGAGCGAAACACCTCGAAAAAGAAACTAAGAAATCAACTGGGGGGCGGTGCTCCCCGGGGGCGGGAGAGTCTTTTATCCGGGCGTTCGGCCCCGCCCCCCGCCCCCGCCCGCCGGACAATAGACTGGTGGCGCCACGCGGCGCCCCATGCATTTTAGGTGCCTCATTACTTCGCCACGGGGGTCGCTGGACAGGCGACGGGGGTGGTTGGGCGGGGGCGCGGCCGTGCGGGTTGGCGGCGCCCAGGACCGGTGGCGGTAGCGGAAAGTGGGGGCGGGTGTGTGTGTGTGTGTGTGGGGGGGCGGTGCGCCGTCCTGGGACCCGCGCCTCCCCGCCCCCGCGCGCGACCTCAGGGCGCGGGGCGATACGCGGCTAGAAATACAGGACGAGCTCTCGACGACCCGCCCGCGACCCGCTGAAGGATGCTCCTGGTTGGGGGAAGAAATTTCCGGCAGCGAACAGACGATCCGCACCGCCCGATGATCGTCTTCGAAGACGTACTGCCGCAAGCCTAGTTTTGCTACTCCGAAGAGGTGGAATAACCCGTCTAGTATGTCAAGAGTTCATATCAGACTGTCGATTGGCGTTACGTAAATCCTGATGTTATGGTTAAACACTTTAATACAAGATTTAAATTGACTATGAGTCGGATCACGGGAGAGCTCTTGGATCTAGAAAAAATACGTATTTCTCCCCTAATAAATAATAAACAACCAATATATTTGATTTTTTACTTACAAGTGAGGTTACAATAATCGGAACTTAAGCATTACCAAAGATAAGTATTTATACCCCCTGAGTATTCACTATTGGCGTTTTTTGGATCTGCGAGGGGCTTACTTACGGGAGAAATACATTCGAGTATTATGAAACTGAACAGAAAACCACAAGAAAACACCATATGTATGGTGAAAAGAAAATAACAGATCAAAGTTGGCATCCAGTCTCTACAGAAGAACCTGCAGATCGAATGAAAACAGTTTTTGAAAGGGCCAAGCTGAGTCGGACTGTTTGTTAGCTACTGTGCGAGTAAGACTTAAGATGCCAAGATCATGCGTTCGTGATTAATAGCGATAAAATATTCCTATTAACGTATAAATTTTAAAATCCGCATCCATTAAGGGCAGATAATTAAATCATACTAATTCATTTCAATATATAATTAGAAAAAATAAAGGAGGGAGAAATTTCTCGCAGAAGCAATTCAATGCCTTAACATAAAGGAGATAATATTTAAACGAATGTTATTGTTGGTGTTTCAAAGAAAGTCGTAGTTTTATAACTTCCAACTGTGCCTGCTAATAGGTTCATATAATCGAGCTCAAAATTAGATCTTCTCTCTTAACGAGTAAAAATGTATCGTTCAAGAGTACACAAATAAGAAATAATACTAACAATACTATCACATTAACTGCGAACACCATCCGAAAGGTGGTGGTTAAGCGTTCCTATTTTTGTCACTTACACTTGTCTTGTATTACAGTCCTCTAGTTATATTCTTGAGGGATTATTGCAATAGCCGTAACATTTAAACCTGGTAGACGATTACGAAAATATATTAAAAATGCAAATGACACCTTCCACAAAATATAGTTTGGATAGTGAACGTTCAGGATATCCTTTTACACAATGTAACAATGCATTCGTTATATTACAAATATAGTATATGTATATATTATGTACACTTACAAGTATGAGTATATGTATTTTACATATACATAATGTACACATACACAGACACGCTTACAGTTTTAGATCTTTCCAACAAAAATCAGTCTTTCGAGAAGAGATTGTTAGGATCATTACTACACATTGCAGAACTACAGACGCCACATGATATCATAGCCCAGAAGTGAACAACAATCCCGCTACACAATCATGCGCACTAACTACACAACACTGCGACGCTAAGGGGCCCTTGAACAAGAAAAGCGGGCGGCGGAAAACTACCTGGAGTGCTATTTTCAATGCCAACTCCAGAATGTTCAACATTGTCGAGTTGATATCGAACACAATAATTTACGGCGAAGTCAGCTGTCACACCGACCTGTAATGAGAAAGTTACCTCATTACACAAGGGAAGCTTACCAACTGCCAAAAAAAAAGAGGCCTTTTTCCTTGATGAATATTAGTCACAGAACCCAACACTGATTGTATATTGTTTCTGAGATTTTTTATCGCTCAGGTAGCTCGTCCGCGTCCTGGGAGGAAGAAAGAATACGGGCCCCTAGCGACGCAAGTCAAGCAAGCAGAGGTTCACGAAATGGCGGGGTGCAGCGGGAGTTGACAAGATGGCGGATCATGCAGCTGCCGCGCGTGGCTAGTGAGCGCTCACCTGATGCATTGGATCGTAGCCCAAGCTGCCGTCCGTGTACGGGGGCTGCAACACACAACCACGCGTCAATGCACACGTGGCAAGAAGGAAGAACGGGAGGATGATGAAGAAATAACAGAAAGGAGGGAGGAAGTCCCTCGAAATTTATATTTTTTAAAAAATGTAAATGATTATAAATCCGCTACAAGACACACGTTACAACCCCCCGCAAAAATGTTCTGGTCACTAACCTGTTAATTTTTGTTAGTGTCAAAGGAGAAAGTTAAATACGTGCAATATAAGGGAAATTACAATATTCATAGTAATTTGATAAAAATATTTTGCCTATTATCACTATATACGTCGCCACTTATTTCATGTTAATAACAACACAGTGTTTTTATTCTACTGTGAAATAAAAATTTCGCTACTGAAAAATTGTTTTCATTGGCAATTCATTTTTCGTATTTCGAAATG
Source organism: Teleogryllus occipitalis (assembly GCA_011170035.1). Classification (NCBI taxonomy): domain Eukaryota; kingdom Metazoa; phylum Arthropoda; class Insecta; order Orthoptera; family Gryllidae; genus Teleogryllus; species Teleogryllus occipitalis. The sequence continues at coordinate 284,120 of BLKR01001126.1, read as the reverse complement.
AGTGGATTTCTTTACATTTTTTTCACTACAAACTGATTAGCAGAATGAAAAATGTGTAGTGGTTGAGAAATAACACAAGGAATCTAGATATTTATTTAATTTAAATTTTCTTGGTTTCTTTTACACTGTACGAGTACATAAAATTATCTCAAGAACTCTGGAGTAAATATATTTTATTCACTCCCGTAGTGTAGTAGCATTCTCCGCTTTAATTGTCGCCTAGGGTAACTTATTCCCTTGCAAACAAAATAATGTTTATTTCTTAAACCGATAAAAATTAATGCAATAATAAATTTGCTGTGTACATTCGTTTATGGATCAATACTGTTTTAAGGTCTAAAGGAAAGCAATTAGTATTTCTGACAATGCACAGAACTGTGTTCCAAGGTGAAGATAACATGGTCCTGCTAGCGGATTTGGTCTTCATTCGAGATAGTAAGTATTTAGCCTATGAAGGGTATTTGGAGAACTCGGGAAGGAAATAAGAATTTATAAAGAATTTGTGACGCCGACATTAAAGTAGTCGGCGTTCGTAGCAATTGGTACATGAGGCCCTTTCACATCAAACAAGTAAAGGAAAAGAAAAAAAAAAAACATGCACTTAAGATACGAGTAACGTAAGGTAACAATATACAAATAAAATTAAAATAAATGTAAAATTAAATTAAAAATATTATACTATTAAATTAAAATATATATACAATAAATTAAAATAAATACAAGATGATAAAATAATAATACAAAGAAGTTATTTACATACCTATTAGTTTCGAAAACTTTTCAAAATTGTGCATTTAGCATAAAATTATGCTCTAAAAGGTTTTCAATTCGGCACCAAATTCTGCTGCTTCATTCTCCCCTCCTTAGGAAAACTAAATACATTTTTTGCACTACGGTTTCTTCATGCAACTTTTACAAACCTGTTTTTGGTATTGAAAGAAATTTTATAAACACTGGATCAAATTCAATGGAACAATGTACACTTCGGCACCAGTACGACAAAATGAATATAATCCGCTCAGATATGAATGTGTCAGATCTGCTGATAGAGATCTGAATCAACCGTGTTGAAAACATTAGATTGCCTTGTTAACACAGTTTTGAAACGAGGTTATGGTAGTGCAAAAAATAGTGTGTAACACGCGTGCAAAGGCATATTGTAATATTTGCATGATTTATTACTTTCGCTCCCGTAGGTAAGCGAGTTGCAATCCCTCATACTCCGTTGCAATGAATGCCTTTCCACACTTGTGACTGTGTAGTATTATTTTCCCTTGGGTTGCCTACATACGTTTCGTTTCATTTATGAAGCTTTATGAGAAAGTCGAATAAAATATCACTTCCTACAATTATAGGAAGATATAATTATTGTGAAGATTTTGAATGCGATATTTATATTCTCAAGTAAATTAAGAATGGTATTCACTCATGAGTGCATATTTCTGTAGAGGTCGAAACACTGTTGAAGTTAAAAAAGGTGATGAAAATAATGGGTGTTAAAATACAGTAAAAATTCCATGCTACAGACGCTAAAGATTCCAAGTCATGCATCCACAAATAATTTCAAATTAATGTCATTCTAAAATTTTCAATTGTTATTTCATGTATATTTATGCATTATGTTTTTTTTTGGGAAATAAGGGAAATAGAAAATTAGATTAATAAACACGAAAAATATCTGAGGACTTGTTTTTGCAGGGAGAGCCTTCATTTGAAATATATAATTCTGGATTAGTTTTAGAGGTGGTTAAGTAATATCAATTTCGGCTCTCCGCCATTATGGAAATTACATACAGATACAGCTAATTGGGTCGGTTTCATATGAGTCATCTGATTAAAGAAAATTAAGAATGTAAAATTTAAGAAATAAATGTGAAAAAGATGTAATATTGGTAACCAAACTTTGTACTCTGGAAGAAAAAAAAAGAAAAAAAAAAAGCAGTAGAAAACTATTTTTTGACAGTTTCATGTACTATGAGATGACTAACAAGCCAAGAGTTGAAAGACATGTTAGTAATGTCATTGCAGAAAGCAAAAATATTTATTACAATCCACTTTATACTCATACTAGTTTATTTAGTACTAAACAGGAGGAGGAAATACTTCGATCAATAGAATTTAAAGGCATTGGTACTTATATAATTGTTTCATCCAAAATCATCAGTCAAATTACAGTCTTTGAATGAGAGAATACCAACTATGCTTCTTTTACCCCGACACAATTTTTAAGTTACCTATGTTTAGTTAGTTTTTGAAGATAGTGCCTCGAAATTTATTGAATTATACGTTGTAGCTATTTAAATCTTTCTTCATTGTGATAGAATATAACCACAAAAATTGCGAGTTATTAAAAATATAATTTAAGAAAATACAGAAATAATTTTGTGGACCAATATTTAAAAATATAATACAAAAATGAGAAAATTAAAAAAATGACAATTTATTGGGTCAAAAAGAAAACATGCACACAAAAACAAATTCTCAAAAATGTTTACAAAAATAATACCATAAATCATTAACCTATATTAACTGAAACACAATCTCCTTAATATTTCACAAAAACAATAACTACATTTAATTAATTCATAACAATTCAAAACGGACAAAAAATGACCACATGATCAGACAATTAGAAAGTAAGATAATGTTAATTCTAAAATGAACACAAATATACACGCACGAACTCGTGACGTAGTAACATTCTACAAACATATGGACAAATATTACAAAATGTGTGTACAAATGTATATTACAATGATCTTTCGAATGAAAATAATACGTTCTGACAACTGAAACTAATACTGAATTCAGTGTCGCCTAAAATTTCAACTTATGTCTATTCCTAGAGTAAAAAATCAAAAATTTAATCTAACATGTACAAAAATCAAGAGACATTTTTATTGAAAGAAAATACTGCAATGTAAATGCATTACGCATCTTTTACCCTGATTTTTTTCTAGCAATTATACATAATTAAGTACTGATTTTTTGCTAATGCTACTTAATTGTTTCTGTATTGAATATATTATTAGGAGTAGTTTCAAGTTTTAGCCGGGTCTAAATATAGGGTGGCAAGTGACTGGACACAGAGGAGAATTCTGCCAAACGATTCATTTTTTTAGTAATTTGTAGCAAACTATTTATAAACGGCAATATTAGGGTTTCATTTGAACATTAAAACTAATTTATGAGTCACAAATAACAAAAGGTAATGTAATGAGTTTGGATGTTAACTAAATCCAATTTTCTGACCAATACAGATTGTATGCAGGCACGGAACTTATGTACACAGTTACCCTGAGTATCCTGTAGAGCGTTACCCTGAGTATTAATGGCCTAGGCAATGGGTAAGTCTGACTTGAATTCGAATAGTGTAAAATAAAAAGCATACATTAAAGTCCCCACCATTAAATGATTTTCAATATACAAAAATGTAACACTTGAATGGGTAGAAAATGTAACACATTTGTGAAGCTAAACTTGTGAAATGACCTAGGGGCCTACAATGTATCTATTACGATGAATCCATAGTGATGATTCACAATGCATGAAAATGACTAATCCTCTTCTCAATCTTCAACACTAATTTGAACTCAATAGCATAAAACAGCAAATGAGTTTAAAACCATACCACAATGAACGTACTTACGTTCTTTGTATATATACGGATTTTAATACAAGTAAACTGCTTTAATGACTGATATAACTTTTAGTAGAGGCAGTTACAGTGTTAACCAAAATCAAACATTTGAAATTCGTAATTTACAATGAAAATTGAAGAAAAGTATAACATTCAAACTAGTGTGTGGTAATTCACAAATATGATAGGTCGGAATTAATTTTACTGTGAACGTACTTACGTTCAATATGTATGGGGTTAAAACTAATTATATATTTGAACTTCCTTCCAACACACTACATAATCTACAAATATGAATGAGCACAGTCTGAAACAATCTAGTGTTTCACAATGAACGTACTTACGCTCATGTTTTACCAGCTAACAATTTTACATCGAATTAATGTAAAAATTGGATAGAGGAATTGCAGATTAACTTCTACTGATAAGTCTTCGAATGCAATTCTAGGTTTTCAGAATTAATTATTGAACAAGTTAATCTAAGTATACCTGAGCAGTCACATTTAAGAATATGGGCATAAAGAAGCTTTTATTAGAAAACAAATTAGTAGAATTAAGTTTTATGCTATTAATCGTGTGTTGCATTGCAGAATCAACCGAATAATCAGCTACGTTATACAATTTAATTTATACAACTTTATATCGCGAAATGTATTCCTTTAACGGAAAGCTCTGATTAGTAAATAAAATACTTCATGTAAAATGAACCAAAGAGTGCTCTCAAAAGAAGCTACGTATCTTCACGTTTTAAGCTGTGAGACGCATGCTCTTTTAAAACATGTCTCGTGTGGTGATTTATAACGTATATTGTATGCTGCATTACACTCTGAACAGTATACGTTCTTACACTGAGTTGTATGCTGTCTTACATTGTGAACCGTATGCTTTTTCTAAACTGTGAATCGCATGCTACCTTACACTGTGGACTATATGTTTTTTAACTGTGAATCGTAAGCTACCTTACACTGAACTGTATGTTTTTAAACTGTGAATCGTATACTGCCTTACACTGAACTGTATGTTTTTAAACTGTGAATCGTATACTGCCTTACACTGAACTGTATGATTTTAAACTGTGAATCGTATACTGCCTTACACTGAACTGTATGTTTTTAAACTGTGAATCGTATGCTGCCTTACATTGTGAATCGAATGTTTTTTTAACTGTGAATCGTATGCTACCCTGCACTACGAACCGTGTGCAGATTCAAGCTCATGAATCGTATACTGCTTTGCGTTAGGCGCAGAATCCTCCTAGGCCTCGGCCTCCTGCCCCCCTGGGTCGCCTGAGGTCCTGTGGGCGCTCGCCGTGGCGGCCGCCTCGGGTCACAGCGGCCACTCGGCCGGGCCCGGGCTGCCGGGGCTCACCTGCGAGCCGGGCATGCTGGAGCTGTAGTCGCCGCCGTTCATGTTCATGCTGTAGCCCATGGCGTCCTGGGGGCCTCCGGGCGGCGCGGGCGACATCATGGGCGTGGGCGTGCCTTGCGACGCGGGCCCCATGCTGTACGGCGACGCTCCTGCTAACCCGGCAACAACACAGCACGGACTCAACCGTTGTTCCAACGGGAAAGGGAGTGGGGTCGCGCAAGCAAGCGCGGTCGCGGCCGGCGGGCGACCTGGGCTGGGTGGGGGAAGGGATGGTCGCGCCGCAGCAGCTGCCAACATTGCGATGGAAGCTACTGGCCGTTGAACGCACAGTCGAACGCCATCGATCACGGAAACCCACACTTCAAACCCCTTATACAGGATATCTCATTAAAAATGTTTCAAACTTCTGTGGCATGCAGTGGGAACGAAGACGACAACTTTTCGCTAAAGAACATGTGGAGGGAATTTCACATAACGAAAATGCACGTGAACATTTGCGACTTATTGTTAGGCAGCTCTAACGCATTGGTGTTCGGCAGGTAAGAATACTCATTGCGTCAGGAAATGATCTGCCGAACACCACTGCATGGGGGGCTGCCTTACAATAAGGGGCAAATAACATGTATAACTTTGTTATATGCAATTACCCCTCTTCACGTTCATCGGCAAAAAGTGATCATCTTCGAACCCTCTAACTGCCTTCGAAATTTATAACATTTATTCTGAGACATTCAAGAAACTCATTGTAAGAGGGATGCTGGGAACACAGCATACTTGGAGAATTTATTTGTAATTTTTAATTTTGCTTAACTAAAGTACGCGCGTGATTGGTACGTGTGCGAGAAGGAAGTGTATCAATTAAGATAATATAAAACCGAAGACGAATGCAAACTCTCCCTTGAATCTACGCTACGCTCAGTTGTTTTGAAAGAACATCAACCGTAAGTACTTCTTATGATCAAAGAGTTAGTTAGATTCATTTTATTGATATTTATATTTCATTCGGGTGAATTTGATTATAAAATTTATCAAATACAAACGTTTATACGGCATGTAATTTATATTAAGTAAATTCGTTTACACAAACCATAAAATAAAGAAATATTTTCTCGAGAGTTCTGATTCTTTGATTAAATCGAGTAATTTACAGTTGACGCGTGTTTAAATAACCCATTGCAGTGTTAATGCAGCAAGATTTTCCGTTCATCTTTTGTTTAACTTCATGTTCACTTCTCTTCATACATATAATCTCATAATTATTTTCAACTGGCAATAATTGAAATGGCAAATCAGAGATATATGATTGCTATGTTCCCATCATCCCAATTACGAGTTAAGTTTTCTTTTTATTTACGGATTTCAATGTGCTTACATACCATTATTACAGATTGTTTTATAATAGAATCGCAGTCATCGTTAAAGAAAAAAAAAAGAAACGAAAGAGAAATAAGAAAAAAAGGAAGAAGGAAAAATAAAAAGAAAGATTCGAAAGGAAAAATAAAACATAAAAGGGAACAATGAGAAAAAGGAAAGAAGCAAACAAGAAAGAACGGAACACAAAAAGATGAAAAAAAAGCAAGCGTGAAAAAAGGAATAAAAACGTAAAGAAAACGAGGAAAGAAAGAAACACAAAAAGAAACGAAAAATGTACAAAAAAGAAGCAAACTCGATGGCGTTTGACACGTCGTTCAAGACGCCCCCATCCCCAGAGGGCGCGGGCGGTGCGGGCGTTCGAAGGAAGGTGGGAGGGAGGGTGTTCCACCGCCTCCCGCCCGCACCGCCCACGGGGCGATCGCCCGCCCGCCCGCCGCGGCCGCGCAGAACAGCCCACGCACGCAACGCCTGAGCGGCACAGCCTGCCTCCGCCATCGCACCGCTGGAAAGGCGAGCCGCAGCGGCCGCGAACGCCGCCGCCGCCGCTGCCGCCGCGGCCGGGCCGCACGCCCCCTCGGCTGCCCGCTGACGCGACGCCGCCGCCCCGAAAGGATCGTCCGGCGGCGACGCTTCTCGCGCCGGCCCGAGGCCCTTCTCCGGGCACGACTGCTTTCGCGGCCTCACGAAGTCTACGGAAGGACGGGAGAAGGGCGTCCGCGTCAACGGGCAGCCGCACAGCGCGACACCGACATGTGGCAACAGTGAGACCGAAAAAAACTAATTATCAAAGTTTCAACTTTGAAATTTTGAATTTAAAAAATTTTGAGTATTAAAAATTTTGAATTTTGAAAATTTAAATACAAATATTATACAATTTCTATTTGATTCGTGCGCTTTATTATAGAAAATTTAACTTTGAAATTTTGAACTTTAAAATTTTGAATATTAAAAATTTTGAATTTTGAAAATTTTGAATTTTGAAAATTTTGAATTTTGAAAATTTTGAATTTTGAAAATTTTGAATTTTGAAACTTTAAATACAAATATACAATTTCTATATGATTTGTGCGCTTTATGATAGAAAACTGAGGCCGACAGACTATACAAGTTTGAACCGCATAACTGAGAATGCAATTAGCACAGTGTGACACCGACAAGTGGCATCAGTGTGACCGAAAGGCGAAATTACGAAATGAACATTTTCGAAAATTCGAATAGTGATGAAATTTTGAATTTTTAAAATCTCAATAACAATATTATAAAATTATATTTGATTTGTGCGTTTTATACAAAAATTGAACTGAGGCCGACTGAGAATACAATTTTGAACTGTACAATTGAGAATGCAATCAGAATAGTGTGACACCGAAATGCGGTAACAGTGAGACTTGGTTACGACCGTATCAAAAAGTTTTTTGAAATACGAGAAAATGAAATTTGCAAAATTTAAACAACGGAATAAAATTTTGAATTTTTTATTTTTCCATACCCCATATCAAAAATGAACTGAGGTTCACATTAGACGATATTTTAATTGCATGCCGCACAGCGTGATACCAGGGTGTGGCGGCAGTGACTGTATCATACCTCAAGATATTCGAATCGCTGTTGAAATTTATATTACGAATTTTTTACGAGCGCTTTTGAAACCGAAAATCGGGATTGCTGTGCACATAATATCACAAAATTTTGAATTGCAAATCAGCTAAGTGCGACACCGAGATGTGGCAACAGTGAGATCCAATTTGGACTACATCCGAAAACATTTTCATCCCTTCGAAATTTTGAATAATGTACGTGCGCTTTGAGAACAGAAGATTTGGCCTGATGTGTCCAGAATAAATTATCATAAAAATGTGAATTAACGATAGTCACTGATTTTGCCAATATCGGTATCGGAAATGTAAGAAACACATATTAACACTTAAGGCGAAACCATTAATGAATCAGCTTCCACAATTTAAAATTTGAAGAAAGATAGGCATTCCTACGTTTATGTTCTTTTTAAAAATTTTGAATTGTTTATCACATGAGTAACAATAAATTATTCTTAAAAATAGTAAAAATCAATGGAGGACGTACTTAAATCTGATTTTTTTCAAATTGGTTATCGCCATTTATTAAGACAAAATTGTATTTGCCAGTCTCAAGGGAATTATTCCAAAAAGACGACAAACAACCATACAAATAGAACGACAGAAGTGATAGGGGAATTAATTGGCTGAGTCCTGAAATGAAACACTGTTAACAACAATACCCTTGATCTGACTATAAGTCGATCTGAAAAAGGAATTAAAGGTAGGAATTCATTCGTAACTCAGAGAATTGACATTTTAATTCTTTGATTTATGCTGATACTTTTCTTAGTAATTTTCTAGTATGAAATTAGAAAGGAGATTCTGTTTTTTGAGTTATCAGCGCACGCCAAAGAATTTCAATTTCTGAAACATTCAACACAATTATATCACACAGATTTCGCAATTGGTGTCCATGGAGCATGCGTTGCGTAGGTGGACTAAACACACACACACACACACACACACACACACACACACACACACACACACACACCACACACACACATTTATTCACATGCAATCATACGTGCACTATTATTACTTCCACAATCAAAAATAACATTGCGTACACAATATAATGTATATTTGTTGGTCGGATGTCAAGCATGTGTACATACTATTAAAAAAGTGCTCATGTCTTAGCTATTTTTAATACAAACCCCCCAGTTACATTGTTCACAATATTCTATAAATTAAAAAAAGAAGTACATCGGTAATATATTACCCAAGAAATGTATATTTATTGAAGAAATACCTATTACCGCAAATGTAGCAAAATATAGAGGTAATGATACAAGTAAAAAGTAATTTAAAATGAAACGCATGCAACCCCGGCCTGCCATCAATTTCCAAGAGAATTACAAGTTATGGTAAACAAAACATACTGAAACTATATATTTCGATTCTGGATTAAAAAGGGTTTAGAAATTATTTAGGATGGTGAATAACTCGCCGTAACGACACAGGGAAACCACCAGAGACTGGGAATTCATGCCTACCCTCAGGGCACAGGCCGGCATAAACAAACGACTGTCAAGAGACTTCGAAAATCCACTCCAGCCCGTTGGCAAATGAAAACAAGGTAAACTAAAACATAACATTTCCCTTCTAAAAAAAACAAGACAAATGTTCAGAATGTATCTTGCTAGTAAAATATAATTGCACCACACACAATCTTCTATGGACGAACATTTTTACCTCACTGCTATGAAGCGAAGTTGAAAGGGACTGAAACATGTGAAATATTTGCAAATACATCTTTGACCCTAGTGAGTTGACTCGAAGGTGTGTCAGAAATTCAGAATTCTAGTAGGTTATGGTGAGAGCGACGTAGCAGATAAAATCCTCTAATAATAATGAACTCGCAAAAGTATTAATACTGCCACTAAGCCGATGCATGCCAAATGATGCGACAATGTGCAGATGTAAATGGAAATAAATTGAGTAACATCCGAATAATGGATTTATCGATTTGTCAGAATCCATTAATGTTCTAATGAATGCTGAGCTGCATATCATGGACCGAAATAACACAGCATTCCATCATTCTGGAACTCGTAATCTCTCTGACCATCTGATCAGATGACTCACTCAATACCTGACGATTTTTCGATTGGCTGCCGAAGAATATTTAAGACAGATTTACCTACCGAAGCAGTAAGTACAATGTGAATACATTATATTCAAAAATTATTTTATGAAATTCAAGAATGGATTCAAAAGTTCAGACTACTCACAGAATGAAAATAATTATAACGAAGTAAAATACGCAATATTACATTACAATTGTTCTATTTGATTTCAGTGTTCTAGTCGAAAAGGATCGGAGTCTGACAGATCCCTCAAGAATTACTAGCAACGAGCTAACTGGGTGTGATTTTGTGGTTTGAGGCGAACATTTACATCTAATCAGTGCTGGAATTTAGGAAACGTAGGGGATTTTATTTCTTTAAAAACCGGTAACCCTAAGATTCTATTATATTTCTTTTTATATAATCTATTAGATCTGCAATTAGATGTGATGGTGCAGTCATAGTGATTAGTGATGGTGAAGATATATTATTTCTGCATTCGTTAGTTTGGTTCCTGTACTCTTGACATTGAATGTGATGATTCTGTATTGACATCGAATATTTGTTTCGATATACAACATCCAGAACAAATTTACGCACTTCTAATTACGAGACATTAATCAAATCAATTCCTATTTCCGAATTCTTTTAATTAAATCAAAGAACATTCAGAATTGTATTCCACGCTGAATTTTCACCCACATAGGTTTTCAAACTGATGACTTGGGTGTCAGGTTACTTTTTGCTAGATACTTGATTTACAAGTTTGGAAACCTAATGGATACAAGTCATTTAACTTCTGTTTTTAGTTCGCGACGAACCATCGTATACGAACGGTATCTCATATTAATAAATCACGAATAAATATCGTTCACTGTTTTGATTCTTTTAATACATTGCAATTAACTGGTTTGAAAAAAACAAACCTTTCTAGTGGTTACTATTTTGTTAGATGGACGATTCTCTCCAAACTCACACTATTATTTCTCCACAAGCAGTGCGGATTGTTTCGTTTCCAAAAAATCCACCAGCAGCGCCTTCGGCGTTGCTCAGAATTTCCACCCTTCTAACAAGAACTCCCCAAAACCGGAACCCGGCGCAATTTTCGGCTCCTGGAAAAGCCACAACGACGTCTCGAGGAACGCATTAGACGAAACATTTCGTTCTCCGTCATAAACCGCATCGGTTCGGGGAGGTTTCGCGTCGCTGCAGGGGCGGAGGGGGGCGGGGCGGGGCTGGTCGGGCCCGCAACCCCTCTCAAGACGACTTCTCTTCCTCTTCAGCCTGCCCGGCGGAGGAGGTGGGGGTGGGGGGAGGGGTTGGGGGAGGGGGTAGCGTCTCGGGAGCCAGGACTCAGTAGGCCAGAGGGGCAGCCACTCCCGCTCCCGCCCGCGCCGTCCTCGGCTCACCCCCGGCCGCTGCCACCGCCGCCCATTCAGACTGTCAGAGGCAACGTTACGGGCCGTGATATATTAACTCCATTTCGCCGGCGTCGCGGCGCGGCGCGGCGCAGAGCGGAGCGGAGCGGCCCGCGCGGGGCCCGTGGCCGCCGCCGCCGACGTCGGGACGCTCCCGGACCCCGCAACTGGCTCCCGACGTCCCGGCGTCGCGACGCCCGCCACCGCACATTCGCTGCCGCAACCTCGTGGCCAATACCGGCGCGAGGCGCAACAACTACACTAAACAGACCGTTCGTACAGCTATCTTTTTTCTTTATTACAAAAATTAATGCGACACTGATATAAAAACTAACGTGGTTAAATGTCGCTGATATAAATTAACGTTTGGCCGACAAAAAGAGTTTAAACTGAAAGCGATGCTCCGATATTTTTCAAATTTTCTACCCTGATACATACTGACGTCAATTTTGAATAGGTCAACATGATACTTTTATTTCGGAATTCCATCAATTTTTTTGATGTCAACATTGAGCTTGGTGCTATTTGCAATGCATCTATAATAGTAATGCGGAGCTGGGGTACGGGTTTGGTGGACAGACGGGACATAGGGTGGGGTCGGGCGAGACGGGACGGGGCAGGGCCGGGGAGATCGAGGGCGGGAAGGGGATGGCAGGTAGACGAAAAGAGAAGCAGGACAGGATATGACGAAGGTGGAAATAAAACTACTTCCATTTAACACGATGTAGATAATTAATTTCTTTTCTTGCCTAAAAGGTCGATTGTGATACCCTGGTTAGGCCGGGCTACTTACGCTAGTATCACAAAAAAAGACAACATTTTGTCTTGCGTCATATTCGGTCTATTACAGAAGGAACACCGGACATTACCGTAGTGACAATAAGTTCGGAACGTGAGAAATTCAGCATTCAAAGCTAATGAGATTGATTTATATCGAATTAATTATTTTACTTTACGTCCTGATCTCGAACAAATAATGTCTACAAGACGATCATCTGATCAATACATTACATTGAGAGACAAATAGTATACACTTTCACACCCGCGAATAATTGGCAAAATTAAATTGGAGCTTTAAATTCCTAACGAGAATTGTTTGTTGTTGAGAAGTATATTTCTTAAACTTCCAGTTAACACTCTAAAGTAAAATGCTGGAAAATATTATTAATAGACATTCCACTAGTCGATATTCGATAGCATGAATTCCTGCATCAAACTTCTTTCATCTTTCTTATTCACAATGGAAAATACTTCTAGAAAATGAATATTACGAAAATGCATTTGATAAGCCCTTTCTGACTAATTCTCTTTTAAGAATAGCTAATTGCAAACATTTAGTGTTTATTAGTGTTTATGAGTGCCTTTACTGCATAGCGTTCACAATTTATTGTATTATAATACTCTAAACGTCTAGGGCATACGAGTTTACACAAACAAGGACTAAAACAATATTTAAAAATGTTATAAGAACAATAACGAGCTTTACAGATTCACTAACCAATATTAGCACAAATATCTTGCGAGAAGTCATGAAAATCATTGGCACGAAGTGTGAAAGACATCTTTTATTCCTTTAATTTCCCTTTTACGAATTGATTTTGAATTTGACATGATAAAAAGAATATTACATAATCTTTCACAGGCACGAAATCTTTTTTCACTGCCAGTGTTTATGTTTTGTAGCAGTGATTCAATCATCTTTCAAAAGCGTATCAGTAATTGGTGTCATAACTGTTAAATTCAAAACTGTATAATATAATCTCTGATCTAAGAACCGATCGATGTCTCGATATAACGAGACCAAAATGTGATCACTGAGCGTCTTTAAACCATCTAGTTGCGTAGATATCGATTTTTAATAAAAATACTTCGGCAGAAATGTATCGTCTGTGCCTATATTTTAAGTATCGTGCACATACAAATCGACCTCTCACACAAGGTTCGAAAAGCGTGAACATAACGGCGCTTGTGAAATGAACAGTCCAAGTGCATCGCAAGTATCACAACCAAAACACAGGGCAGAAAAATTAGACGCCGCAAATACTTTATTCACAGAAAAATGTATTCCCTCCTCGCAATACAAACTGTGTTCTTCCTGGTTATGATTCCGTTATTCAAAACGGCAAAAAACGAATTCCAAGTTACGACTTTTAAATTCATTCGTGCCGCACACACACTCTCCGCTCGAAAGAAAATAACGCCTCGCCACGCAAACGTTAACAGCCCGCTAAAATTAACGGTTAGCGGAGACCCGCGACTGCCCGGACGCAATCCTTAGGCCGCGGTGAAACGCGACATCGCCGCCGCTGATTTGTGGACGCGGAACGCCTTTAGGACCGGCGAACACGCGGTGTTTGCGAAGGTTCCGCAGAGCGAAGACGCGACTGTACGCCAACGGCGCGGAGCCGGAGAGCTGGCTGGCTGGTACCGCCTGATAGATGTATTTTCGGTCCGCTTCTTGCGTCTGCCCCGCCTCCGCTCCACTTCCGCCCCCAACACCACCGCTCCCCCCCCCCAGTCACCGTCCCCGCCGTCCCACAATCCCCGAGATTAAAAATACACCGAATGATTTCTACGACAAAAATAAAATGGAAAGACTGTCGGAAGGAAACGGGGTGAGGCGGGCGGTCGTGGCGGCGGCGGCGCCACCGCGGGGACGTGGGTGGGGGGATGGGGGACTACGTCGAGGGCCGAGTGAGCGGCGCGAAGAAGCAGAAACTCATATAAAGAAGTTTTCTTCAAAAACTTCCATCAACTTCTGTATTTTTCTACTCGGGACCGCGGCGTCTTTTTCTCCAGCTCCTTCCCCTTCCACTCCCCTTCCCCGCGGAACAAAGATAAGACCGCGCCCTCCGGAAGGGCTGAAGGGCTGCGGGCGGTCGAGGAAACGACGCCGAGGACGGGAGGAGGGCGGGGGGCGGAGGGCGGCGAGGACGCCACGCTGCGACGGCAGCCGGGCTCGATCTCCCAACTCGTTCAGGCGGCAAGGCGCGAAAACAAACCCTTAATAATTCAAGTCCCGTTATACGCCTTTTCAAAAATTGGGAGGCTTAAAGTTTCGGGGAGGGAAGTGCGTAAAAACAAAAAGAAGAAGGAAAAGAACTTGCGCCCTTTTACCGGAACGTCGCTGCGGGCGATCAAAAGTAACCCCTGCGCGGTGGCGGAGGGAGGGTGATGGCGGGGGTGGGGGTGGGGGTGGGGGCGGGACCGCCCCGGCGCGACGCAGCGCTCTCTTCAGCGATGCGGGTCAAGCTCCGGGAACTGGGCTAGCCCTCAAGTGCACTCTTACGCCGAAATATACCACAAAGATTTCGTTGGCATTTTAATGAAAGACACCTAGGCCAATAGCTCCTGTTTCGACTTCGCTGGTGACTGAATTTTGCAAATTGTCAATGAATACGTTCCTATCTCTATTTATAAACGCAATTTGAACGGTACGTCTTAATTAATTATTATTTTAAAAGTAAGAACACCTATTTTAATGAATGTTTTATTGTATACAGCTACTAATCAATATGACTGCAGAATTCACGAATTCTTCTACATCTTTACATTAAAACGAATTATTTTTGGTCTGGTGGCTTACGAGTGCTTTGAATTTCTAAGTTTCGGAGTTAATATTCTTTATTCCACAACGCAATGTTTCTAACGTGTTATTTTATTACACAAGAGAGATTTCTTTTTATGAACAAGAGCGGAACAAATTCATCAGAATAAGTATTTTCAATATTTAATGTTCAATTTTCACTATCAAAGCGGAGAACTCCGAAAGGCTTAACTCTTTTTATAAACCGAGATAAGCATATTCTCTAATAAGGAACAATAATACGAATAATTTTGTCGTTTTAAACCCAAATATCAATTCCATCCACGTTCACACAGTACAGAATAATACTTATCTGCAAATAATAAAGGACCTGGTAACAAATAATTCTCACAAACCGTAATGCAGCACCTCTGAAGTAAAATCCGCAAATGCAAAAACTACCACTGCAGTCCGGCGCGGACTCGTTTCGCAGACGCTAGCGGAAAGCAATAAAAAATTTCGCTTGTGCAAAATAAATTTTCTCCTCAACGAGAAAAAAATCACCAACGGAAGCATCAGATTTAAACTCTAAAGGTTAGCGTCAAAAAAATTCGAAGGTACATGTGTTATCAAATAAATACTACGAATTGACTGTTCTTGGGTGTCCGGGAGACGTCGCTCCAAGGCACAAGTCCCGACGTTTCGGCCGCCATTCTGTGGCCTTCCTCAGGGCGTACTGCGTCGGCACCTTAGCCTTGGACGCGGCGTCTCCCGGACAGCCAAGAACATTCAGACTCCGGCCGCGGAAGCTTGCGGTCTCACCTACGAATTGACGTTCTTCTCTTTAGTTTGATTGATTGATTTTTTCAATTCCGGGCGCGTCAACTGCTTTGGTCATTAGTCCCGTTAGTGTAGTGCATGTTTTTTTTCGCTGGTGATGACTGTGATCTTCCTCCGCTGGATGGCGAGATCCGGCGCCGACCTACTGTCGGCTAGTAGGGTTTACCCCTAACCAGGACTCTCCCACCAGCGGGGCACCGCCCCAGCCGTGACAAGCTCTAAGCTCCCGACCGGTCTCCCGGAATATGTGGTAGTGTAGTGCATGTTAGCGTAAGTGTGTGTGTGCGTGTGTGTAAGGGGAGAGGATAGGACAAGGAATAGGAAGGACAGAACGAGGTCCGTGGCCCGTTTGGTAGAGTACTGCTCCGGCATTCGCCTGGTGTTGATCGCAGAAACCACGGAAAACTACCGATCAGAGCTGCGGCAGCTACAATTCTCCTCCAGACAACGACTGAATTCGATCTAGCTGGAAAGCTAGTGTCGAAAATCCTACCGCCGTCACGACTCGAACCTAGGACCTCCCGGTCAGAAGCGCTGCAGTGACATCAGTTGATGCACTGAGCTACCGCTCCCGGTTTTCTCTTTAGGAAGAATAGCGTTACAAATTTGCTAGTTGACGCTCTAAGTGCTTTCAATATTTGGAAATATATTTTTCAAGAAAACGGCGTAGAAAGCAGACAATACCCCTAGTGCACATTCTCCTTTTTACGAAAGCCATATTCCGCTATTCGTCACTGGTTTCGTAAGTCAATTACAAGCTAAATTCCTTTCGAAAAATCTACAAAGAATAAATAATTTTGTAACGACTAACCACTTCGAAAGGGGCATAGAACCCTAAACTAAAAAATCTGCGACAATGGGCGTGGCAGCAGCCCGGGGCGGAACGCAACCGCCGGCGCAGGCGAAGACAAAAGTAAATTCCCCCCGCGCGAACCCATTTGAGCCACGGCGGGCATTTTTATTCAGAACAAGGTAAATTTACAATCTATTTTACATTAAAAATAAGTAGTAAATATGATAAAACATTTGTAGTTGATGATGACAATTTGTTAGTGAATGTATCCCAACTGTATATTTCACCGTCTTCTTGAGTCTAGTATAGAAAGAATCAATTTAAATACTTTCCGTTAGAAGCCAAAGTTCCGGAATATATGTAATTATTTATATTGTGGCTACCTTGACAATTTATAATGGAGTAGTAAGGGTGTAATTTTGGGTAATCGGTAAGTTTCTTGACAATTATCTAAGAGGATGATGGCTAGAGGATTTGAGTGAGTTTCCAGACATTGAAGGTAACTTGAGCTGGTTGTTGCGATTCTTTGAAAGACTGTTGGTAATTTTAGTTGGTCTCTATGTAGTGTTGTGTTTGAGATGTACCATGGTGCTGCAGCAATCATCCTAAGTGTTTTGGATTGAAATCTTTGTAAAATGGAGATATTTGATCTGCTTGGCGTGTCCCAAATTTGGATGCCGTAGGTCCATATTGGGATTATTGTTATTTTATAAATCAATAATTTGTCTAAAGATAGATTCGAATGGTATCCTAGTAACCAATACAGTCTTTTCACTTGCAAGTTGCTTCTTCTTGGTATGCGGCGGCCATTTAAACGCCGTTTGTACTTGTTTTCGTATCGCAATGCTACGCATCATTCTCGCCCACTCCTACATCGCACAGAATAATGAACCGGGTGTCGAGTAACCCTCCCCAAGCGCATTGCAACGCCCGCAAGCTAAAATCCGCAAACACGGCAAAAATCGCCACAGCTGCTGGGGGCGGACCGGGTCCGCGAGCGCCAGCGGACGGCAAAAGAAATTTTCCCCTGCGAGAGAACATTTCAGCGGACGGCGGCGGCGGCGGCGGCGATTTAAACGCGAAACGTCGGCGGCGGGTGAGCGCGAGGGCGGGGAGAGGGGGAGAGGAGGGGGGGCAGTGGGGGCTGACAGCGCTCATGTGCAGGCCCGTCCATGGGGGTGGAAGGGGCGGGAGGGGGGCAATTAAACGGACGCGTCCTCCGCCGCCGCCGACTGTCACGCGCGCCGCGGGGAGCGCTGGCGGTGACGCCCCGCCCACGCCGCGCCGCGGCGCCAGGGGCGGGCTCGCAGCGGCGGGGTGGGCGTGGCGGGGAGAGAAAACACTGGGAGGCTCGTGGCTGGGATAGAAATTAGGTTCTTGAAGCGTAAATATTACAGTAGCGAAGAGAAGAGGGTAGGAAATAGATATACGTAGAGAGTGAGGAAGATAATGAATGAGCGAGGGGAAGCAAAAATATTATAACAGGTATATGCAGACATCGATAAGGGAAAACACAGAAATTAAAGCAGAGAATGAGAGAGAAAGAAAGAGAGAGAGAGAGAGAGAATGAAAGAGTAAGAAAAAAAGTATGAAAGAGAGAGAGAGAGAGAGAGAGAGAGAGAGAGAGAGAGAGAGAGAGATGAAAGAGTAAGAAAAAAAGTATGAAAGAGAGAGAGACAGAGAGAGAGAGAAATAAAGAGAGAAAGAAAGAAAGAAGAGAGAGAAAGGAAGTCGGTGAAGTAGAGAGATTAAAATCAAAGAAAGAAGGTACCAAGAACAGTGGTTGTTACATTAAGAGCGATGAAATGATAAATGGTTTTACATACACAGATATGGCTACGATTACGAAAGATTGTGAGACACAGATCAGATAGACTAACGTAAAGATGTATGAAAAATAGAGAGGTAAGGATGTCTCTACAAAAAATAGGCAAGGATACATGGGCATATAGTTAATATAGGTTGAGTAGAAGGGGTGGGTGAGGCGTGTGTGCTTCTCAGGGGACATGTAAGTTGCTGTATCGGATACGTTCGGTTTTCTCTGACGTATGAGAAGCCACTGATATCCTTGCTGGCCCTCGCAGCCATACAATATTCTTCGTACTCGTCACCATGTCCGTGAAGTCACATACTGTACATCGTATGTACACTATGTCCCACTGAGAGAAAAGGCCATTTCTAAATCTCATCCTAACTACCTTCACCAGACAGTTGACTAACCAGATAATATTTTAAGATGAGATATTTGTTCCTAAGTCTATTTCCTCTGCTTGTCACGCTAAGTATCCTGACTACCGTGTATTACGATTTAGCAAAATCCTAGGATTGGGGCTGTTTGACACAATTAATCTAACGTAATGAAACTACAAAAACACAGAATCAAATTAGTTATCACGCATTCCTTAGTCCTTTCAAGTAATCGAATTAGCCATTCTCTCAACATTAATGGTATAATAAACACTGTCAGCGAATTTGTATTCTAGAATAACATATAAGAATGTGACTATGTTGGAATTTCAAATTTCGAATTATTCTACCTCCTTTATAATGTCTCAATTGAATATGAAAATAGAAAACAAAAGGTCATAGTAAATAGCAATTGACATTAAACATTAATACATTATCGCGTATCCTAGAACAATATTAACATATCGGAAGTATAACAACTCTAAAACTACATGCTGGCCGCATCCTACAGCGCAGATTAAATGTTCCGACTACGTAACTATTTAGGCATAGAGGTCGGTGGAGCATGCGTCATTGGTGTACCTCGCAGGGCGCGGTCGATATGCTCAGTGATTTATAAAAACGCAATGGAATCTGCCACCCGATTTGGAAAATCAGCCTGATTAGCGCTCATATTACAAATGATGTAGATGCGGCAACGCCGAATTCCACAGGGGAGCCTGGGTTAGGCCGCGCACGAGCCCAATATTTCATGCATTCCATTCAAACAAACGGACGAAAAATAAAGCTTGTTTCATAAAGTGGACCTACATAAATAATGTTCTTTATTAAATGTTACTATCACGATTCTGTACCGCTAGACGAGAAAAAAATGACATGAATATTTTACGTTGTTTAAACTACAGGAGAACGTACCCCCTTTGGTTTATGAATAGAAAATAAAAGTTAACATTTGTATTAAATATCGAGTCCCAAAACAAAATACTGTTTCTGACGCAAAGAATGCATGTGTGTCAGGAGACAGTTCATGATGTTCCGATTTTGCAAACATTTGGAACGAGAATATCCACTTTTTTTGTTTTGAGATTCAACACTAAAATGGAAAGACTGCTCATTTGTTTAGAGAAATGGAAAACAAAAGCTAACGTTTATTCTAAACAATGAGTCCAAAAACATGCGAAAAGAACATGGCGAGTATATAATTTGTACATTGATAAAGCATACACGTGTACGTTAACTGTACTGGTATTCTATTATAAGGTCTGTGACCTAAACGCACTTATCACTTGCGATCAGCAGAATACTAGAAGAATGAGTAGAATTATCGAAAAATGTATTTGCAAATATCACAACGTTGGGAAAATGATACGAAAAATCCATGCTACTGTAAACAGGGAAGAAACAAGTTTGGTGTACGACCTTGATACTGTATGCTAATCTAAATGGGAAATGTTCACGAGGCCCAGAGAAAATGGTGAATAAGCATACAATACTTATACCTAACGTATCAATGAAATTGTACAGAGGTACACTTACGTATCGAAATTTAGGAGTAAACATAAAACCTCTTTAAGTTCGGTGTAATAGTATATCTGTGATGTCTTTACATATCTACATTCACTTCTCATGCAGAAACAGTAGGGAAGGACATAGAAGTACAGAGATTTTACAATAATAGTAGCGAGAACTCGCTGGAATGTGTACAGGACATCAAACAAGAGAGGCTTCCAATGAACAAGAATACCATCTTCGTTCTGCACACTTCCACGGTGTAAATACGTAGGTGTCGAGAGTAACTGGTATCAACGATAGAAATAGCTCACAAAATTCAAAACACACGTAATATAAAAAAATCTATATAACCTTTCACGACGATTTTAAATATATATATATATATATATATATATATATATATATATATATATATATATATATATATATATATATAAAAAATTTTACAACTTATATTTCAACGCAATTCTGTGTACATGAAGTACCGCCTGATTTTGATTAGCGATACCACATTTCTCCCCACTACAGCCCAGTAGGCACGCAACGGTTCACCTACGTATTTACACCGTAGCACACACCCCGACGGCTGTAGAAGTGTGCAGAGCAGATGGCGCAGTCACGGGCCGAAGGAACGTACCTGCTGCCTTCTTAGCCGCGTACAAGTTGGCTTCTTCCTGTGCCTTGCCGATGTTCTTCTTGTATCGTATCCGCTTGTTGCCGAACCAGTTGGATACCTAGAAAGAAGGCAAATGCCTACAATACAAGCCAACAGCGGCGACCACCTGGCCAAGTCGCAGCGTGCCGGAGAAAGAAACAAATATCCCAGGTTCGCACAGGGTTAGGATCAGGTTTTCCCACTCATGAAACTTCAATATTTTTACAATACTGGCGATAATGGTTTTGATACTAACTGATAATTTGACATTAATAGAGAGTTTGTGCACGCCATAGCGGACAACACTGTCGATCTTCTGCGCATGCGCAGATGCGATAAAGAGATGCAAAACTTGAACTGAGCATGCGCAGAAGATCGATTGTGCTTTGACGTTCGAAGATGCACAAACTCCCTAATACTAACGAAATATAGGTATACTGTCCTCAAATATACACAATGCGAACCGAAGGTTCTCGCACTGATTTTCTGCAGCCTTTCGATTAACAAAATATTTTCTATCGTCAGGGCATTAAAACAGTTAAACGTTTTAAATGTTTCAAAGTTTAGAGTCTCTGACAAAAATTAATAGTGGAGAAATAAAATTTACATTATCCTGACCAAATCATGAAACTGAAATGGTTAAAAAGGTTGAATAGTGAGAAGGAAAACAACTGTTATTATTTCATTAGACACCGAACCGAACTGAATGATATTGTATCGAGAAGTGACTCTTCGAGCAAAACACAAGAAGGAATTTTCCAGAGAGTTACATTTCCATTTTTTTAAGTTATCGATGTTTTTGCTTTGGATGGGAAAGTAATCTTGTGTAGTAAGAATATAGAAAAACTGTTTAGAAAAGTTTCACAATAGGAAAGCGAATATTAAAACAGAGAGTTACATGTCTTATTCACTGAAACCAGAACGTTATTTGAAACATTTTCATGGCTGGGACTTGACACATCATTACCCATTCACTTAAAAAAAAGCAAATTAAACCTACTTTTTGACCTCATCTCGCACAACCTCTATCTCGCCTGTGTTCTAGCAACGCGCGCCGGCTGTATACACACGTTCTCGTTGGCTCGTCACCCAACCACCCGCCCACCCACTCCCCGCAGCCGAACACTCGCTTCCCGGAGGCGGTTCGCGGGCTGGCGTCGGTCGCGGCCTGTTGAACTTCACCGTGGCGTGTGATCATTAAACAGCGCCTGTCCATGAATATTTGCCTAGCGATTTTAACGCTTTACGGCGCCGTAAAGGCGGCTGCTCAGGGGGGCATGTTGGAGCGGTGGCTTCCCAGATTTCGGCCTATAAAGACACCGCATGTAAATTACGGCCGGAGTTACACAATCCGCCCTCCGGGAGGGCCCTTCCTCACTCTCCTCCGAACCCAGGGGACTTGCCCCCCCCCTCTCCGAGAGAGGGGGCGTGGGGCCTCTTTATTTTAACACCTTCCCCAGGGAAGAAACTGCGCGGGAAAACCCGGGTTTATGGATTTATTTTGCCGTTATCCTTCGGCTGAAATCTGGGAGAGTGATACACTTGCTTTTGTTACCCAATGTAGCACGTTACTCGTAAATTAACCTCATTATCTATCACGCTCTCGGCTTCTTGGGAGGAATACACAGAATTCGTGACGTCTACACGTAAAATCAAACATTCGTGCAGGCAACTTCAAATAAACGTTCTTTAACACAAGATCGCATCTCCTATCTAAATTATCACGTCAGAATGAAGAGATATTCTAAGACGCTGTGCTTACGTTATGAAAATACATTAGTTAAGTTAAGTTCATAACACGACATTCACGCTCAATAGCGTTTCTATCAAGAAATACGATCAACAAATGTTCAACTATCCCTCATAGTCTTCAAGCACAATGTCAAAACGTGAATAGTCAATGAAATACTGTTCGGACTAATATCAAATTTTTGTTCATAGTTGTCTTAGCTTATTGGTACTGATGTAAGCTATATATTTCGCCCAATCCCTTTGTTTGAATACAATTCCTAAATATATTGTTGACCCCCGTGAATAAGCTGTGAAAACTCAAATTTACAAGGAAATAACATTACTTTCCATATTGTATTTATTTGAACTAATATTCTACCGTGAATAAACAGAAAATTCAACTTATTGTTATAATGTTCTCAAATAATTTATTACCGTTAATATTCACACAACTATTTTTTTTTCTAGAGTTTATGTTTTATGACATACGTTTGTGAAAACAATTACGCCCATTACTCCGCAATCAAAATGAATTTAACCTATCTTACTATACACAAACTATAATAATTAGGAGAATCCAGTAGTAGTTTTCTTATTGTCAGTAAAATGAAGCATTATCACTTTATCCCCACATACTCCCCTTCTACAATTTGGGGAATCCAGTATTGTCTTATTTTCTGTAAAATGTTGCCCTATCACTTTCTCCCCAGGTTCAAAGATATAGAGAGGTCCCAGGGACTGTTTTACCCAAAAAAAAACAAAAAACAAACAAAACAACAACTACCTTCCCCGGAACACGTCTTCATATATGGATTAAGAGCTGAAGCGAGTGGGAGTCCCTGGCGTGCAGGGGGCGTGGCCTTACCTGGGAGACTGTGATGCCGCACTTGCGCGCCAGCTCTTCCTTCGCCTCCTCGCTGGGGTACGGGTTGCTGAGGTGCGAGTAGAAGTACTCGTTGAGTATCTCGGACGCCTGCTTGCTGAAGTTGCGCCGCTTTCTCCTGTGGGCAGAAGAATCCTCCACTGTAGAACCGGCCAAAGAGAACCGTGGGTGCCATGGGAAAAGACTAAGGAAGGTGAAGACAAAGATTAACTTAAAGAATGGACGGTCAGGAGTAAGAATTATTAAGAATTGGGTAGGCGATGTTCCTGTAGAATGTTGATTTGGGGATTAGAAATTGGAGAATGTGAGTCTGTTGCTTGTATAAAAAAATGTTGATAGATCGCTTCACTCAAATAATTTTGCCTGCTTCTCTAAAGGCAAAACTACCCCCATCGAGTTCCTTTCCATTTGCTATCAGTTGTTATGAAACTGCTACAGGTTGGATACTCTTCTAGCATGCAAACCATTTGTATGATTCAATTCTCCAGTGAAAACGAATGCCCCAGCCTACACCGCGTCCACAACCTGCACCATTCAGACAAGACGAGGCCTACCACAACAAAGCAAAACCCAATGCATCATGTTCCAATCACTTCAAAGCTACCTTCCAATCTATCCCGACTTCTCTAGTTCCAGGCAATCCATCCGTAACATCAAAGGTCCCAAAGAACGAAAATACCCTCCCATTTCATTCCATCGTGACGTCACCTACACCATGCAATAAGGTAGGTAAAGCCTACCCCAACATACCAAATCCCAAAGCATTCTGCTACAAAGCTACCTTCTAACCTATCCTTTCTTCCCTCGTTCCGCGATGGAATCCATCGGCAACAACACGGGGCCTCAAGGCCGAAAATCCCCTCCCATTCCGTTCCATCGCGTCCCCACCTGCACCATGCAAATAAGGCGAGGCTTATCACAGCGCGGGTTCGCGCGAGCGAAGAGAGGGCGCGCGGGTGGGTGGGATGGGGGGGGGGGGATCGCAGCGTGAGGGAGGGGAGGGGAGGGGGGAGCAGCCACGCGCCGGGGAATCCGGAGCAGGCGTCACGTGAGTCTCCCGGGGAATTTAATCCCGCGGTAATTGCGCCGACGCCAGGCGGGCGCTTCGTCTGTCCCCGCCCCTCCCCTCCCCTCCCCTCCGCCGACACGCTCGCCCCGCCCTCCCCTCCCCACCCCGCGCGGCGCGGCGGCTTCTTCCAACAGACGCGCGTCTTCGGGTAATGGCGTCACGCGCGCACCCCCACAGCCCCCTGCCTCTGCCCTCTATAAGCAGCCTTTCTCCGGTGCATTCTTGCACTTTATCCTGTTCTCTTGGTCCGTTTCTTTCACGCGCGAACTTCCAGCGGCTCAAGGCCCTGTCACAACTGCACTCCTGTGCTATCCGTTTGTATGCTTTATCTTTATCAGTCTGATGTCCCGGTCCTCCTCAGTATCCAATACATTCTTGTTCTATATTCAATGCACGCCTATTGTTCTCCTTCTTATCTCGATCCTCTTCGCTTCACCTTTCCCTTGTCACTTTTCCTTAGCAGCTTTTGTGTCTTTTCTTTTAATCCTTACTTTCTTCATCACTTTTTCTCTCATCGGTCCATCTACTGTTACATGTTTAACCTACCCTTTTCCAATCCATACACTTGGCATCTTTGTATTTATTCCTAAGCATCCTCTTTTCAATCTACGCTTGTTTCTTTTACGTCGCTTCTTTTTCATACGATCTTTTTGTCTTTTCCTTCACATGTTTACCTCTTTTGCACTCCTCTTTTCTTACTCCATTTCTTAACGCTTTGTCTCAAATCCTACCTCCGCCCTCAGTGTTTGCTTTCATTACTTTCTTATCGTATTACGTTTTGATTGATGGCCTATTTAGGGTCGAGATTTAAATCTACTAGTTCTGAATTTTAATAATGGCTATCTTCTGAATCTTGTAATTTTTCATACTCCTTTTACATCGTCTCCCATTCCTTTTCCGTACTTCCACATCCGACGGCTTCTAGTTCTTGCAAAGCTAGTCTTATTTTTTCATTACATCTATTTTCTCAATCCCTACTGTTACTCTATTGCGTTCTTTGTGCGTCACTTTTCTTGACTTCCGCTGCGCTACTTCCCATCTTCCGTGTCCAGCTACATTTTCTCTCCCCCGTCTACCTTATATTCAGTTACCCCGCAAAGTCCTTCCCTCATCAATTTTCCTATTCTCTTTCCACATTCATCAACATTTTGTGGTTACGTTCCGTCTCCTGCGATCGTTGCTCACGTATATCACCACCTCCACCTCCAGGTCCCACTCAATCACCAGTTTCGTATTCCTTAATTCGTCTTTCCCCCGTTCGCAGCGATTGCGGCAGCCCGCCTCTTCCTGCCTCCGCTTTCGCTCTCGCGCTGTCGCCGCCGCCACCGCCGTCGTCCCCGCGCTGTTATCTCGCCGCCGCCGGTTCATTAATTTCGACACTAAATGACGGAGGACGCCGCTCGCCCCCCGCCTCCGCCTCCGCCTCCGCCGCCGCTGCGCAGGAGGAATTTCGCCGAAGGCTTCCCGGCGTGGGAGTGGGACTCGAACCTCGGACATGCAGGAGGGAGCACTCTGGCCACGTTTCGAATATGTTCCCGAGAGTTTGTATTTATAATTGCTGCAGCCATGCGCCGGTCGGTTAGTATGATAATGATGATTTTATCTACACCTTGTTTCTGTGCTGAAATTCTCGACTTGAATATGCGCCCGAGAGTTTGTAATTGCTGCAGGCATGCATCCGTTGGTTGGCATGCTAATAATGATTTTCTCTATACTTTGTTTCTGAGCTCAAGTTCTCGATCAAATGAAACAATGTGACAGAGTTTAACAAAAATTAAATACTAAGTATTGAAATGATTTTCTCTATACTTTGTTTCTGAGCTCAAATTCTCGATCAAATGAAACAATGTGAGAGAGTTTAACACAAATGAAATGCTAAGTATTGAAATCAATGTGAAGTACAGAAACTTCAAGGTGACGTGGGTTCGACAGTCGGTGGAGCCCTGTAATCAATATTACCTTCCCCATCTTCATTTTCCTACGGTTCAGAACCATAATTACCAGTACAAGTGCTGAAATAGGCAGGAGAAATTCTTCAAAAGTGCAAGCTCAATCGAGATGACAACAAAGATACATTTTCTCCCGAAAATTTCTACCATACGTCTCAACATTTCGTATCCCTACATGCGTGGTTAATCGAATTTATTTTAACGACATATAAACGAAATAGCAAATTACAGTAAACCTTACAAAAACATAGCGCGACAGCGTGCATGATTATTTGTGTGGGATTCACCGAGACAGAGCTTGATACTTTCTTCTGGATGATGTTACTTGGATCTCATGACGTGATTTCCTTGCAACTGTTACGAGGAGTCCTGCTGGTCAAATTTCGATTAGAATCATCATTGTTTAGGATGACGTTTTTCTACTGTACTGGACCACTACATGGTGCCACTTATATCCAAATAAAAAAAAGGACCTCTACATGAATGGTGCCACTTATTTTCCAGTAAAACAAGTCATAAGAAATTTAAAAAAAAGGAAGTTTAATGGACAATAGGACCCAGAAATGTAATTGGTCCACACTGTTTCAGACAGAGCGCACGCCTCTGTTTGCGGTGGCAGCGGCGGCGTCTTCGCGAAACAGGCGACGGGCGTCGAGCGTGCCGCACGGCGTGGCGTGGCGCTGCGCGACGTGCGAGAGGATGTTTTCGGGACGGGCGCTAGACAGCGCTGGGAGCGGCGCGCGCACATAAAGATTACGGGCGGCGAGGGCGCCATTAGGAATCAATTCCTGCGCGACGGACCGCTTCGCCCGTAAAACGCGCATTCCAGCGCCTGGAATTTCCTAATAAAACCGCCCCGCCCCGCCCCGCCCCGCCCCGCCCCGCTCCGCCGCCCGGAGAGCGACGGCGGCGGCGGCGGTAGCGGTGGGCCGACGGGGGCGGCAGCGACGGGGGGAGCGGATCTGGGGCGAGATGGCGAGGGCGGCACGGGCTGTCCGAGGCGGGGGCGGAGGAAGGCTGGGGGGACAGAGGCGGTGTGTGAACGGGAGCGGACCTGGATCGGGCTAGCAAGGGTGGGAGCGGAGGAGGGCCGGAACAGCGGAGGCGGGGACGGCGACGGGGATGGATCTGGGCTGCAGGGGCGGGGAAGGACGGTCAGGGACAGCGGCAGCGGAGACGGGGATCTATCCTGGCGGGGAAGAAGGCGGATAGGGGCCTGGCGAGGCCGGGGAGATCTGACGAGGTTGGACCTGGGCTGTAGGGGTCGAAGCGGAGAAGGGGCAGGGCAGCGGCAGAGAGGGAAGCGGCGGCACGACCGGGATCTGAACTGGCGGGGAGGTAGGCGGGCTGGGGGGCGGGATCTGGCTGGGCCGGGGGCGGAGAGCGGCGGCAGTGATCCGATGAGGTTGGATCTGGCCTGGCGGGGGTGGAGGTGAGTTAGAGGCGGGTCGGGAGCGAGGCCGGGGGCGGCGGCGGCTCGACGGGGTCGGAGCTGGGCCAGGATGGGGGGTGTGGCCTAGCGGGGACGGTCGCGAAACGGGGGCGGGCCTGGCGGCGGCGGTCCGACGCGGGTGGATCCGGGCTGGCGGGGGCGGCACCGGAGCGGGAGCGGGAGCGGTTCGGGGGCGGTGGCGAAGGACGGCGCCATTGATCCACGGTCCGTGGAAACAAAAGACGGCGTCGGTCCGCAGCGGCGGCGCTCGCGTGGCGGGCGCCCACGCCTCCGCCCACGCAGCGAGGTAGAGCGGAGGCGCGCGGACGGCGGGAATTTCTGGAACGCGGAAGTGCTTCTGGGGGAATATGCAGGCGATGAAGGGAGGCGAGGTGCGATAAGATGAAATGAAATGCGAACCAGGAATATGCCGGTAGCGTAGTGGGCAGCGCGATGGCTTCCCGTCTCTGAGTGTAGGGTGAGGCTTGGAGATGAGGCTCGTAGACAACATTTTATCAAATTATTTTAAATTCTTTAATATTCTTCTTTAAAAAACATAAGAGAAGATATATTAGAAAATGTAATTGGGTTATGTAAGTTGCGACGTAAAGAGGAGCAAAGAAAAATCAAGAATACAATGTTGATATTGAAATTTTCAAAATATTAAGTACGGTCAGTTATCTGTATATTATTTTCTTCAAGCAGAGTTCAAGCTTTATGTAGTTGTGTAGTTGTGTGGTTTCGTTGTTTGATGTTTGTCATTATGTAGTAGTAGTAGTAGTAATAATAGTTACGGCCATAAATTCACAACAATATGGTGTCGACGAATTGATTATTCAAATAGTTGCTTTCCCGTTTTCATATTTACGTTGTCTCTTTGTTCACCACTGTTCTCTGTTATTTTTGACAAAACGTTAGTAATCTCTATTTGATTTGTAAGAAACATTAGGAAATCTTGATTTCAAATGCTGCTATTCCACATTGGATTTTCGGAGGACGGAACGTGTATCTGTTAGGGGCTCGGATGGCATTTATTTCACAATTTATATTCAGTCAAGTGATTGTATCTACGATTGAAATGATTACAAAGGACAGCAACACTTCATGTACTGCACATTGAAATACAAAATACCTACTTTCGAACGTGATGATTCACGAATCGACATGAAATTATAAACGAAAATGATGTAGCTTGGTGTAATGTTAACTGCGTTGGTTAATCAGGTTTGTAAATTAATTTTATACCTTGCAAATGTCTGATAAGAAACGCAAGAACCGGATAAATAAAAGCGGCATCGACACTTTATTTCCACATGACATTCTCGAAATACTCGATGTAATAAGAAACATCAAGCGAATGAATAAACATGAAACATTAAAAGATGGGACTGATAGAGCGAATGAACATTAGATTACAAAAATATAGGCAAATGTAAATAACTAAGAATATACATTCAAAAAGTAAGTACATTTTTGGAAACACACTTAAAACTTTAAGGCTGAATTATTGTTCTACTGGCCCAAAGTGAGCATGTTTTATAAACGAGACCTAAAAACAGTCAGTTCATTTTAAGTCTTCAATCTGCGTATTTAGAATAACTAATTCGCTGATTTTATCTGTCCAAAAGTGTACGAGCGGCTCTATTCCTCCACCACGCTAAGCATTTCACGCTCGTAGAAGTAGAGCGAAGAGGAGAGGGGTGGCGCGGAACAACGCAGGGCTGGGGGAGAGCTCGGCAGAGTAGGTAAGGTAAGTTAAGGTAGAAAAAGTTAAGGTAGGGTAAGTTAATGTAAGGTAAAATAAGGTAAGGTGAATTAAGGTCAGAGCAGGGTAGGGCAGGGAAGGGGAGGGCAGGGCAGGGCAGGGCAGGGCAAGATAGGGCAGGGTAGGGCAGAGCAGGGTACAGCAGGGCAGGGCAGGGCAGGGCAGGGCAGGGCAGGGCAGGGCAGGGCAGGGCAGGGCAGGGCAGGGCAGGCCGGGTATGACATTTTTCTTGAACGAAACTACATCGCAACCTTCAATAGATACTGCCAGGTTAATAATCGTCCTAAGAAACCAGTTTCATTGTTTTAAAAACCAGCCGCTCATTTTATTTTCCTACAAGTGTACGTACGATGCATTCTCAACTTGACTACGTCACCACGTATTCGTTACTCCTTCGTTCGGCACCCATGTTAGTTAGATGTGAATTTAAACTGTGAATCATCTGATTCGCCATTAAAATCTATTAGTCAACGTTCTGTAATACAAACCGTTCATATCATTTTTCCGCAAGCGTACACGTCGCTTGGTCGCAACTCGATTCCTCCTCCACCTCGCACAGCCATCCCACGCACGGCGGTGTCCGTCGCAGCGCACCTGGCCATCTAGTGAGGCGGGGCGGGGCGGGGCGGGGCAGCTTTTACGGCCGCGGCCAGCCGCCCAGTGCCGGCCGGAGCCCCTAGGGGCGGGGAGGGGAGGGGAGGGGCGGGGCGGGGCGGCAAGCGGGTCGAGGGGTCCGCGTCGTAAAAGTCCGTCTTTTGTCGCGGCCGGTGCTCGAACACTTCATTCGGCGCTCGGTTTACAGCCGTCTCCCTCCCCCTTCCCCCCTCCGCTCTTCTCTTGGAGTGACTGCGCCCCGCGAGACGTTTCCTACCCCTTCCACCACCACCACTCCCCTCCCGTTCCCTTCCCCAGGGGCGTCTTCTTGCGGTCGTTCTTAGGGATTCGCTGGAGATGCTCGGCCTCGAGGGAAAGACCTGCGGGGCTGTTCGGATCTGGGATGAAGCGTAAATGTTGAACTCGGGGTCTGCTACAGAAGGTGAACTGGGTGAAGAACTTTTTGTTGGGTGATGGAGCTCGGATGTTTTGAAAGGGAAGTGTTGTTTTTGTTTTTTCCGATTGTTTGTTGAGTCGACGCCACAACGTTCGTCGCAAAGCCGTTCGCAAGGTAAACGAAAACAATAACTTATTGTTTATTCGATGAGATCAATCGTTTGTGTATTTACCTTTTGAAATAGAAAAACACTGTCACGTATGTATATTACAAGGAAAACAACAATATTTGTTTAGAAATGCTCACAGGAGCATCGTCACTATTATAGGGCAATTCTACCGTTTTATGACCTTCAGTAGGAAAAATGTATAAATTTACATCGATACCAAGGAATATAAAAATTTTCGGAATCCATATAGAGGATAAACTTCGAGAATGCTAAGAGAAGAATGCAAACAGTGAAGTACAACTATCAACCAATGGGACGGGCAATTGAAATGTTTTTCTGAAGCACTTCAACACTATTGCAATAACGTTCATTTCCACTGTTTCTCATGCCACGGTTGATTGACTGATTAGTAATTCCCGTCGCGTTAACTATTTAAGTCATTAGTTTGATAAGCGCAGAGCATACTTTTTTTTTATCGTGAGAGGTGTCGGTGATCATTCCCCGCCAGCTGGCGATATTTCCCGCCGAACTACACCGGCTTACGAGGATTTTCCCCAACGAGGTATCTCCCAACTGCATGGCACCGTCCCAGCCTGGACAAGCTCAAACCCCACGACTGGTCTCCGAACGGTGCGTACGAGTGTAAGTATGTTTAAGTAAAGGATGAGGAATGGACAAGGAAGGGGAAGGAACGGTCGGACAAGGAAAGGGGAAAGAACGAACCGTGGCCCGTTTGTTAGTGTATACTAAGGATTCGCCTGATGTTGATCGGCGAAATTGCAGGAAACCGATCAGAGCAGCCGGCCACTTTAGAATTCTCCTTCAGACAGCGGCTGAATTCGACCTAGTTCTGTTGAAAATCCTGCCACCTTCGGGACTCGAACCCCACAACCTCCTGGTCACGGGCACTGTAGTGCCATCAGTTGATGCCCTTGGCCACCTTTGCCAACCTCATGTTACGGACTTCTTAACTTAATCGCCACTCATCATCTTCTAGCAAAGTACGCTTGCGGCCTGATCCGATTGAAAGCATGTTACTCCATCAGAACTTCGGTAAACTAAAGTCTCTGTAGCTTCTGGGACATATTCACGGTCTAGACTGCTGGTACAATGCTGGCGTTTCTTTGTCATGGTTTGCACCAACAAGAAATATCGCCTTCTTATCACAAGTACACAAATTTAAAGAGCAAATCCAAATGAAGAAGTGATCGCACCGAACCCCGAAAACACAGCAAGGCTTTATTACATTTGAAAAATAAAACTTTTTTGAAAATGTACTTTGGTGGTCCAAAAAGAAAAAAAGGATCTCGCGAGTTAAAGTAAAAATACTAAAATGTTGAATGGGAATGAATCAAGCAACGAATTAACATCGCCAGACAACGAGAAAAGGTCGAAATGATTATCAGGTTCTACGTCAATTAGTGTTCATGAGTCTCAGAAACAGTCCTGCATGAAAGACTATGAAATGAGCTCGAAGACGCAAGTACGAAATATATTACGACACGAGCGATTGTCGTAAACTTCACACGAGTATATTACACTCAAAAGTACCCCATCATTACATCTTGGTGTCATAATATTCTGTTAATTTACAGCGCAATTCCGAACAGACGCACAGGAATACGAGTCTGAGGGAGATCAAAAAGTGTGAACATGAATTTAAGCCACAGACGCTTGTAGCGATTCAACGAAAAGCAGATCCACACTTCCCACTTACGATTCCGGGGCCGTATTGGCACCGGTCTCCGGGTGCTCCACAAGGTCTCATTACCCGTCCTTTGGCGCGTTCGACCCGAAGCACTCGGCGAGGCAATCTTTCGCGCGGACTGCGGGCGAAGGAGAGGGGGGAGCGGTGAGGCCGAGATCTCGAGTGACCCTTGGCGCCCAGTGACCTGCCATCTCGCAATTAGCAGCGCATTCACAGCGCGCTCTCCATGGCCGCGTGTGATATACGAGGCAGCTGGAGAGCAGACGAAGGCGTTCATTGGCACTACGAGCCCTTGCGTCCAAATCCTCCTCCCTCTCTAACTTCTTTACACATACGAGATCAAAATTGTGCCTTGTAAAAGTCAAGAGTGGCACAAACTATCGATTTAAACATCGCGCTTCGTCACTTAAGCTGTATTTGATCACGCTTTGATTGTAAAGAGACTTCACACTTCTGTAACGAGCATTTTGACTTGCCGCAACTTATAATCTGAGCCGACAAAGCTTCTAGTCAATAAATTTTCCCGCAATATGAGTTGACAAAGTTACAAATATGAAATGATGTTATTGGATTAACTCTCTTACTGTTACATTGTGCAACGTTAGATGACGTCATTTACTCTGTTCAACGGCAATTACTAGTTCAAATCATTCCGACTTTGGATCATTTCAAATTTCATTCAATTGAAAAAAAAATTCTTATGCCCCCTTCGAAATGCATTTTTAAATCACTACATTTAAACCAAATTTTCGATGGTTCCATTCAAACAATTCAATGTCAGACTTCAATAGATTTCCAAGAAAATAACATCATGAATTTTAAATATTAATTCTGAATGAATAGTTTTCAAAAATGAACTTTTTTGAAATACAATGCCGATTATTAAAAATTAAGCGCTAGCAATATGGTGAAAATTCGGACTCTATTAACGAGAAAGAAGGGGCAATTACTAATTAGCGTGGGCCTACAAAAATTTGCACATATAACATCGCATGCAATTTTCGAAAAGTCTGCAAAACGGCTTTACACCCAGAACCAGAAATCTCAACATGGTCATTATCAGTTCTTCCCGGTCACGAGTTGTAGATGAAATGATGTGAGAAATGACAATGACCAGGTTGGTGAAATGAGAGGCAGGGAAAACGAGAACAACCCTTTTGATCTCCACACCCTCCATTTCGATCAGTCGGGCATCAAGCTCCGTTTCCACCGAAGCATTTGTCCGCTACACCGGTGTGTGGCTTCGGAATTTGCACCACTGGATGACCACACTATACTGCGGTTTTTACAGAGCTGCCTCCCAAGGTCGCTCAAGGCCCGTCACCGGTGGCATTTAGGCACGGTTTTTCGCATCTTTCTCAGTCGTGCCGCTAGAGTCGCTTCATCTGCAGCACTGCTTGATACGGTCGCGAGCATGCGACACCTAGCGCCACAGCCGAGAAAGACGGGAAAAACCGTGCCTAAATGCCAGCGTGGTGACGGGCCTTCAGTGACCTTGGGAGGCTGTTCCGTAAAAACGCAGGCAGACATTTCTTCGCATTCGAAAGCAGGGTCAGTCCCGTGGCGCGGGGCGGCATGAACAGCCTCGCCTCCATCGATTGATTTTTGATTGATTTTTTCGTGTTTCCGGGCGCGTCAACTGCTTCGGTCATTAGTCCCGTTAGTGTAGTGAATGTTTTTCTCCGGAGATGGCGGTCATCTTCCCCCGCTGGATGCCGAGATCCGGCGCCGACCTACCGTCGGCTAGTGGGGTTTCCCCCTAACCAGGACTCTCCCACCAACGGGGCACCGCCCCAGTAGGGACAAGCTCTAAGCTCCCGACCGGTCTCCCGGAATATGTGGTACTGTAGTGCATGTTAGTGTAAGTGTGTGTGTGTAAGGGGAGAGAATAGGACAAGGAATAGGAAGGACAGATCGCGCGCGGTCCGTGGCCCGTTTGGTAGGGTACTGCTCCGGCATTCGCCTGGTGTTGATCGGAGAAACCACGAAAAACTACCGATCAGAGCAGCCGGCCGCTAGAATTCTCCTCCAGACAGCGACTGAATTCGACCTAGCTGCAAAGCTAGTGTCCAAAATCCTGCCGCCGTAGGGAGTGGGAACCTAGGACCTCCCGGTTAGAGGCGCTGCAGTGACATCAGTTGATGCACGAGCTACCGCTACCGGTCCTCGCCTCCATGATTCCCATGAGTCTTCCCCGCAACCCGGTCTCTCGCGGCAGCCCTCGTATGATTTACGGGCGAGCGCTCGCTGGGGCTCGACTGAGCGCGCAGAAATTAAGAAAGTTCGGGGCGACGTGGCTGCGTTAATAACGGGAAATTTCTTCGCGCGGGAATGCAAACGGATATTACTCTTTCGCCGAGCCACTTCCGATCCGTAATTCCTCCAAATATCCAGACTTAATTCACGCTCTTATGGATCCTCCGGTTGCGAGGTTCTGCTTCTCGAAGGAACCTGCGCACAGTTTCGACCAAGCGAAGATGTCGGTTTCCAGATATTCCGTCTCAAGGATGAAATAAAAGTTTATGATATCATAACACACTCGCTCCGCAATTAGTGTTTTTCCTCACGAAAAATCTGGCGCAGAAGAGTTCAGAGTTAGCAACTCAAGTCCTGCAATGTTTTTTATTACGCCAGGTGGCGCAATGCTACTCGGCAATGGCAAACAATGATATTTAAATAAATAAATAAATAAATTTTCTGAAATAAATAAATAAATGTTGCAATGTACAAGAGCCTATGTGAACCTCACATTCTGACATTTAAAGCTCATACTTCAGCAGTTTCTTTCACAAATGGAACACAATATCTCCGGGGAGTTCGCGATAATCTTCAGAAAAAAAATCTACGATTAATTCTCAAACTCTAAATGCATAAAGTGAATAATTTCAATAAATTATATAATATATTCTATATATTTACTTTATTTACCAGTTTTAATATTGTTCCTGGCAATAATCAATTGTAATCAATATATGTAGCATATCCAAGCACATTTCTATTGTTTTCGTTTGTGGCAATGCCGACTCAAACGATTGCACTATAAAATTTGCTTGCATAATTAAGTGACCGCGGATCTACATCGCAAAAACGACAGCACGACTACCGAAAATGGAAAAAACAAGTCGAAAGTTTGAAAACTAAAAACAATCTAAAATATATACAACCTCCAACGTTTCTTTCGACGAAACCAAACGTGTTCAAGCGCTCCAACAAGTATCTCAGTAGTCACCAGTTGTTTTTCCAGGTACTTTGTCTTTCGTGTGCCTTAAATCTAGCTGTCAGTGATAATTATTCACAATCCGTAATCGTTGGCTTCTGTGTTGAAAACGGAAAACAACACAATATATAATTTATAACACAATATATTCATATAATAAATATGTAAATTACAGTGTTCTGCCCTCAGGTAGGATAATAAATAATAAATATCTACCGATCTTATACTTACTAGCCCCGTATAACCTGTCTCACATTAACACACACCATTCTTTCCTTCAGCCCGCATTTAGTCATACCGAAAGCTCATTTTTGTGGCGTGAGCAACCATTTCTCTGCAATTGCAAAAACTGGACACCTCGTTTTATATATGGTTGGCCCATCGCCCGCGCGGCTCTGTGACATCCGCTAAGACGCGCATGAGGCTACTCAGAGAGATGTCACGAAAAGAGTACGATGAGAATGTGGAAAAGGGTCAGTGCACATGCGTTTGCACACTTAAAATAGGTCATTGAAGGTCTCGCAATGCCCCTGCACGACACCCGCTGAGACTGTGCCAACACTGAAGTGCAGAGCGAGAGAGAGAGAGCAGCGAGCCGAGATCCACAAGCACCCTTTGTTGTTTTATTAAATGCTGTTATGTATTCCATTGGCGGAGCGAGCACAGAAGACGCATTGGAAGGGGAGGGGCATATAAGTTTACTCAATGTATTCAAAACAATAACCATGTATTGACTGCATCACAACCAAAAGAGTAATTCGATTATGATATTTTTACATTATTTCTGGCTATGTTTAAAAAATGTTAACAATATCAATATTTATAGAAGCTGCAATATTTAACAAGGCGAGTGTGGGTCAAAATTATCCCCATTCTGAAAGACTTTCTGGATCGGTTCCTGCGCCATTTTAACCGTGAAAACCCTTAATTTGTCACCATAACCAGGTTTATTAAATGCTGTTATGTATTCCATTAGCAGAGCGAGGAGAGGAAACGCATTGGAAGGGGAGGAAGATGTACGTTTACTCAATTTATTGAAAACAATAAACACGTATAGACTGCATCACATCTAAAAGAGTAATTCCATTATGATTTTTTAAATTATTTGTGTCTAATGTTTAAAAAATGTTGACAATATCAATATTTATACACGCTGCAATATTTATGAGAGCGAGTCCGGGTCAAAATTGTGCCCATTCTGAAATACTTTCTGGATCGGTTCCTGCGCCATTTTCACCACGAAAAACCTTATTTTGTCACCATAACCAGGGCACCCAGCCAGGCAGGGAGCGCGCGCTGCAGCTGTACCGGCGGCTCTCGCGAGTCGAAGGGGGGGGGGGCAGGGAGGAGAGGGAGGGGGCGAGGCGCCAGGAGCCGCATCGCGGAGCGCCCGAGCCCACATCCGGGAGGTCTCCTTGGGGGCGGGGCGGGGTCTTCCGGCGCTCGCCCCCGCACAAAGGCGCTGCGCTTTTCCGGGCGCGCCCCGCCCCTCCCGGCCCGCCCCGCGCCGCGCCGCCCTGCCCTCATGCATATTCATCCCCGCGGGAACGCGCACGCCGCCGCCGCCGGGAATGGAGAGTTGGGGAAGGGAGGGGGCGTATTGTGCCGGCGGAGGCAGGCAGGGGCCAACGGAGCGTTAAGGTGCCGGCGTACGCCCTGGCGCGCACGGCCAGCGCCTCGCCTCGCCCCGCCCCGCTCCACCCCGCCGCCGCGTGCCGCACCGCATCGCCACGCTGCGCGCGGAGGAAGAAGCACGGAAAGAAAGGACAGGAGGTGGAGGATGAAGAGTGCAAGAACGAAGAGGAAGCTGAAGGAAGAGAGAAATAAGCGGGAAGAGAGGAAGGAAAGCGAGAGAGAAAGATAGAAAGAAGTAGAGGAGAGGAGAGCGGAAAAGAATGAATAGGGATATAAGAAATATAGGACAGGGGAGAGATGATGAAAGAAGAAGAGATGAGATGGAGAAGAAGGCAAGAGAAGGGATGAAGAAGAGAAGAGAAGAGAAGAGATGGAGAAGGGAAGAGATGAGATGGAGATGAAAAGAGATGAGAAAGAACAGAAGAAAATAGAAACTCGAAGAGAAACTGAAACATTGGGACGGCATTGAAATGGCGTAGTGTCTCGTCTCGGAACATGGGGGGTTCTCAGAAGGGGAATTCTGTTGGCAGAATTCAAGTTCCGACTGATCGCTATCTTTTTTGTTTCGTTCGTCGTAAAGACTTTTGTATAATGCATACACATATATTTTAGTAACAGACGTTGAATTCCAATGAATTCCTTAAACTAAGGTCACGGTGAAAACCCACACACAGATCTGACTTTTTATTTTACAACTTGAACAAATATAAAATATTCTGGAGAAGCTAGTAAATTAAAATACAGGCAAATTAATCTATCAACATCTTTAAGAAATACTGAACATATCAGAATGCATTCCCTTGTCCATATTTTAGGAGAACTTAAAATTTTAATTATTAAAAATATAAAAATATGAATATTAATTATTATAAAAATAAAATGATGTCATAGACCACCTGGTAATTTCAGTAAATAAATTCACAATTCATTGTTAGTTTACAACGATGAACAACAATATAATACATAATTACATAAATAACACGAATGGGTGTAGACATAAGTAGGTACCAGTACTGAGTCATACGACAATGATCTCCACTAATTTGACAATTTTTCTTAAAGTATTTTCCTAGACCTGAGGTTTCCGGAAACAGACGACCCTCGCAAACCCAAGCAACCCCCGCCGAGCTCTAACGACTCCTCGCCTCCCGCAGGCTGCGTACATCCGCGAGTCCGGAGCCCATCACCTGGCTACTCCCACACCCGCTCCCCCACTGCCCCCCCCCGCGCCGCTGATAGGGCCTCGCCGCGGCGCAGGCCATGACTATGCAAAATTCCTCCCATCTCCCCCGCACGCTTCGACCAGGTCGGCGCGGGCTCGCCCAGCGGGCCGTATTTTCGAAAAAAAGAAAAAAAAACACGCGGAGGGAAAAAAGATGGAAACGCACTGGGGGAAGGGGGTAGGAGAGAGCGGTCGCTCCCGGCGGGGCATAGAAAATTAAAATTCGGCCGCCGGCTCACCTGCCGTCGCGGCAACGGCGGTGGGAGCGGGGGCGGGGGCGGTGAGATACGGTCGGCGGGGGCGGCCGCGGGCCAATACGTTAGTGCGGAGCGTGGCCTCCGCGAGCGCTGCCGTCCCATCCGTAACCCGCCGCCACCCGTGCCCCCTCCCCCCCCCCCGCATCCTGCCCTGCTGCACGGCCCCCGCGCTATTTGTATGGTAATCCGGGCGTCCCGATATTAAAATTTCAGGCGAAACCTTTAGCCGGAGCGCAAGATTCGCGTTGTCGCCCCCGTACGCCCGTCAGGCTCCGTTTAGCAGCGACGGAGTGGGGAGGCGGCAGCCCCTGCGGGAAGACTAGCCCGCAACACGCGCCGGATTGCCGGGTTGCGGAGTCGCAGGCGGCGGAACGCTGATACAAGAGGTTAATGGAAAGCAGAAATATGTATTTCGATATTTCCTAAATTGAATTTCGAGTTTCCGGAATTTTTTTTATTTGACTGGGTAGTTGGAAGAAAACAATCTGTGATGATTCTTCCATTACAACAAAATTACCTCAATATCAAGCTGGATTTTGAAAAACGAGTGCCGCGCCAGTTCAAAATATTTTCCATAATGACAAGAGCAGGGGTTTAAAGTAGGTAAAACTAAAAAAATACTGTGATGAACAATACAATCTGATTTACTGCTCTTGTAATCTTGAATTAAATTTCTTTCTCAGAAGAATATAAACGGAATTTGTGATTTTTATTAACGATAAAAACATCACGGACGAGCCTACTACGCGCAAATGGAATTCTATTAATCCCATCCATTACAATCTCAGGGAAAAATATTAATTATTTATAGAAATTAAATAAACAAACGTGGTGAGTGAAAGATAATAGCGGGTCTACAAAACATTAATAACATGTAACTAATGGAAAGAAACTGGCTTAGTACAGTGCATATTTTTAAGAGATAT
Organism: Teleogryllus occipitalis; assembly: GCA_011170035.1. NCBI lineage: Eukaryota > Metazoa > Arthropoda > Insecta > Orthoptera > Gryllidae > Teleogryllus > Teleogryllus occipitalis. The sequence goes on along the minus strand of BLKR01001126.1, from coordinate 244,204 downwards.
ATTAGCATTTTTGCACTCATTACTGTATGGCTAATATACTAAATTGTCATCCAAATGACTTCAGTTTTTTATATTAGTTCATCGGAGAATGAAGTACATATACATTCCCTTCTTGATGTTACTGTGCAGTTAATCCCGTTAGGCTGTAGTTTGCGTGTGTCGGGGAGTTACTACATACGAGTGTAAGTCGTCAGTGGTTTTTGTCGAAGCTTTTGGTAAATTGAACGGAAAGCAATGTACCTGTGCATTGTACGGTGTTCCTGTGAATTATGTGTCAGATGACGAATTTTTTCATTCACTCACGCGCGTCTCTCTTTCTTTGTTTTCATGCATTCATGCAAGTAACTTGTACATTATGTCTTTGTACGTGTGTCATTGTGTGAACTTTGATGACGTATGATGAGTAAATGTAGAGTATGAGTGATGAGTGGGACTGAGCGTGACGAGTATCTGACAATCGTGTAACGAGTACGTGACAAGTGTGTATCAAGATGCCCACTCATTTCCTGGAACAAATTTCCACAACTTTTCCCAGATTTCCAGAGCAATAAAACAAATTCACTGAAAATATTTACGAGTTCTTCACGCTATTTTTCCTGACTTCCAACACTTCTACGAATTTCCCAATTCTCCCCTGCTTTTTCCAGAGCAACGAATTTCCAGATTTTTATCGGTTTTCCATAAAGTGGCTACACTGTGTACTGTGTATGGTATAAGTGTGTAACAAATGTGTGTCAAGAATATGACACGTTTTTATCAGTGGTAATGATTGGGATCAAGTCAGGGGATAAGTTGCGGGAGGTCTCAACGACACGAGAGTGACAAGACGGACGAGTGAGTATAATAAGTAGCCACTCATTTCTTGAAACAAATTTCCCTGACTTCCCTCGACTTCCCAAAACATTTCATTTTTTCACTGATACGATTTCTAGAGTGTCTCACTTATTAAAAAAATATTAAAGCAAGTCTGAAAATAATTTGCCACCTCTCTGATTTCGCCGCAATAAACTACAAATTTTAAAAAAATCAACAAAAAAATTGAGCAAAGCATAATGCTCTATTTAAATAATAATAATAATAATAATAATAATAATAATAATAATATGTTTTACAACCATCTCAAAATTTTCCCTGACTTCAAAAAATTCTTGCATAAATTTCCAGACTTTTCCACAGCAAGGAAATTCCCAGATTTTCCTCGGTTTTCCAGAAAGTGTCCCCCCGACAAGAACCTGCCGAGTGTGGCAAGTGCACTACACCGTGCGCGAAGTGTAGGAGCACGCACGTGCTGAGTAGTGATGGCAAATTTTACCAAAACATCGGCACATCGATGTTTCGATACATCCCTAAAGGGTTTTCGATGTCGATGAAAACATCGGCGAAAAAACATCGATGCTTTAATTATAGACTAATAAACACGTTCTTTTCCTATCCATTTTTAATTACAGTACCTAAAAGGGATATATTGTATTGTTTGATTACCAGCACGTTAGTAGTATGATAATAAATATTATTATCGAATGTTAAGAATAAAATTAACAATAAAGGACATCGTGTTTCGCTACTTTACCCTTCAGTCATTTCCATTCATACGCCATCGAATAAAAAACAACTAAAATTCCCTCAGTTGGCTCAGGCGAAATGTGCAGCATGATCAAGAGGATGACGAAAAACAACGATGTTGCTGTGGATTGCTGCTACTCTACAACGTGCCTAAACCCCATTATTAAAAAAATAAAACAATAAAAATTAAAAAATAAAATAAAAAAATCCATGTTTCTACAACAAAATATCGATGTGAAGCAAACATCGAAAGCAAAATATCGATGTTTCTGTTGGAAAACATCCATGTTTTTTGGGGGGCCATCCCTAGTGCTGCGCCGCGCGGCGTGCTCAGCAGCCTCACCTGGCGTCGAGGAAGCGCGAGCGCAGGATCATGACGGCCTCGCACGTGGACTGCTTCAGCTGCATCTGGATGGAGGAGAACTTCTTGTGGATGATCTGCACCATGCGCTCGATCTCCTTGGGCGTGATGGGCCGCGTGCGCGACTGCTCGCGCAGCAGGTTCATCACGTGCGTTGTGAACTCGTTGCACGCCTGCCAACACAAAGCACGCAACCGTCAAGATTTTCCAAATTCATCAATCATGCAGTTGGGGGTGAATAACCACTTGAAAAAAATTTAGCTGTTTACGCATTGAAAGATGGCAATATCTTGACCTAGAAAAATGAAAGAAAAAAAACACGTCCGAATTGTGTTTATTCATAGCCATTTCGTTGAGAGAGTCCATTGCCCTGCCCCCCAAAAAAACACGCAACAAAACCTAATTTTTTTTTGAAGAGATGATTTAATTTACGAAAAAAAATTATATTTTACAAATTTCGGAGTTTTTGAACTCAATTTTTAGTGAATTAAAATAATGAGATTTTAACAACTTCAAAACGTTTATTGAAAACACCAAGAATACATTATTCGTAAGCTGATATGTGTATGCTTTTGTCGTTTATGTTTCTGCATCTTCAGATAGATATTAGTTTCCACAAGCTTGCATAGCAATTATTCAGTACACGTTCGTTTTGCGAAACCTTTCCGCAGCATGTTGCTTAAACAAGCGACTATTTTCATGTGGTCATAATTATCTTTGATCTGGACGACTTATTGTCGAATTAGAAAAAAAGAGTGTTCCCCAGGGTTCTGTATTGAGACTAGGGAATTATCTTACTGACTGAACTCTTGTCAGTTGGATCTCTCAACCGTGATGAATTCAAAACGGTATTTACCTCCTAGTTGCCCCTGCCCCCGCACTCCCTTCAATGGTTGCAGATCCTGCTCTCTTAGAGCCATCACCGTTTCGCCTTCCGGTGCTGAATGCACGTTCACGAATCTCTGCTATCCTCCACACGGTCGGACGCCCCAACCTCATCCAACACACCCATCGAGTCACAAAATACCCTGTACCTCCTCTTTCATCACCCTCATTCCGCTCCCGCCCTTTAACTCGCCCTCCAGAAAGTCCACAGACTGCCCTGGACATCTTGCGTACCCCACGTGACAATCATTCTCACCCTCCGGCAGACAGTTCGCCTTCAGCAATGGCCGATCTCCTGCAGCTCCTACATGAACTGTTCACCCTGCCGGCCGCGCTCCCCCAGTGGTTCACCTCCACTCCCTCCAAGCCTTCGCCTCCCCTGCCTCAATCTACTTTCCCTTTCTCTGCCCTCCCTGGAGCGCTGAGGAGTTTGTTCACGTCGTGCTATTCACCTCAAGCCTCGAAAATCATCGAACCACATTTCCCGCTCTTTTGCTTTGTGAAACTGTGCTCTGAGAACACATTCTCTTATGGTTACCCAGTCTCTACCATCTCTGCGAGCTACGCTATACTACCCTGATATGTCCGATCATCTCCCACGGAACCACACCGGAACCACCAAACCTATCTTCTTTCTCACCCGCCCCCCGCCCGGTGTTAAGTTCCTTTTGGCGCGCGTGTGTTTTCAAATGCATTTCTCCATCTCTCATCTTCCCACCCCATCAAACGAGCTCGACCGCATCGAAACTCACAGACCCTCACTCGCTGTTTTCTGGAGGACCTCCTCATCTGCCTAAAACGTGTGAGAATATGAAACCAGACATTCTGGCATCCTCTATTTATGCGTTTCGTCTCTCGACTTTCAAGCCCGAACGCCACCACCTCCGTCTCTCTGTGGCTCTTTCACTCAGTCTTTCTCTTTCGCCTTCTCCCCCCCGGAAACCATCCCCGGCACCTCCCCTCCTCTTCGGCGGCAGCGGCCGCGCGGGCAGCGAGCGGTCCGGCGGCGCCGGCAATTATTGATTCGCGGCCGGGGGCGGGCGGGGAGGGGCGGGGCCGGGGCAACAGCAGGTGCGCCGACCGCTGCGGGGGCCCGGGGCGCGGGGAGGAGGGGGGCGGGGGCTCGCCGATAAATAACGCGCTCACGTTAATTAACTGGGGCGGCTGTGGTCCGGCGGCGGCGGCGGCGCTCGCCCGGGCCGCCCCCACGTCGCCCCGCCCCCGCGGCACCTGGACAGCTTCACGTGGTCGCCGCCGCGAGGGCGCGGGAGGAAAACCGGCAGCCGGTGGCGGCGGGGGGGGGGGCGCAGCGGAATGACGCAGGGCGAGCGGGGCGAGGTGGAGCGAAGCACGAGCGCGTGGCGGGGCGCGGCAGAGCCAGAGTAGCCGTGGCGGGGCGGGACATTGCGAGGTGGAACGAAGCACGGGGATGCGTGGCTGAGCGTGGCGGGGCGAAGTTAGCCGGGTGGGGGCGGGGCAGCGGGGCATTGCGGTCGCTGGGGACCGGTCGGTGGAAAGGATGCCTTCGCTCGCGGAGGGGGGGACGGAGGGAAGTTGTGCGAACGGCTGCGTGGGTGGGGTAGAGGGTGACGACGCGGAGGACGTTGTTGCTTCAAGAGGAAGATGAGAGGAGATACAGGAAGTGAAAAAGCAGAAAGGGGGACAACGTATTTGATTAAAAATTAAGAAAAACAGATAATAGTGGAGAAGAAAAGAATTGAAGAAAGGATGAATGCTGCGGGTAAGATTAGGAGAAGGTTGAAAAAGAGAGAAGGGAGATGGAGGAAAAGATAGAGAGGATGAGCAAAGAGTGAGTTGAAGGAAGAAAGAGGGAAGGACAATGGAAGTGGAGAGGGAGGCTACGAGAAAAGGGTGATCAAAGAGTGAATGAGGGACAGGGAGTAATGAGAGAGCGAAGGTGAGAGGATTGAAAGAGGAGTAAAATCGCGAAAGATAGGGAAAATGGAACAGGTAGAAAATGGAAACGCAGTAAATGAATTTGGAATCAACGGAAAAAAGTTTTACAGCCGCAGTAGGGAAAACCAGAGAACTCGATTTTGACTGTGCGATATTAGTCACAGCAAAGTATTCGTCAGAGAAGAGCGAACAAATGGGTTGGAAGAAGGAGAAAGATTGAAGATGTACAAGACATCGGCGAGTGAAATATAAAGAGATCAAAAGAAATGGGCGGAAAGAAAAGCGTGAATTAAAAAGCGAAAGTAAAATATATTAACTACGGTACTAAAACGAGCAACACTATTTTTAAGACGAAACACGCGAGATGAAGATACACGAGGATTATCAAACGGTGCACACAGGCAGCAGCCGACCTCACTCCCACGAGCGTTTTCATTTCGCTGCGACATCCCGTGTATCTGCAGCTCTCGGCCAAGAACTCATTACAACTTTTGAATTAGAGCACCACATCTTCATTGGACTTCGAATCAAGAGCATGTGCCGCTGCAGCACATTCATGGACGTCGCTCGCAGCTCCGGTTTTCATAAGGCAGAGATATTGGTTTCTGCTCAGAGAAGTGCAGTATGACTACATTACAATATTTTTCCATATGTACCTCGTGTTACAAGAAAAAAAAACTCTTTCGACAAACTTATAAGCTTAATTTTAATTAAAATACTCGTTACAGAAAAAGAAACTATTAAGAGGTTGCTAAACTGCAGTAATGTAATAAGAGAGAAATTATCACCCTTTTCTCAACGAAATTAATAGTTCCAAAATTTAACTAACAATAAGAGGATGTTGTATATAAATCATCGAAATCTTGTTATGTTTCTTTATGAAAGTATATAGCCACTCTTCTTAGCAGTGATATTTCGTGAAATTTTTAATAATTTCAATTTCATGTGCAAAAACCCGAAACTTCCGATTTTTTTTAAAACATGACCTGAACAAAAACCACGAGAGACAACCGACCGACCCCAAATCCTCTCCGGAACCGAAAAACATTCCCGCTTCCAAAACAAGACCTCACGAAATCCCGAACGCGCAATAACTTCTTCGGGCCCGCCGCCGCATCGCCGACTCGACAAAGGGGCCCGCTCCGCTGCCGGGGCGCGGGGGCGATGTCGGTTGAATGTTTGATGAGCGCAAAACGACGCTCTCCGCGGCCCGGGCGACCGCCGAGCTTCAATAATTCACCGGCAGGCGCGCCGCTGTCGCTGGCGTGGCCGCCATTGTTGTCCGACGCGGGAGAGCGAGCCGCCAGCGCCCTTTGCCGCGCTTGTATTTTTCACTAGGGCCCCGCGCCGCGCGCGCTCTAATATATTGGAGGGCGAACGGCGTGAAAGGCGGATGCCGCGGCAGAAGCGTTAATAGTGCATGGGGGGTGGGGGAGGGGGGAGGCGTCGGCGGGAATGAAAAGCCTCAGCCACCTGAGGCGGGCGCCGCAATTTATCGCACAGCGTTTGTTTTATCGCCGCCGGGTCCGGCCGCGGAGAGCGCTAGTCTCGCCGGCGCGGCGCGGCGTCGCGCCGTCGACCGTCCGCTGTTTAGCGAAGCGACGCGGAATGTTTGGGAAATTTCGCGGACCACGGATTGCGTCTCGGGGGCCGGGGGAGAGCGAGCTGAACAGTGCGCGGAGGAGGACGAGGAGAAGAGAGAGGGCGGGGAAGATGGAAGGGCGCGGGTGAAAAGAGGAACGGATAGCCCGTGCCCGAGCGCGTACCGGGTCCCAGGGAGGGGGGAGGGGGGTGAAGGCGCGTTGACGGACGAGGGCCCCCCGAAAAGCTGGTGAGAATTGGGGACGACGATTTAGACGAGGGGTTAGCGTTGTTCATGGAATCGGGCGTCGGGGAGGGTATCGGGAAGGCGTTGATTTTGTCGAGGCGACAAACGTATACGCGAATGGTCTTTGTCACGCGTCTCGTAATTTTGAAGACTCTGAGATTTTACGAACGGAACTGCAATAAAATACTCCTAGTCTGGCTATCTAGGACACAAAGTCGGAACCCCCAATAAATATCATGCTACCTCACTTTCATTACATTAAATTATTAATACGACTATAATTAACTTATTGGGCAATATGTTCTAGGTAAATTGCTTAATCAAATATAGGGAATTCAGGGGGCGCAGATAAATGAGGATGCAGAAATTATAATAGTAATAAAAGAAATCGAAAAAAAAATGAATGGGAATTTTCTTAACAAGGATTACATTTATGATACTGAAAAGATATAATTAAAAAGTGAAGGAATAATGGCTGTATGTTGTGTTGTTTTATAATATCCTCCAACACTTTGTTAAGTTGTGACAATTCATTGTGTTCAGAGCGAGGGAAGTAATTTTTTCAATGAAATTTGACACAATTAAGTTTAAAATAAACCGAATTGATTACATTCACATCACTGCATAAAAAGAATAAGATAATAATGGAAATCAAATTGCAAAATCGCTAATTATATATCCCATCATTTAAAACTTTGTAAATGATGAGATTTACATTGACGAAATATTACCAGATTAACGTAAGACGCGATAGAGTTTCTATCAAATGATGGAATCTACAACTATTTCAATTTTTAACATATGGTATTTGTCACACAGTAATATATTTAATACAATAGAAAGTGAATTCCCTAAGGCAAGTAATAAACCAACTGATTAACTTAATGGAATCATCAGTAATAGAATTTCTTGGAACAGCCATTTCGCCAAGTCACCTTCATTTACTTGCTTGTATTTCATATCTTAGTAGAGGTAATTTTGTCCTACATCAGGGATAGAAAATAAAACATAAAGAATGGTGGAATGGATAATACCGGTGCAATGGTTGAATGAAAGACAAGAGAAACGGGAGACCCCAAGAAAATTAGTGGCGAACCTGCTTTGTTTACCACATATTCGCCGTGCATCGACCGGGACGCTCTTGCCAACAAACATCACCAACACACCCGGAGTCGACTCCTTGGGCTTCCCCAGCTCCTGGTGGGGTATATTTTGAACGAGTAATGAACAAGTGACACAGAACAGGATGAGATGAATAATGGAATTGGAATGGAGATGAATATTGGAATATTGAAAGATGAGAAGGGAATATGAAAAACTCTAGTAAACACGACCGCGAACCCGATGTCGCCCGTAAAATGAACTGGGATCGATACAAACCAAACTTCTTCTAACTTTAAACACTTATTGCTTCTGAACATCAAAAGTAAAATTTTTTCCTCCCAAACGTGTCATACAGATTTTATTTTTTTGACGTTAATAAATAAATACTATAATCCACTCCCCTTCGAGGACAGCGAACCCAACCACCTCTAATTCCCCTCCCCTTCATGGTGGTAATGTATTTTGTCATTTAAATTCTATACCAAGAATGATGACTGAGTTGATGAATAGGTGATACACAAATATAAGAAAAATATAGATGGATTGAAAGATGGTGCAACAGTCGAACGAATTCCAAACGGAACGACAAGAACCATGCTTCTAACACTAAATACGCCTTGCTTCTGAATGCTCGAATTAGCATTTGTTCCTCCAAGACTCACCTATCTTTTATGAAACTGTAAAATGTCGTCAGCAGGAAGAACTAAATTTTACAGGAAAGTTAAAAAAACTGGATAAGCTCTGAGAGTTCCAAGGTAACCTTTGGACTTTAACTTATTTTGTCGTTATTTTCATATGAATTTAATTAGATTTTAAACTGTTTTTAAATAATGAGGCACAATTTTGCATGAATATTAAAAAAATATTGGTACGAAACATTTTGGTTTTATAAAATTAACCAGAAAAATATTATTTTTGGAATACGACATTCTGTAAGAAGGTGTATTCTTAGACAATGGTAAAATCTCAATTTCGTAAATTATGTGAGTTACGACATTTTGCAGTTTCATGGGCGATATAGCTTTTCCTGTTACAATAAACCATCTACCAACCAATCCCGACTCACCTGCTCGTACTTCTCCAGCTCTTGGTGGTAGATCTGGCGGATCTGCGCCAGCTTGGCGCGGTAGTCCGAGTGCTCGATGGCGTTGTCGGGCTGGCCCGGCCCGCCCGCGGCCGCCGCCGCCGACGCGCTCGCCGCCGCGCCCGCGCCGCCGCCCTTCTCGGGCCCCGCCACGCCCTCCGCGATCAGCATGTTGTCCAGCCGCATCAGCTGCGGGTCGGGCGGCTCTTCCTCCTGCGTGTTGCGCAGGCTCAGCACTGAAACACGCGCCCGTCCACCCGTCACAACACCATCGAAACGCACTCGCTGGGAAGTTCTGGACACTGCACTGTCAGACATTACATTAAATTTAATGTAGATTTAATGTACGACTGTACATGAATTTTAATGTACCTTGTACATTAAAGAGATATTAATGTACCTGTACATTAAATTTATTGCATAAACTAAAATCAATGTAGATTTAATGTAGGACTGATAACATGTCTACATTAAATTTAATTGTACACTTACATTAAATTTAATGTACCCGAATATTAAATTTAATGTACACGTACATTAAAGTTCCTGTACGTGTACATCAAATTTTATGTGCTTACATGATAATTACTTTAATGTACTTTACATTAAAGTAATGCAGAAATTTCTGAGAGTGTACCAGTGCGGCTACACATACTTCGATTTGAACAAAGTGGAACTTCCCGGTCAAGAGCTGGAAGAAGAGGGGACGTTGTCATCCAATCTGGAGCTCCGATACCAAAAATGTCCTACAGAAGCTCCCGTTTGGATAGGTGGTGCCCTACCGTTCTAGCCCGTGACCTTGAAATTATGAAGTTATATTTAAATCGGAGTGTAGCAATTAATTTCAGTGGATTGTCTTGATCACGGTATTATATAGAGAACTATCCCACAATAAATGTTACACGCTTAAAATGCGTATAGGATGGTCGACGATCACGTTTTGCCCTGTCGGTTAGGCAAGTCACTCTACGCAGGTGTGCGTTTCGTGCACCCATCATATGATGTGTCACATTTTCATCGGCAATTGCTCACAATTTTCGACTGCCCTTCGCACTTAGAAATTTGTAACGTTTATTCTGAGACATTCTGCATTTACTTATAAGTCAATTTAAATACACTACACACTTTATTAATACACAAAAGACTACAATATATTCCGAAGTAGTAGACGATTGTTCTCGATAAAACAAGGAGAGTCGCAACCGTAAACGAATTCTCGTTATACAATGTCTTGAGTGTATTCTAATTTGTGGAAGTTCCGCATTGCCCTTGAAGAAGATAGCACGTAAGCTTCATGACGACTGGATAAGAAGATATGGTGACAAATTTAAGTGAAACAATTTGCTGATGCGTGTAATTGAGAAACGAGAATTCCACATAAACAACAAGAATTCCGCAGAAAGGAAACACACATTAATTCACAATATAAAGAATGCAAGTGTATAGAACGTTTCACTAAATGCGAAACAATATTTAAAAAATAAAGCAAGTTTTGATAGCCTACAATTAAAGCAAGTTCTATAATTTGGTTGTAATAAAATGAAATTTTGAAATATACAAAAGTCTGTTAATTATTCGCCCGGTCATATGGTGATGTGCAATTCTTAACTTTAATGATAGCACACTGTAGATCGTCTGAGAAAAAAAAAACTGTTAAAAGAAAGTCATATTTAAAATATTACTGTACCCTACCACATTGCACAGTGTCCTAATTGATTGAAGTCATTAGGTAAATGGTTTTCTGATGGTCGAATATTCAAACAAAAAAACTAGCGGATTTGCCTGTATTAAATTCGTCATGTGAACCATCCAAGATCGCGAACAATTTGGAGAAAGATTGACAGCCCACTTCACACGTACGCACTCATCTGTCCAATACTGTCAAACCGGTTAAAACATCACAAAACGCTGCGTAACCGTCTATTTCCGGTTCATTCCAATCGCCAGGTGAACTTTCCAAGGTCGCAAACAACTTAGGAAAAGATTGGCACTCCGCGTAGGGGTCGCTGAAAGCGCGCGTGGCGGCGTCGAGTCATCCACGAGAAACGCAAGCACCCGGCGAGGGGGCGCCCATGAAGGCAACGAGCGGCGCCCGCACTCGCAGACGCTTGTAAAAGAGCGAAGGCGGAGGGGGGCGGGGCCGGGGGCGCCCATCGCGGCGACACTGACCCCCGCGGAGCACCACCCCGGGCGGCAGGGGCGGGGCCCGGGGGTGTAATGGTCGCTTATGCGCGCCCCCGCCCCGCTCCACCCTGCCCCCGCCACCGCCTCGCGCGGGTTTACAGCCGCCGGAATTGGTCATAACCCTGAGCCGCCCCGCCGCCACCGCCGCCGCCGCCGCCGCCCGCGGAGGGGGCCTCCGACGCCGTCGCCGGGAGGGGGCGGGGCGGAGACAATTGCGTTACGACCCGTGCAGCTGGCCGGCCCGCCGCCGCCCCACCCCCGGAAGCACGCATAAACAAATAGCGCGCGGGTTACGGCGCGACCCCGCCGCCGCCGCCGCCGCCGCCTGCTGACCCACTTCCCCGAATGCGCTGGGGCCGGTGGCCGAGGCGGAGCAGCGTGGCGCTGCCAAGAAGTGGTGCGGGCCGAAGAAGGGACCTTGGGGAACCCCCTATCAGAGTTTATTTAAAACTGAGGACATGATCGAAAATCGGTGGGCGGTATTATTATCGTCTTTCCGCCATTAATATTCCGCTGTAGAACTCGCCCTTAATTTTACGAATGATATACTGCCATGTTATTGTTTTAATGCCATCTTGGGGATCCCCCGTGTTCGTGCTCTTCGCAATTTATGCAGTGTTTGAAAGCTGGTAGATGGTACTCTCACAGCATTTCCGAATTATTAGATATGTGGTTACACGGCGAACCTTTGATTTATTAACTGTAAACTGACGCACTCTTCTGTTGATATTCAGAATTTATCACGTATGCATCCCTCCATAAGATTACAATTAATACCCGTTTTGCAGATGTGAAAGACGGTCGTGAGTGCCAGAACATTTTCCCGAAGTACGCCCGAACAAGAATCTTTAAGGTTTCACTAATCAATCATTTCTTCGTGGTTTAGGTTCGAAAATTAGCACACTGGACCAAACCCAAATTTCGAACTTTTGGACATTCTTTCAAATAGGCATCTCAAATATTACGAATGATACGATTGCACACCTTTATTTCGATAACAGAAAAATGGCAGCTGATTTTATAATTCCGGTACAATAATGTAATACATACTCGCAGGTGATAAAAACTAACGAAAATGATGTTCAGAGCCTTTACAACTTAATCCCTAGCTGATATTTGATGAGTTGAAGTAATCTTTGGGTGAGAATGCGGAGTTGTTTTACTTAGTGGAATGATTTACTAGCGTGTTTTAAAGAATTAAAAACATTTCAGTCGAACGATGAAGTGAGCATCTGAATGTCGGTGAAAAAAATCACTAACCCAAATAAGATTCACGAGCTCCTCAGTTTTCTGAGCTAATGTTTGATCACGGAAAGAAATATAAACGCCGCAATGACGAAATGTAAGTAAAAATATGACAATAGTATCTCAAGAACGTCACAGCCTTTCTTTTCTTCTGGCCTAAACAGCTTCACAAACAAGTGAAATGCTCCGTTTTAATGTAGCAACTCACCAACTAAACAACTCATCACATTCTGCAATTCCTCGGGAAGCGGCAAGGTATGTTTATGTACACACATTATTTGACATCCGCGCGTTGCTGCTGTACATCAGGGGAAACAACGCTCGTCAAAAGCGCAACTTCAAGGTTCACCAGGCAGCAAATTGAGTGGCAAATTCGTCATAGGTCATTTCAGCCCCATTGTAATCAATTCGACAAAACGAACTCCGGTTTTGTTAACAGTTATATTTAATATCTGAGTAAATTAATTAAATCATCGTTGGCATTATGGAAATAAAAGGCCTCTGTCGTTGACACACTTTTTCGAGCATACACAGTAGATTTGGGGCACGTTCATCGTTGAATATGAAGAAAATATGAATCTGCAATGTATATGCCAATGTAACAGCGAAACAGAATATTACTAAATCAGTATCACATCGTTAGTAACAAAAGAAAGAATAGTATACAGGACTGGCAAAATTATCGAGCCCAAAAAAATACACTCGAGTTAAAGAAACCCACACACATTCGTTTTTGGACGGTTTTTGAATGAATTTTTAAATTATTTCAAATAAAATCAATAAATACAAAATTTATGTAACAACATATTCATTAATAATTCATGTAATCACAACACATGTACCAAAGAAAGTAAAATGACAACAAAAAATAAACTTATTTTGCTAGTATTGAATATTCCAATTTAATCACAACAAATACAAAGACAACACAAGTACAAAATAAAGGAACAATAAAATGCAAATTCGTTTCGCAACCTTACATATTATTAATTTTACTGGGTTCTATTTATTGATTTTTTCACTCAAACATAATAACATTAACTAAAATTTATGTTCCCGGTAACTATGCGAGTTTGAAATCGAAAAACGGGGAGGGGGAGAAGTTAATCCTTGTACCCACCGGTCCCATAAGCAAGTTTTGTTTGGTGCCCTATGACAGGATGGTCATTCATTTAGTGTAAAGCCCGATATACACGGTACAGTTTTCGTGCAGATTCTCATACACTTGAAGATCCCAAACTAGAATTATAAAAGCCAAAAATTCGCGCATACACTGTCAATACGTTTTCTACACGAATCACCACAAGACGCCGCTAGGGGATGTAAAGAGAAACAACTGATTTGCGCCGCCCTAGTACTAACAATTAATCTTTGAGTATCTTTCTAGTAAATGTTTCGTTCGATTGTGAACATTAAAATTGCATTTGATATTACATTATACTTGTCAGTTTTAATTTATTTTATTATTAGTATTATTTCTTGGAATATTATTTAAAATAAATTGGATCGCAATTTCACTTTGATCCTATTTGACTAGCGTAGTACTATCTCGCGAGGTAACCACAGCTACCTGCGCCAGTATGATAGGGTAGATGTCCGCTAGATGGCCTTGGCTGAATCCTGCACGTCAACTGCCACGAAACGATTCGATGTAACAGTTTAACTTATAAAAGTGGTAGAAAAAGTACCGTATGAAACTCCATGTAATGGGTATTAATACACTCGTGTGAAGTTAACGATACTCGCTCGTATCGTAGTATCGTATATATAATACGATACGAGCGAAGTACGAGCTCGTATCGTAATATCACACTCGTATATTAATACCCATCATTACATCATCGTTTCATAATGTACTATTATTAAAATCGTGTACATTTTTTTGAAAATTTTAGTAGTTACCGCCCTGTGCGATTCTATTTCGGCCACGCGCCCGGGCCAGAGTCCGAACCGGCGCGGCGCGGCGCGGGGCGTGCCCGAAACGCGCGCCGCGCGCGACGAGTGACCGCGATGACGGGCGGCGCTGAGCGGCCTGTCAGCGCCCAAGAGGTTGGCACCACTGATGGATGCACCGCGGCCAGGGACGCGCTCCCCTTGTTCACCTCTCGTCCCGCTCGTCTCTCTTCAGCGACGGCCAGCCGCTCGCGGGTTGAATTGTTGTTGTTGCATTGGTTTCGAAAACGTGGAGAGGAGATGGAAGAGATATTGAATTGAATTGAATTGCTGTCTTATTTTACGTGGCTTATTTTACGTTACACCATCGACGAAAAACTCAGACCATGAGGCCTGCTCTTCCGGCAGACCACGCAAATTTCGTTACGCTTCTTTCACCAACTAGGGGAGAAAGAAGGTACTACTTGGGCGACGAAATAGGCAATTGAATTTTGCTCAGAGGCTTCAGAATCTTTTGCATGCAGTAAATATACTACATGGGACAGCCGGCTTTACTTCCCTTCAGAAGGAAGGCGTACGGAGGAGTTTTTCGCCCTTAAAAATCCACGGCTTCTATCAGGTGTGAACTCTCGAACTTGGGTATAACAGTTCGATACGCTGTTACACCATGGACGACCACTGAAGGCGCACCAGATAGGCGGTGGAAATCCACGCCTAAATGATTCAAAGGATGGGTCACTTCATGTGCAAAAAGAAAAAAAATCAAATATAACCTTCTTGTGGCGAGTGGGGATAAAAACGGGAGGGAGGAAAGAAGAGAAGACGAGAGGGAGGAGAGAAAGACCGAAACTCATCCAAAGAAAGTGGAATGATATGCTGGATTAGAAGAGTGAAAGAAGAAAATCAAGGGCAGAAACAAATAGGTACTAGTAGCGAGAAACGCCGAAGGTAATGGGAGAAGAAGTAGAATTATTTCTATAATACTAATTCTTACTGCTAGCTTTTGATATCTCAAAATTTCGCAGAATTAAGGAAGAGCCGTATAATTAATTTTACTGAAATTGAATACAATATATGTATGCTCTTACATCCAAAGAGTAAGATAACTAACGTAATGCTACCTTTATTAAAGGGATATGAATGTAACATTCAAATGCAAGAACACATTCTTAAGAAAATAATTTACAATTCTACAGTTATTTAAAAACAGCGAAGTTTTGAAATTTCAAAAATTTCTTTTCTAAAATGTTTGTCTGAAAGCGATCGCAGCATTCACGTAGCCACAGGCCAAGTAGAAAATCAGGAAGATTGTACAAATTTACGAAATACGAATAAAGTGGGTGCAATGAGATCATGAAAAGAAACGAGTAGAAAACGATCCGGGTGCTCCAGTTTCTACACGCGAAAAACAATAAAAATCATAGATTTTGAGCGCTCGAGAAGAAGAGCCTGGAAGAAGACGCGCCGGGGCAAAAAGTGGCGAGTGAGCACCACGACGACGTGGCTGAAAAAGAGGAGCAATGCTCAAGAAAATTAACGAGTAGTTGATAGGGAGTCCGCACAGTGGGGCAGTCAGCCTCGATGAAGGGGGTTGCGGGAAGGGGTACGGGCCCCCACCCGGGGGGCGGAAGAAGACGGTTTCTGGGGATGGAGCGAGCCGAACCGGGCGCGCGACCGCGTGGGGGCAGGGTGGGGCGGGGGTGGAGGCCGGGGGCGGAAGCGGTTCAAACTTTCTTGGAATCTGGTTTTTGCTTCACCAACTTTCCCATCCGAGACGAGCGGAGCGGAAGAATTATTATCAAAGTTCAATTTGCTGGGACGAAAGCTCGCGGGTGCTGGCCCTCCAGGGGGGCGGGACCGGAGGCGCAGTGGGAGTGGAGGGAGGCCGCGGCAGGGATAGGGAGACGGAGCGGGTACAGAGCAGGGCAGCGGGGCTAGCCACAGCCGGGACGGAGCGTGTAGGTCTGGGGGTAGGAAATTGGGGGATAGTGTCGCTGCCTTTGCGGGGACGAAATGGGGTCGAGTTGGAATGGGTGGTGGGAGTCAGGGCCGGAGCAGAAATGGTGACCAATTCAGTGCGGGGATGGATACAGGTGGGAGCAGGGACGGACACGGAATGGGGTCGAATCTGTGCTACCAAAAGTAGGAGCGGGAGTGGGCTCGGAGTGGGAATAGGTCAGGGCGGAAAGGAGTCTGAGCGATGGGGAATCGAGACCGAGTTCGAGCGTTCGGGGCGGGGAGCGTTCGGGGCGGGGAGCGGTCGAGGCGGGGAGCGGTCGGGGCGGGGAGCGGTCGGAGCGGGGAGCGGTCGGGACGGGGAGCGATCGGGGCGGGGAGCCGTCAAGGCGGGGAGCGGACGGGCGGGGAGCGATCGGGACGGGGGCGATCGGGGCTGGGAGCGATCGGGACGGGGAGCGATCGGGGCGGGGAGCGGTCGGGGCGGGAACCGGTCGGGGCGGGGAGCGGTCGAGGCGGGGAGCGGTCGGGGCAGAGCGCGTTCGGAGCGGGAGCAAAGCCAGATAGGAGGCGGGGCGAAGGCTTAGCAGCGCGAGGCGGAGAGGGGCGGGGAAGTTCGAGGCGAGGCGGGGCGGGAGCGGGGCGGGGGTGGCACGAGCGCAGGATGACACTGTTTTCCGCGGTCCGCCTCGTTCCCGCGAGCAGTTATCGCGGTCGACCGCCGCGGGCGTTCGCGGGCCGTAAGCCAACGGATGAGCGGAGCTTGCGGCGCCCAACTGCGCCAGGGGCGACGGGTGGTTCGCCGAGGTGCACACACAGTGTGTTACGACATTAAATACGCCGCATGCGAACAGCCTAATTTACGATTCTAAAGTACCTGCTGCCCCGAAGTAGTTACTTCTCCTAGAACGCCCACTTTCTTTCTGGTTTATGCAAACGAATCGCAACAATATGTATAAAATCAACGAACCACTTTCGCAATCACAACAATAATTATGGTCTATTTACGCGACGTATGTCACGCTAAATTTCCTTTTCTCAGTATCAGAATGAAATATATACCGAAGTGTGAAGGAGTAAAACCATGAAGTATGTAGGTCTATTGAGATATTGTTGGAGAGTACGCAAAATATATCTTAAAGTCTGCCCAATACTGCAAATATGAGTCAATAATGCCAAAGAATTGCTGAAGAATTCTTTTACTGTTTAGGATGGTAATAGCATGTTTTTTTTTTATCCATTCTCATAATAAAAACTGTGATGAATTAGCAATCATAATTGTAAATCTCCGTACAAAAAACCTTTTTCTAATCCATTTTTGATACTTTTTAATAATTTGCTTCATGAAGGAGTACTGACTCTTCAGTTTAAAATAGACATCTTACCATTTGTTTTGATTTTCTTCGTACAGGAAACAATTCTTCAAATAATTGCTAATAATTGCTGGTACAGAAAAAAAAAAAAACTGTTTCCCCTGATACGACAATATTTCACCACTCGTAAACATTGTGGGTAGAAATGTTATAAGTCCACGCCTCCATCTTCAATTATTCCTCCACATTAAACGTACCTCATGCCCATCTGTCTCAAAACGTATAAAAACCCGACACCCTGTCTACATTCTTGTAGTGTACAGAGGGGCGCTCAACACCACACAAAAGCAACCCGGCAGTAAGTGTGAATGCATGTCGGAAGGGACGCCGAGAACGACCGTTTATTTTATTAAAACATACGGCATAACACGAAACGACGCCGAAACGTAAAACCTACACACGTGAGAAGCACCGTCGGGACCGCCAAACCGCCCCCACCTCGGAAACATTACGCACCCAAACGACACACACCGAGGTTGCAACAGCTTCGGGAAAGCACACAGTTACTCGCCCCGGGCGCTCATTTCACGAAGATGATATCGACGCTCATACATTTAAATTGGCTCGAGGGTGCGGGGGCGGGGCAGAAACCGATGACGGAGCTTTCTCCACTTCCCGTGAGCAACGGCGACGAGCGACGCTGTGGTGCGAACCGCTCGCACCGGAAATGAATTAAGTCCGCCCCTGCTCGGTCGAACGCGCTCTAAGCGATGATAAAAGAAACCCCCTCTTCAAACGCCGCCGCTCGCGTCGAAGGGTGTCTTGTGAAAAGACCCAATAGGGTCGTACGTAGGCGGATGGAAGGTGGCTGAGCGATTCGCCCTGCGACGACTTCGGCGCCAAGCAAATACACACAGAGATAGACTCCGGAAACTTCGAATTCTCCGGGCGAAACAAGCTCAAATAAAGGAGACGGGTCTCAAACGCCTTTTGGGTGCAAATCTTGACTTGATGCAACTGTCGGTAATTTTACGCAAAGGAAATGTCTTCTGGAAGTTACATCGATTGCTTCTAAGTTGAATAAAAAAACTTCTCTTAATATGTGAGTAGGCAATGTAGCTTCAGAAATCCTTGAACTTCGGTACACACTTTCATAAAAGATCGGAATAAACCATAGCGGTTAAAACCAGATTGCTGCTACGATTATAAACAGGAAGATAATAGATACGAGGAACACAATACTGGTCAAAGGACAATAAGCCGTTAGACTTAGCACGATAAACAAAGACGAAGTTGTGTATGCTTCTTTTATGGATCTGTTAACAATTATGGATCAGCCATAATTGAAAACATTGCGACTTTACAAAGCGATTTTGTAAATCTCAAACAAGACACTATTGCAGTCTTCCTCATAGGACACCGCATAGAATCCTAGGAGATGATTAAAAGGACTCTCTTGAAACGCTCGCGCTGAATCTTCTGAGAAGGGCCGAAAGGTTCGTCGAAGGCGCTTGAGGAAGTCGCACAGCGGTTCGCCTTCTGCCGACTCGAGAGCCAAACAAATGCAAACAGACATCTTGAAACTACGAAGCTCTATGCAGATACTCGCCTTTCCAATCGCCGGTGGAACACGACCAAATAACAGCTTCTGGATTTCAATTGACATTGAAGCTGAAAAGCATCAACGTTTTTACTACCAACAAATGAAAACCATCCAGGGAATAACGGCTTGTGGATTTCTATTGACACTGAAACTGAAAAGCTTCAAAGTTTTCACTGCCAACAAATGAAAACCATCCAGGGAAGCTGGGAAGTATTCCAACCGACTTCTCAAAATTAAAAAAAACATGTTTCAAAGCTCTAAGTTTCAGTGCTGAAAGATAATGCGAAAATGCAGTACCTAGGATTTCTTTAAATACACTTAGTGATTCTTCTCAAATGTTATCAAAAGTTAATGCTAATTCAATGACAGCTCTGAATAAAATAAATATATTAAACATATATTGAAATATACATTGACGATTATTCAGGGCGATGGAAAAATATTTGTTTATTGGCGACAAGAATGGAATACCTTGTGTCACATTACGACACTGCATGACAATTTAATAATTAATATTACAAAGAAAATGAACAAACAACATGAAAACAGATCGCACTACTAGTAACTGTGATAACTGAATATACAATATAATGTTTGTGTATATTTTTTTATAATTTTTCAGAAAACCATAGCCTAGATGAAGTAATTTAAATAAACATGTTTAAAATATATTATATTGTTTTAGAATCTGATATTTTACTAAAATGTCTTCATTTCTTCTGTGTCTACTATTTGAAGAAAAAAAAAAGAAAACAAAAAAAGGTTAAATGGGCAAATTCAGTCTACTCCTATTACTCAATCCAGTATCTACCTAACTCAATATTTAATTTTGTATGTATTTGGCGTATTTGGGTGGTAGTCCGATTTCGCCGGTCAGCCACTGGTGTCCCCCATGCCTGGGCCTAGTTAAATTCCTATGCTTAGGGATAAGAGCGACATGAGGCGAACATGAATTCACTTCACCGTAACTAGCAAGATCCACCTGCTTGAGCTTTTCTTCGTCACACAGCTACAGAAACTGGTACGATTGCAAAGGAAAGCTACAACTCTATTTTTGCGTCCAAAGGGAATTGAACCCTGGACCCCAGCACGGGAAGCTAGTACGCTGGCCATGAGACACCCCAGAAGCAAAATATTAGTATAGAATAATTAGTATAGAATAATACTGAAGAGTATATTTTCCAGAAGCAAAATATAAGTATTTTATATTTTCCGTGAATGCTTTAAAGCGTAATCTCCAATAAGCTTCCTCGTAAAGATGAAACTGTTTGTACGTGATTGCTGACACTTTACTCCATAACCATGCGATTCGCTCTGGGGACATGTCTCTGCCACACAGTCGGTGACGTCAAAAAGAAAATGGCGGCTCGCACGGGAACCTGCCTTTCTCGCGAGGTAAACCCAAGTTGCCATCTACCCTCCATTCCGGAATTATTTCCTCAAGCGTCGGAACTCGCCCAGCGGTAAAACACCCCCTCAGCCGCAGCCCGCGAAAAGTCACTTTCGCTCCGGAGGCGGCTTCTCGTTCTCTTCTTCGCCGCGGCGGCGGCGGGGCGCTGTTTGTCGCCCTTGAATATTGCAGCGCGGGCGAGACGCCGCGGGGCGCGGCGGCGGCGGCAGCGGCGACGGCGGCGGCGGCGGCGGCGGCGGAGGCGCGTTCTCTTATTCATGGCGCGCTGTTCTCCCGGCGTGGGAGTAATTAAGCCCACGTGGCGACACGGGAAATTTGGCGCGGCGGGGCGCGGCGGCAACGCCAGACGCCAGCGCCGTTGGTGGCCGCTTTAAGAAACGTCGTTAGTTCTCGGCGAAATGGCGGCGAATAAGACGTCCCAGGCGGACGCTGTGATGGCTTTGTTTGGTTTGGGGCGTGAACGGAGCCGAACGGTGTTCGACACGGTGAAGGCTGTTTCTTTACGGTGGGTTTTGAATGGAACAGAACGATGTTTTTAATGATCGATACGGTGGTTGTATTGTTTGATCTGGGTATTTTGTGCGTAGAAGAGTGAAGCTCAATACTCGACATGATGACTATTTTGTTTGTTCTAAAGATGTTTCCGTACGGAACAGTATGAAGTTCGATGTTCAACATTGGGACTGATTTGTTATCGGTGGGTTTTCGTACATTGGAAAATAGAGTTCGATGTTGTATGACTGCAAGTTTCTTCCAGATGGGCTTTCTTCGGACGGAACAGAAAGAAGTTCGATGACTCCTGCGGCAACGGCTTTATTCCGAACAGGTGGAACGAAAAAGAATTAAATTTGATGCTCGATGAGGTGAGGCTTTCCTTTGCACAGATTTTGTACAGAAATAGAAGAAATTTGAAGTTCGCCGATGATGACGGAAATCGTACGACTATGACGGGGCGTAAGTCACATTAATGACAAAAAATTGCGAAAAAAAAGAAATATCACGAACAGCTGCTTCTTATAAACAGAAAAGGTCGTCGAACACAATAACTTTCACATCATGTAACTAGTAAGTTAATTATATATCCATTAACTTGATTTGTAATAACTAGCAGAATGGCACGATGAACTGTCAACAATTACCAAATTATTCCTTGTTTTGGTATAATTACTTACGTTTTACCATCGAAATATCTACACAAAGAAGCATGCTTGCATTGGCAAACTTCTATTTACTTCCCGTACCAACTCTTGATGACTTTTCCGTTTACCAACCGCGACATAGAAGAGCTTCCTCAAGGAGCGGACAGGTAAATAAAACCTCTACTCAAATACCCAAGATCGACACGAGGAACGGCCCTAACTTCCCAAACAAAACACCAACAGAACAACCTCCAACTTCATCAGGCGCGGGCCATCCAGACCCGAGCAGCAGTTAATATTCTTTCTCGGGGAGCATTACCCCTCTCCCTCCACCCCGCCCCGCCTCCGCCCGCTCCAGGAGGGCAGGGGGACACCGCAGCGCAACTCTTTGCCCAAAGTGCTGGGACGGGGGGGCAGGGAGCGGGGCGGCGAATAGGTGGGCGGGGCCGGGCCGAAGGAGCGAGGTTAATTTGGGGGAAGGGCCTGAGACAAGCGCCGCGATGCGCTGCTCCATAATGCAGGGGACCGCCGCCGCGCCGCGCCGTGCCGCCGCGGGGCTCCCGGACCGAAGGCGCTGAAATATTTAAAAGACAGCGCCGCATTTCACTGCCGCCCCGCCGCGGCCGCCCCCACCCCGCCCCGCCGCCTATACATATAGAGCAGGAAGCAAGCAAGCAAGCGCGCGGAGCACGGGGGCGGGGCGCACTCCGATTGGGGTGGGGCTGAGCGGAGCGGTGTGGGGGGGCCCCGTGGCAGAGGTGGGACAGGATCCTGCCCGGTGCGGTGAAGCCATGTCCTGAAGGGCGGGTGGGGATGGTAAGGGACGGGCGGGGATGTGATGGGGTGGACGTGGATGTTAGAACTAGGCGGGGATGTGAGGGCCGGACTGGGGTGTGAGGGACGGGCGGGGAAATGAGGCATGGACGGAGATGTGAAACGTGGGCGGGGCAGCGAGAAAAGGTCGGGGATGTTAATGGGTAGGAATGGTTGTGAGGGGTGGGCGGGGCAACGATGGCCGGGGCGTGTCAGAAAAAGAAAGGGCGTGGCAGCGACTGATGGGATGGGGATGCGAGAACGGGGGCGGGGCACCGAGGGACGGGGAGGGGCGGGGTGTTGTGGTCGGGGCAAAACAGCACACGGGCTGGGGAGGGGCGCGGCTGTGCAGGCTCGGAAAGGACTGCGAGGGAGTTTGCGCGGCGTGGGCGGGGCGCGCTGGGCGGGGTCGCAGCCCGCTGCGCGCCTGTTTCGCTAATTGTGCCCGTCATGAATTATTCACCCTCCGCCTCTCCCGCCCCCGCTCCGTCGCGTCGCTTCCGTCGCCGGCGCGGCGCCGCCGTCGCCCCCGCGGACCGCGTCTCAACAATTTAATATTGCACGCCGCGCTCAAAAGCCGCGGCGGCGGCGGGGAGAGAGCAGCGTCGAGGGCGGCCAATGGACGGCAGCGAGGTGGCGGCGATACGTTTGCGTCGGGGATGCTGACAAGCAAGGATGACGCCCTTCCAATACTGTATTTTCTAAATATCTACGTTAAATTCCTCTGCGCGGGTTTTTCATCACATTCCAACATACAAAATCTACTTCTATAAACATCACATCCGAATCCATTACATGTATCATCGTAAATCATCATATATGCAAATGAATAATGAGTAGATGTGGTATTTGGAAGTGTCCTACCAACAATTAGTTGAACGCAATTTTTCGCAAGCAATGATGATTCTAATCGAATAATTTAATTCAGTGTGTTATTAAAACTCCCTTGATTTTTCTCCAAATTCATATACTACACAAAAATACAGGATTTACTCTAAATATTATTCAGTGAATATTTGCATGTAATTATACAAACGTGCGAAGTAATTGCATATGATTGTGATAAAGGGAAGAGCGATAGTTAGGCTATCTCATCATTACAATCAGTTAAACGCACGTTAGTGATATAAGAAAGCACTCTTAATTGAAAAGAAAAAAAGTGAATAAATCATTCGATAGATAAACTGGGAATATTAACATTATTCTACTAACACTGTTTTAAATTATTTTTCCCATACAGTTCACACTGCTCTGAGCTTGTCATGACAGAAGGTGAACACCAACAAAGAAGTATCTTTACTGAAAATTGAACTTCTGTCGCAACGACAGCGGGCCTTCAGTTTGCCATTTTTCAGAAGGTAATTTCAAGGTAGTTTTAACAGTGCATGTTTCGCAACGAATCTGGAATTAGAACATCGCAATAGATCTCTCATGGAAACCAGAAGTTTCAGCCATGTGATTTTCAAAAATATATTTTAAGTATCAAAGATGCCCCGTTTTCTGAGGAAATGCACATTGAAATCCTGATAAACACAATATCTACACTTCACAAAGCCTCTAAAAGCGACGTTTTTTGTAAAAAACTAATTACTGTAAAATATTACATATGCTTAGATATAAGAAATGAATGACCACAATATGCAATAGCGAATATTTATTATAACGAAAATTAAGACACCATTAGTATATCATATTAATTCAAGTAACTTATTAAAGACCAATCATCCTTCGAATGAAAACAGTTAATAAAATACTCAAAATAAGGAAATAATCCACACATTAAGAATATAATAAATCTGGGAAATAAATCATAAAATAAGAAAATTATTTAGTATTCCTCGGCCCCCTCGCCTTCGCCTTCCACGGAGTCCATGCCGACTTCTTCGTAATCTTTCTCAAGGGCTGCCAGATCCTCACGGGCTTCGGAGAATTCTCCTTCCTCCATACCCTCGCCCACATACCAATGCACAAACGCGCGCTTGGCATACATCAGATCGAACTTGTGATCCAGTCGCGCCCACGCTTCAGCAATGGCGGTCGTGTTGGACAGCATGCAAACAGCACGTTGCACTTTGGCCAGGTCGCCTCCAGGGACGACGGTGGGCGGCTGGTAATTTATCCCCACCTTGAACCCGGTCGGGCACCAATCGACGAACTGAATGGTGCGCTTCGTCTTGATGGTGGCAATAGAAGCGTTCACATCCTTGGGAACTACGTCACCTCGATACAGCATGCAGCAAGCCATGTACTTGCCGTGGCGAGGGTCGCACTTCACCATTTGGTTGGCCGGCTCGAAGCAGGCGTTGGTGATCTCCGCCACCGACAGCTGTTCATGGTACGCCTTCTCTGCGGAAATAACGGGGGCGTAGGTAGCTAGAGGGAAGTGAATGCGAGGGTATGGCACTAAGTTGGTTTGGAATTCGGTGAGATCTACGTTGAGGGCGCCGTCGAAACGAAGAGACGCGGTGATTGAAGACACGATCTGAGCAATCAAACGGTTCAGATTCGTGTAGGTGGGACGCTCAATGTCCAAGTTTCTGCGACAGATGTCGTAAATTGCTTCGTTGTCTACCATAAAGGCGCAGTCGGAGTGTTCCAGCGTCGTATGTGTAGTGAGAACGGCGTTGTACGGTTCAACTACAGCTGTGGACACTTGAGGAGCTGGATAAATGGCAAATTCAAGCTTGCTCTTCTTGCCGTAGTCCACAGACAAACGTTCCATAAGCAAGGAAGCGAATCCAGAACCGGTGCCGCCACCGAAGGAGTGAAAAATCAGAAACCCCTGGAGCCCGGTGCACTGGTCTGCGATTTTGCGAATGCGGTCCAGCACCAAGTCCACGATTTCCTTACCGATCGTGTAGTGCCCTCGGGCGTAATTGTTGGCTGCGTCTTCCTTCCCGGTGATCAGCTGCTCCGGGTGAAACAAGCAGCGGTAGGTGCCGGTGCGAACCTCATCCACAACAGTCGGCTCCAGGTCCACGAACACTGCGCGAGGGACATGCTTGCCGGCTCCGGTTTCGCTGAAGAACGTGTTGAAGGAATCATCACCGCCGCCCAGGCATTTGTCGGAAGGCATTTGTCCATCAGGTTGGATGCCGTGTTCCAGGCAATACAATTCCCAGCAGGCATTCCCGATCTGGCATCCACCCTGACCAACGTGAATGGAAATACACTCGCGCATCTTGAAGTCTGATTACAGTTGGATGCAATCGGGTCGCAGAGCGGTAATGGCGTTTGCTTTAGACTTTTCCCGAAAGGTAAGGTAGTATTGGCAATGATCCGAAACAAAAATCCGAGTAAAAAATTAATAAACTTTAAGAAACTCTAGAAAGAAGACCTTGCACGTCTTGCTAGCAGGCAAGAGGTCATAAGATTGTCAGTAGTTACCAGGGTTTCTAAACGACAAAGCCCACCGTAAGAATGAGAGGTTGGTGTATTGTTGTCTTTTAATCGCGCGTTGCCTCAGAAAATAGTTATGTACACAAAACATTTATGTGAGAGACTTACGCGAACAGGGTGTTTCAAGAAAATATAACATCTCAAATAAAAAATTACATGACCTTTCCGGGGTATAGAATGTACTACCATGCATACTGTTTACCTACGACGCCTATACGTGAACGATTAAAATACACAATTAAAGGAAAACCTCCACTGTTCAGTTAAATCTTCAATTGTATGCAAAATAAAACTATTTATATAATGACATATTTTAAAAATCGAACGTGAAATAAGATTTATTAAATTGTTAAAACAAGAGACATTTAAGCTCCAAATGTAGCTTCTTTCAGTACATTCCAAACAGACTGACAGAAATCGAAAAAACTGGGAACGTCATGAATCGATAACTCTTCAAACCACTCCAAGTCTGCTACACAGCAAACTTGCAAGTAATGGAAAGCAAATTGACAACTAAGCGAATATCTTGGGAGAACACTCCGTTCTCAAAAGAAGATTTTTTACTTCACAGAAGTAGAGAACTCTTCATGATTCACAAGAGGACTCTAATGTTACTGGTTTTTAGGTCCTTCAAACAATTCTGGAAAAAAATATTGAAAGTCTCTTTCATCTCTATCATGAAAAAGTGCGAAAAAGGAGGAACGAAATTATAAAGTAACTGAGAATCGATGAAGGATTCCTACAGAGCAACTTTCAGATCTCGAAAGCGGAAAATTGTGTCGAAAATGCCGCCGCCATCAAACGAAGACATTCCTTATTAATTATCATCACGTCATTATAATAATAGAGACAGTGTACAAGTTAAAACCTTTCATCACGAACGAGAAATAAAGTTGCTAACATAAATGAGTTTCAAGGGAAAGAGTAGTGTATTGGATTGATATTTACGCACATATTAATTTCATCTAACAGATTGCTCATAAAAATATACCAGCTAGAATTTGTATGCAAGAACTTTGAAAATTTTCCACATTCCATCCCCATTAACAGTTCGTTATAGCAAAAACTGCTTTTAAAAATGCGAGGCAACAGAACGCGGTGTAATGGATGGTGATTGCTCCTATGTAAGTGACTAGCGAAAATACCCTGCGTTGTCCGAGCAGACATTAAGACGAAAGAATCTGAACTAGAATTAAGTTCATAAATGAATTACATTCTAAAATGAGATTCATAACAATTCATACTTAGTAATGGGCAACATTAAAAAAATGGTTAAAAATGGACCCTTTCGGGAAGAGACTAATTGTAAAAGCTTTTTAAGTATATTGTTTTTAGATTCCAGAATTGTAGTAGGAAGTCACTCCCATCCCCAAGTCCTAATAAGATAATTATTTTTATTTAAAGCCGAGACTGTCAAAACTACTTGATCACTTCGAAACCCAGGACTTAAAGAAACCGTTTTGGTAAATTCCCCTCTGTTTAGGACTTAGAACAGAGAGGTGGGGGTTAGTGTGGTTTGTTATAGATTTTAATTCTGTGGCTAGGGTGCAATGGTTATTAATTACCAGGGAAGAATTCCGTTACATACCGCGAATGTTCTTGTTTACATCTTTAATCTTAATAAATAGCCTTCTGACATTAACAACAAACTTCAAAACAGCTCCTTACTACGTTTTTATGTATGACAATACCACGTAAACGTATATGATGCACAACGTATACTTTAGATACAAAACTCAATACAATATATACCTGCATTAACTTCACACAAGTGGAGAACAAAGTAGAGGACAGCACATAAAATCGAAGATGTTTAATTTGCTTCAGATTACGTCATCAGAAGAAACAAGAGCGTATTGACGTGAGTCAACTTTGTCACTAAAGGCATTCGACAGTAGTAAAGCGTCACCGACTGAAATGAAATTATGTTGAAGCTCTGCCGCCCACAATGGCATGAGCATAATTTTTATGAAATAATATATTAAATTGTGGTACGTCAATGAGATTTCATGTCCATGCCGAACATCTGTACATGCGGGGTTGCCTAAAAATCAGGGGTAAATCTCTCTTGTATAATAAATACATAAAACCCGGTTATTTCCATTCTCCCCCTGAAAGTTTCATTGCACGCAACCATTTCAAAATAATCATTTCTACAAATACCTCTACATGTCCCAGAAGTTTGTAACATTTAGTCTGCATGGGCTAACTCCGTCGCCCATATTAGGTGTCCTACTCTGAATCGGCACTCTACTCTTTTTTAGAGCATCGTGGGTGCCCGATGAGTCGTACGTACTCTTGTGAGTGCCCCGAGCCGGCGTTCGGATAGACAACCCGATACATTCTGAACATAACAGATGACATGGGAGCAGGGTTGTACATGTCATAGGAAAGAAATTGATATAGGTACTGGATTAATATATTTCTACTGAAGTTGATACCTGACTATGAATATCGATATACCGAGACAAAGAAGATTAATATTTCGTTGCATCTCCAAGTCGCGATGGCGGCGATGGAATTGTGGTTTTGGTGGCGGTAGTGGTGATTATGATGGTGGGGGAAGTGGCGGTGGTGATGATCATAGTAATGGTGGTGATGGAGGGTGGTGGTTGTGGTAATGCAGGTGATGGTGATGGTGATGGTGGTGGTTGTGGTAATGCAGGTGATGGTGATGGTGGTGGTTGTGAAAATGCAGGTTGTGGTGGTTGTGGTAATGCAGGTGGTAGTGGTTGAGGTGGTGGTTGTGGTAATGCAGGTGATGGTAGTTGTGGTTGTGGTGATGGAGGTGATGGTAGTTGTGGTTGGTTGGTGATGGAGGTGATGGTAGTTGTGGTTGTGGTGATGGAGGTGATGAGTTGTGGTTGTGGTGATGAAGGTGATGGTAGTTGTGGTTGTGGTGATGGAGGTGATGGTAGTTGTGGTTGTGGTGATGGAGGTGATGGGAGTTGTGGTTGTGATGATTGAGGTGATGGTAGTTGTGATTGTGGTAATGAAGGTGGTGGTGGTGGTGATGGTGTTGGTTGTGATGATGGAGGAGGAGGAGGTGGTGAATGTGGTGATGGAGGTGCTGGTGGTAAGGGCGTCCAGGGCGAACGGGGCGTGACGAGGGCGTCGCGACGCAGACAACTCGTGGCGCGCTCTTGCCCGCTCTAATACGCGGCCGCACGCGCGCCAATCAACGATTTATCGGTAATCATTAGCGCAGGTGGCGGCGGCGGCGGCGGCGGCGGCGGCGGCGGGGTCAGTTGTGGTGGCAATGGAGGACGCCACGGCGGTGATGGCGAGGGCGTGGGTGACGGAGAGGAAGAGGTAGGAGCATCGGCGGTGGCTACCGCTGAGATCGCGGGGACGGAGTCGGGCAGTGGGAAGTGGAAGTAGTGGCGATGGTGAGAGGACGCAACAACTTGATTTCATTTGATTTTTTCGTGTTTCCGGGCACGTCAACTGCTTTAGTCATTAGTCCCGTTAGTGTAGTGCATGTTTTTTCTCGGGATATGCGCGGTTATCTTTCCCCACTGGATGGCGAGATCCGGCGCCGACCTAACGTCGGCTAGTGGGGTTTCCCCCTAACCAGGACTCTCCCACCAGCGGGGCACCGCCCCAATCGGGACAAGCTCCAAGCACCCGACCGGTCTCCCGGAATATGTGGTAGTGTAGTGCATGTTAGTGTAAGTGTGTGTGTGCAAGGGGAGAGGATAGGACAAGGAAGAGGAAGGACAGATCGCGCGCGGTCCGTGGCCCGTTTGGTAGGGTACTGCTCCGGCGTTCGCCTGGTGTTGATCGGAGAAACCACGGAAAACTACCGATCAGAGCAGCCGGCCGCTAGAATTCTCCTCCAGACAGCGATTGAATTCGACCTAACTGAAACTCTAGTGTCGAAAATCCTGCCGCCGTGGGGAGTGGGAACCTAGGACCTCCCGGTCAGAGGCGCTGCAGTGACATCAGTTGATGCACTGAGCTACCGCTCCTGGTCGGTGGAGTTGGAGGCATGGTGCGGCGGTCTGAGGTAGCGGTTGCGGTAACAGTGGCGTGGCGCTGGCGGGGTGGCGGAGCGACGGAGATGAGCTCGTGGGCGTTCCCACGTACGACGCGCTGCTATACACGGCACGCACGCAACCATTAGAAAACAACGAATGTTTGTTTCCATTACGCTGATATTAATAACAGGGCACAGGGGATGGAAGGTGTATTGCAAATTGTAATGCGTCGTCTTCTTCCCTCGTTGAGCTATGTCTTCGTAGCAACATCACATATCAGTTTTGCTATTAGTATAAATAATAATAATAACGGCTTTATTTATATGGTTATTATTAGACATCGGATGTTTAGGCACTAAAAAATCATCTTTTAGGCGCCTAAAAAGGCACTGAAAAAGTCAAGAATAAGGAGGGAAAAGGCACCGTCATAAGTTAAATACACAATAAAATGGAAAATTGAAATTTTTGTATATATTATTTTGTAAACTTAAATGCACAAAACCAGTTCGTATATTTTAATGTAAAACTAGATTTACATATTTACAACTCTTCTACATTTTATTCTTAATAGTTTCCATTATCCAGTAATATTTACATATTACCAGTAACTTTTCAAGGATCACAATTTCAAATTTGCGACGACTGGGAGACAAAATCAGTTTGAATGCAGAGAAGGATATCTGAACGATGTGGCTGGCATATATTTTAGCAGTTCAACACTAGCAACACTGAAACCTTCTGGGAATTTATATTTATTTCCACTTAAAATTTCGGTTCCCTCGGCGTATTGTCAATCGTCCATGTTCTCAGATCATGGCTGGTATTTGTGAAATAGGGAAATGGAGAAAAATCAGTTGGTGTACTTTCAGGAATTCTCTCGTAATTTTAAATTTCAAGACGTGAATTGAAGGTTTCGTAATGAATGGTCACGTTGGACCATCGCCGATTTTCCGATATCTTAGCATTGTATATAAATATAATAAATAAAAGGCAAAAAAAGTCCTAAAAAAGGTATTTATGCAAAAAAATAGGCATTTATGCAAAAATAAGCATTATAAAATTCCGTCAAATGTCATCATTTATCATGATTCGTGGACATATATTATCAGCCTTTAAATAAGTTCTCTAGAAAAAAATAGTCATTTCCCTAAACATCCGATGTCTAGTTATTATTATTATTATCATCATGATCAACATCATCACTTCCAACAAAAATGTGTATTTGACAGCAAGACAAAATCGACGGTATGAGAAAAACTAATATTGTCTTGTAAATTTTCTAGACTTCGCATTAAACCATCTGTTATGTAATAAAATTTGAGAAAGGCGAGGATGTCATGATCATATTTTACTACACTAAATGAATTATAGTACATGAATACTGATTTAAATAGTTCGAAACTACTGTATGCCATCATAAATGCGAGGTAGCTTGGTGAAAGTGATGAAGTTTATGTTCAATGGCATAATAATAATTATGTTAGGATTCGTGTGCTTTCGTAAACGTGTCTGGCTTTCGTAAACAGAACTTTACAAAAACGATGGAGTAAATCCACTTCCGTGTCCTAGAAGTAAGAATATCAGCGAAGTCCCATCATTAATCATAGTTTTATCGAAGGATTACGACGAAGTTTATGATTTGCTTTTTCTTCTTTTACAAAGAAACTCGTTTCATACTGAGTTGGGTGCAATTAACACTATATTTGGAATTATGATGTGCAATATTCTCTCGACGTTGTTAAATCTCCACCGCTAAGATTCGTGAACAATTGTACCATTGAACAGTGAAAACAAAATTTGTTTACTTTAAAAAATGACGAGAGCATCAGTTATAATCTGACGCCTGGAGAACTTTATTTGGTACGAGTAACATTGCTTTCCGAGTTGCATGCAAATTTTCTTTCTTCCTAAGTAAATATTTTATGGTTTTGGTAACCATTTTTTTCTTTCCGGGACTACTACCTTAATTTTATCTGACTGTAAGATGTACTAGTTCACAACTACGAGTTCTTTATTGCATTTCATATCCAGAACATACAAGAGTCACTTTTCGTCTAGTTAAGCGTGACAGAAGATGGACAGTACAATGGCCCAGTAGCCACATTAAATTGCTCATACTACGTTTATACGTTTTTTACTTAACACGTTACTTTCTTTGCCACTCTGCTTCATGATGTAAACAAGCAAGAGTGAATATTCCACTTTGAAAGAGAGTGGGGGAAAGGGAATAGAAAGGAGTCCCGGGAGAAAGGGAAGGCGAGAGTAAAACGGAGGGAACAAACAAGGGAGGAAGAGGCAGAATAAAGAAGAAGAATGACAATGAAAGAGGGATAAGAAAGAAGAGGAAAAAAAGAAAGAAAAGAAGGGGGAAAGAAGAAGTAAATATGCCTAGAAAACAATAGTCGTTGTCAAAAGCGAAAACACCATAACTCTAACCGACACTCGGAAATTCTAGAAATGGAAATAAAACATTACTACAATATATTCTTGGTTTCCCCCAGCAGCAAACGCTTTGACAACGTACATTGCTCCTACGCACCTGCATTTTCCCCAACACATTCCGGGCCCCCGACGTATCTCGAAGCAGAAGAATCGGCGGGGCTCGGCCGCTCGGCGTCGGCCCTGGGCGAAGGCGGGGCCGAGGGCGGGGGCGTGGCCGGCGCAGAGGGGCGGGAATCTGGGCGGAATTAGCGGCTCCTGAGGGGGCGGGGCGGGGCGGGGCGGGGCGGGGCGGGGCCGGCGCCCTCCGAGGCGGCGGGCGGACGGGCGATAGCCCAGCCCGGGTAAGCCGGCGGCTTTATTTAGTCAAATCCTTCACGTTGTTGTGAGCCGGCGGCGGCGGAGGCGGGGACGGGCGGGGGGCGCGGGGAGGGGGGCGGGGGTTGCAGGCGGCCGCGGGCGTATTTCAAGCGGCGCGCCCCCGCCTCCTCCGCCGCCGCGCCCAGGGATTTAGGGCGCCATTCCGGCTGAAATTTAAAGCCCGCTCGGACAGCGGAGTACAGCGCTCCGCATGAGGCCTGCAGCTGCAGCGGCGGAGGGACCGCGGGGGCGACGTGTGTGTGTGTAGGTGGGGGCCATTGCGGCGTGGGTGATGGGGATGGTAAGTTCCCTGAGTGAATGTGGGGTAGTGTTTGTTGAGGCGAAGGCGCCAGTGAGTATCCAAAGGCCAGGGGATTGTGGTGAATGAAGGCGAGGCGACGTGTGTGTGTGTGTGTGTAGGTGGGGGCCATTGCGGCTTGGGTGATGGGGATGGTAAGGTCCCCGACTGAATGTGGGGATAGTGTTTGTTGAGGCGAAGCAGCCAGTGAGTATCCGAAGGTCAGGGGATTGTGGTGAATGGAGGCGGGTGATGAGTGGGCTGTGGTGAACGGTGGTGGGGTTCCGATGGGTGGAGAGAAAGTGCTGTGGTGAGCGGTTGAGGGAAAGGGCTGCGGTGAGTGGTCAGAGTCGGGTGATGAAGATCGGAGGTGGGGGGATGGTGGTTAGGAGGTGGAGGTGGCAGCGAGCGATAGCGGGTAGCGGCGGACGGCGACCTGACAATGGTGAGCGGGTGGTGGCAAGCGGTGGTTGATTGTGGCTGGTGGGTGGGCGGGAACCCGCGGCGGGCGAAGGGCGGCACCGGGGTGATAGCGTGAGCGGCAGGGCGGCAGGGGCGGGGTCGGTTAGCTGGCTCCCGCGCCCGCCCCCGGCCCCGCCCCCTTCGGATCAATGGCGCGCGCACCGCCCGCCCGTCCTGGCCCACATTCGAACACAGAGTCCAAATTATGGGCGCGCGCCGTTCACCTGGAACCCGGGCCCCATGTTTCCCTTCCTCCGGCTCTCGTCGCTATTTTTTTTTTTTTTTAAGTTTTTTTAGTTTTTTTTAGTTTTAGTTTTGGGTCCGCCTCGGGAACACGGGCGGGATCGATTGCTTTTATTACTACAGAGATTAGGAATTCGACAAACAAACGTATGCTGTATTTGTTGCATATTACTCTAAGATTGAAAAGAACCAACGGAATAGAGCAATCTATATTGTTAACAAATGCCACATAGAAACAAAAGTTCTCGGGATCTCTTCCGGTTTTAAAAGGACTTTTGGTACACTAGAATGCGTATTATAGAATAGTATGTGGAAGATATGACTAATCATATGGTAAATAAATGAACAGAACTCTTAACGCGATTACGAATACTTCTACCATTTTGCATTACAACAAATCAAAAAAGTGCAAGTTGAACGTTTGTCGCCAGTTTATTTTCCCTTTACAACATTAAACAAACATCTGTATTTCCGAAGATTATATTTGTGCACACTAAAAAACAATCCACCCGCTGAAACTCATCTACAACACAAGCAGAGTGACTTACGATAATTGTACGTCCCTTATTAATCAGAAGAAGAAAAAACCTCGTAAGTCGCACCGGGTAATGGATTCCGTGAAATTCAGTTTCCAAAACTCGAATCATCGCCGCTGTTTCGTTCTGTTATTCTTATCGCGATGACCACAGAGGTCCTCAAAACAAACCGGGGGCGGTGATCGTACGCGAGGAGGCAAGCGACGCCCGGGGCTTCGCACGGAGTTATTACTCACCGCCGGGGGCAGCAAAGGGGTGCGACGGGCAGCGGAGGGGGCGGGGCAGGTGCGGCGGCGCTGAGTGGATTAGCGGGGACGGCGTATCGACCCGCCTCTTTCCCTCCCCGCCCCGCGCCCCGCCCACGGAGAAGGGAAGGGCGGGGAGGGAGGGCGGAATTAATGGGTAATGGTCTCGGCCCGACTGGACGTCGTCGGCGAGCGGGGGCGGAGACGGGGGCAGTGCGGCGGGCGGCGGAGGTTGTTGGGGCAGGGGAGGGTAAGGCGGAGCGGGGTGGGTGCGGAGTGAGGCGAAGTCCAGCGGAGTGTGGGGAAGCGGGGCTGGGCTGAGCAGGGGTGAGACGGGGTGAAACGTGGCGGTGCGCAGCGGACGTGTGGAAGGAGTTGGCGGGGCGGTGCTCGCCGAGTGACGGCGCTGGTGTGCTCCCATGTGTGGGGGCGTATAGGGCGTGCAAGAAACGCGCCGGTCGCAACTAGCCTGTCACATCGAGCCGAGTGTCAATTGCTCTGAAGGGAACCGCAGGCAGTACGAACACCTATGAACACATGATGTCCCGTTTCCTAAATTATGGGAGGTAATCTCACTTTTTGTATATTTTCTTTTATTTCACGCAACTTCCGAATGAATTAGTTCGAATGAATATTTTTGTGAATCTTTATATTTTTGAGTACTTCTTTGATCAGCCCCAAGAAAAAATAAAATACAGCACATCTCTAGATAGAGTATTAACCCATGAGGTGTGAAAAAAAAATACGTAGAGCATTCGATTTCATCGTGCCGAATCACCGCATGTGCTGCGTAATAAAACAAAACGTTTCAACCCTCGCAACGTTGTTCGAAGGAATGTCAGACGATTTCCGCATTACTCAGAAGCGAAACGCGCGTTCAGCCCGTCCTTCCCCGGCAGCGAGTATCAGGTTCCACCCAGACATCCCGAACGACGGCGACGGCTCCGAAGTCCGCAGGCGGCGGGGGCGGAGGGCCCAGTTGCCGCTGCGGGCGCGCAGAGTGGATAGCGCCGCCGACGCCACCTGCCCACCGCCGCACCGCCCCGCCGCACCGCCACACCGCTCCGCTCCACGCCGCGCCGGGCCGGGCCGCGCAACGCCGCTCTCTCGGCAGAGCAATATCGATAAATCCTCATTCCCGACCGGCGGCGGCGGCGGCGGCGGCGGCGGTGGTGGTGGGCGGACGGTAAACACGGCACAGACCCGCCGCGCCCCGCCCCGTCCCGCTGCGCTTCCACCGAATTCCGCTGCGGGCGTCGCTCCGCTCGGAGGCCGTATGCGCGAGGCACGGAGACCTACGGCGCCCCCACGCACACTCACGGAAGGGCGAGTGCGCCCCACGCACTTCAAATCAAAAGAAACAAAAAACTAACTACAGGAACAAAAGCGAATTTAAAAAACTGAACGTCGCTGGATAATTTGTGGGAATTCTGATTCGGTGTTGTTGACGTTCTTATGCGAAGAAGTAAAAGAGGTCATCTTCGTCAACATAGTAATTTTATGCAGATAGCTGGCTTTTGACGGCTTAGCCGTCATCATCAGTCTGGCTGCATTCGGCAAAAGGTCTGGCTGCATTCGGCAAACCGAATTTTGCCGAAAGAAGCGGGAGTGATGATGACGGCAAAGCCGTCGAAAACGGGCTATGTGCATAAAAATACTATGTTGACGAAAATAACCTCTTTATTTAATAACTTTATTTCTCCGCATCATTGGATAAGCTAACTCTCTTCAAAAGCATTTAAAAGTAACAGGAAAATGTTGAGAAATTCCTAAAACTCCTACTTCATTTCGTCCTAAACGAATATAAAAATATCATAAAACCCCACGTCTCAATAAAATCAGAAAATCCAATCAAAAGGAAATCACAAAACAAACTGAAGACACAAATATAGTTCAGACGATGCCATAGCGTGAAGGTGCAAGTGCAACGTGGATTTTTTGCGCAATATAAAGCAATGAATGGATGTTAAACGGGATCTCTGTAAATACGTTCAAATGGGAGGAGGAATTGGCGAGTCTATGGATAGGTTCTTTAAAATGAAATATCAAATTTAAACACATTTTAAAAACTGAGAAAATTTCAGCCCTAGGGAAATCGAGCCAAGTAGGTTAGTTTAAGACGCGCTAGTTGTAAGATCTAAAACTAGCTCTACCTTCCTCTTTACTGATGTAAAAACATACTAGTGCTGCTGCTCGCGGACAAGCCTCTAAGCCTCTCCCCCCCCCCAATCCTAGACAGTGGTATTGGAAGTGGTAGTGTTGATGAGCAGCTAGACAGTGGTATTGGAAGTGGCAGCTTGTAGAGAATTAAAAAAGAAAATAAATAAAAAAAGGTGCGCGTCGCTGTTTGTTTCTCCGACGCAGTTCCACCTCCCACCCGCCGTCGCTGTCCCAACAGGAATCTGAACTTGGGGGTTAGGCGCGACCCGTTGGACATGGGGACACACTTCTGTTATGGTGTGGTGCAAAGAGTAGAGGCTGTTCTCATGAGGTGAACGAATTTTTGCGGGATTCGCGCAGTACTTAATCAGTAACGTAAAGCAATCCTTTGGTGTATAATTCTGCGAGTAAAACAATTGAATGATGAAATCATGCAAGGAAGAGTGAATTCCTTGAAACCGGTATTGGAAGTATTACATGGAAAAGTTGTCTTCCATTTTAACGAAAATGTAATAGAATATTCCCAATGACCTTTTCTAAAATTCTGTCTTATGTAAGACCGAATGTGTCATATATGATGTGATATTTATGGGCTACATTTCTGGGAGTTGCGAAATGATGTCAGGTTAAAATTAAAAAACACATCTCTTGAAAGTCTATTAGAATATTAAGATTTAAGAATAATTAGGGAATGAAACAATTTCATAATACCAAACTTAGACTGAATTAAGATGATTACAATACCCATTACGATAAGTGTACATCGCAAGAGCATAAAATACAACAATAATAATAATAATAATAATAATAATAATAATAATAATAATAATAATAATAGCCTTGTATTTACACTAAAGAAATTAAGAAAATGATCTCTATGCACTACGAACAACTTAATGCAGACGGAAAAATGAATATTCCATATGATAAAGCCCTCACGGTATTAAAGAGAACGTGAGAACTTGAAAACAATAACGAACACAAAAACCAGCATGGCGTATCCATTTCAAGACATATCAGACACTAACTAAACACTTCAAAGGAAAGCAGAGACAAATATTCAACTCGATCTGATTTTCCAACTTCCAATTCCGCTTAATGATACCAAAAACAGAAGAAAAAAAGCTTATTTCAAAATCATTTCAAGACCAAAATCCATTACTGAAAGAATACAAATTGAAAACGAGCAACCCCCGGTATAGAAAACCTGCTCATTAGATAACTGATACGATAAGTTGAGAGTGACTCACCAATGACGGCGAATCTACCCCTCGCCGGCGCCCGTTGGCGCCAACGCGGGGCTGGGCTTGGACGCAACTGTACCCGCTGACGTTGTACCGGCCGGCACTGTACCGCCCGAGTGGAATTCGATCCTGCCCCAGCCTCGTTTTCCCTCCTTTTTTCATTACTCCGCGGGCCCCGCCGCCGACGCCCCCGCCCCCGCCTCCTCGAGGCCGCTCCCCCGTCTAAATTCCGGGCCGGCAAGCGCTGTCAGGCTCCGCGCCCGCCTCCCCGCCCCCGGCTGCGCCATTGTTTGGATTGCCTTTTTTGCCTTCGCCCCGCCCTCCCGCCGCCCCCACCGACGCCGCCGCCGGAGCGAGCGAGCACAGCCCCCAGACGCAGCGCCGACACACAGACTTTCAAAGGGGCGGGCGGCGGGGACGTGGCGGGGAAGGAGGCAACGGTGGTGGTAGCAGAAGCGGTGAAGCAGCGTCGGACAGTAGCCAGCGTCGGGGATGGTGGATGGCGGTTGGGTTGGGGGTAGGAGAGTGCTAAGGCGATTGTGGTGTAAAGACGGGGACGTAGGCGAAATACGCATGAGGCGGGGTTGATGGTGTCGGGGATGGGGTGGGGTTGGGAAGCAGGTGTCGGGGCGCAGGTACCAGGGGCGCTGGTGTCGGGGACGAATGAGGAGGGAAGGTGATGGCGGGAGCTAAACGATGGGTAAGTAAGTGGCAAGAATGGACGTGGCGGTGATAAAGTGTGCTGGGGACAAAGGAAGCGGAGACAGAGGGGGACGGAGATCGAAGTAAACCCAGATAGAGGTGGATGATACGGACATAGCAAGAGCACGGTAACGGGGAGGTTGGTAGCGGGGAGGGAGTGGTGGGTAGGCAGTGGCGGGGCCGACGAAGAACGAAGCAGAACGTTGCAGCGTGGCCAGAGATGGAGGAGGAGAAGGCAGCAGGGCCGAGGCAACGTAGGCGGGGGCGCGGTCGGGAGATGAGGGGGCAACGATGGTGCCGGGTGGTGTGGTGGCGACGAGGCGGGAATGAGGCCGGGGACGTTGGGGAAGCGATGGCGCAGCGGTGGTGGTGGCGGTGGGGGTGGGGGCGAGGTCTGTGGCGTTTGGAACCGAGAGAGGATGAAATGGAACATCGCAAGGAAATAGGACGAGCGGTGGTGAGTGAGAATACACAAGATTAAAAGCGGGACGGAGGTGAAAGGGATAGAAACCGCGAGGAAAAATACAGATGAGGAATATAATCAACTCAAATATAAACGGTAGACTTGAGAAAAATTAACGAATACTAGGAAGAAATGGAGGTGATAATGGGTTGACAATTTCGAGTAATATTTACAGTCTGGAAGGAAGTATTCCTTACAGGGTCAGAAGATACTCAAAAAAACAATGAGAATGTGAGTGTGTACTCCCTTGAAATGTATTATTCTATTTAAGAGGCACTCAATTTGCATACTAGAATTGTGTGATTAACCGTATCCGTGACAGTCTTATTCATCCGCTATTTTAACAAGTAATTATTATACTTTCGGTCGCGGTACGAACACTCACAAGCGACTCCACGTTCTGTGGTGGCATTGCAGCCAGGAACGGAAAACCAGAAGAGCGGCGGGGACCTGGCCGACAGCGCAACGACGCGTTCCATGTCATTACCGGCGTTTTCCGATAGATGGCAGCGCCGTCGCCGCACCCGACATGCGCCGCGCACTCGCTCTAATTTGATTTCTTACCCCAGACGCGCTTTTGTTTTTCGTCCTCGCTGGGCGCACGACTTTGTATCGGACGAGCGGAGCTACATGTCTGCGCCTGTCCAACAACGTTGCGGATAATGGTTCTCTCATTCTTACAATGAGACAAGTTCTCACTGAGGCAGATAATGCAACCGGAAACCCGATCAGCATGGTGCCATGTCCAAAAGCCAGTGGCTAAGCAGTAACAGCGAGGTAGTGAGGCTGTACAAAGCAAACCTCTTGTCTTGCGTTGAAAACCCGAGGGAATGAACCAACTAAACGAGTGTTACACGCGTGCAATTGGCTCTTGAGGAAATGTATCGCAGAGGTCGATGGTCTTTCTATGTACTCGAGTCATTTGATACTGTCAATTGTTTCCATGTGTTGCGATGCTATTCTGCTGACATACTTCGTCGCCAAACATCGCCTCTGATTATTGAGTTTTTTATTACATTCAGAACGACAATGACAAGGGAGAATCGATGTCACTTCCGAAGAAAGCAGTACGGTAAAATATTTCGCCTTAATGAAACACGTCTTCCATAGCATTCCACACTGCGATCTCACAAATAACAGTCTGATATGCTAACAAGTTACACCAAACACAAATTTTTCCAAACACATATGTTTCTTTTCACATAATTTAAGTATATGATGCACAAACGTTATTTGAATGCATTTGTAAAACATGCACAAAGAAAATGTGTAATTTATAATCCTTCCTTCCTCCGTAAAACATTACTTTCCTTTTATGTTTACACAAGCTTTCAAAATATTAGAATTAATGATGATAAAAGTTGATCATTGAAAATGAGTTTTAAATATGCGATTAGACAAAAACATTATTTCCCGATTTTTACGTATTTGTATTTTCATTTGTGAAGAAAAAAGTCTTTTTAATTTTTGCAATAGATGAATTCAACGCTAATTATTAGAAATAAACAGACTCCTAAAAAGCATTCCAGCCGAATTGTTCTCGTGCAGGTTTCAAAGATACTTGAATTTATCTACCTCTTCCGCAGTAAGTATACATTTACTTCTCTTGTACTCAGCGCCGACGAATGAATAAATCGTATATAAAGCTTTGGAGACAGGCAGAAAATGAGATTCCGTTGCCAAATTGAGGGAATACAGCATCAAAATGCAGTCCCACTTCCTCGTAAGTCTGCGCGGAGGCGAAAGATGCCAAATACTTGGCGTGTTTGCTCAGCAGAAGTAACTTTATGGGCGAGCACACACGCGCAGCGGGGTTAGTGGGGCGGGCAGCGGCGGGGCATCGGATATGCGGTGCGAAGCGGGCGGCACCCGCCGGCATGGCGGGGAGCGACGGCCCAAACCGAGGGGGGGCAGTGCAAATGGGAGCGAGCGAGCAGACGCGGCGTGGTGGGGGAATGGAGGCGGGGCGAAGGAAGGATTGGAGGCACTCCAGTGGTGGGAGGGGCAGGAGTGACGAGTGTCGGCGGAGAGCAAAGTTGGGGAAGCAAAGGTGGGAAGTGGTGGGAAAGCAGTAGTGAGGAAACGAGATGCGCTGGGGAGAGGACTGGAGGCACTCCTGTGGTGGGAGGGGCAGGCGTGACGAGTGTCGGCGGAGAGCAAAATGGGAGAAGCAAGGTGGGAAGTGGTGAAAAACAAGTTGTTGGGGAAAAGAGATGCGCTGGGAAGAGGATTGGAGACACTCCAACGGTAGCGGGTGCGGTTAGTGACGGGGAACAACGGCAGAGAGCAGAGTAGGGAAGCAAAGGTAGAAAGAGGGAGCGAGGGCCTAGTTGGTGACATGTTGGGGAACAGGTGGGGAGAGCGGATTGCAGGCACTCTTGTGGCGGCTGAGTGACGGGGAGCGACGGCGAAGCGCAAATCTGAGAAGTAAGAGCATGGGCGTAGATCGGACGTAATGGGGCAGCGGTGGCGGGGAATGAACCAGGCTTGGTGGTGGAGAGGCTTGCACCGGGGGCGCGGAGTGACGCCAAGGGAGCGAAAACGGAGTGAGTGGGAGCGAGGGCACGAAGGAGACTGGCGGGGAAGAGCTGGTGAGGAGTGGCGGGGATCTGGTCCATAGAAAAGGACCGGGGCGGGGCGGTCCCGTGATGCGATTCAACGCCGAGGGGAGAGGGCCGGCGGCCGTGGCTGGGCGGGGCAGCTTCTGTCTCCTTTATTTCCATACCGGACCTCGGCGTTGCTCCCCTACCGTCCGGGGGAGCTGCGATATTTCCGCCTCCGCCTGATCCTTCAGCAGCCTCTTCCGCGCGGGCCGGGGGACCGCGCCCCCTCCGCCTCTCCAGATCGCATTTCAAATCCCCTCTCGCCGGGCTCAAGTCGTCCTGGGGACGGGCCGGGCCGGAGCGGGCCCGCCGAGGAAGCGACGGCGTCGGGAGAAAAGGCGCGGGCGCCGGGGCGGGCGAGGCGGGGCGGGGCGAGGCGGGGAGGGGCGGGGAGGGGCGTGGCGTGGCGGGGCGGGGCGTGGCGGGGCGGGCCAGAGTCGGAATCGGGCGACGGTTGGCGGGAAGCAATGGAATTCTAAGGGGAAACGGTGGAATGGCAGAGAAGACAGGTGTTACAGGGTTCTGGAGATGGTGCAGACTTGGAATGAGTCAACGAAAAGACGGCTAGTTATGTCGGGGTTGGAGTGCCTTCACTGATATACACATAAGTGGGAAGATGAAATGAAAGGATGGAGTGGTCAAGAGATGTGGAACTTACGGGAACAACGTTGAATTTGAAACTGGTCAACACAATTTGGAGCTGCAGCAGAAAGGGCAGGTGCACATGGAACAAGAATAATTATAAATGGATTGGTCTTGGAGTAATGACATATTTCATGGAAGGTAGGATAGAGATAAAACGCGATTAGGTCGGCGACATGGGTTCGGGAAAATTGAAAGGACTGGAGGCACCGGAAGAAATCATGGAAAATGTTCAGTGGTTCGAGAGACAAGTTGTCGTTAGAATTATGGCAGAGTTTTATGGGGGTGGTGGAGATGCCAATATCTGTAGGCAAATTCTGTGACGAGTCGACCGATAGCAACGATGCAGCTAGAAATAAATGTAACACTTCCGAAGATACGGTTTTCGATATAGGTGCCCACAGCAGAATCGATACTTACATATTAGTGAATTTCAAATATCGATATTTCCAAAAATTATCAGAAGAAACACGAGTGAAAATAAATTAAGGAAAAAGTATTTTTTTGTATTTATATAAGACTTAAAAAGAACTTGTTTGACATATTTTTTTGTAAATAATGAATTATGAATAATGAAAATTATTACCTTCGTCTCGAACAATTTTAATCGAATTAATTATATAAACATTCAAAACCTTATTTTCAATTTATTGTGTCAGAAATGTATGTCTTTCGTATCGATACAGATTCTGCTGCAGATTTAGCGGCGATGTCGCGATATTACGCTCTTCACTCACGATATCAATACTCAATACAGAAAAGAAAAGCATCGATACTTCAGCTATCGCAAGTATCTCACGAGTTCCGCTGCAGAGTAGGAGTGACGAAGGAATCACACGATGCCCGTCGGCACGAAGGAACGTTCGTAGAGTAGACCGTGGAGTTCGACGTGGGAGGAGAGGGGGGTGTGGCCGCTACGTCGGACGCGCAGGTAATCCGCCTCCACCCTCTTCCCCCCTCCACCGCTTCCGGTAATCCCCGACCCGCTACCCTCGACGCTCATTTAAAACAAACACTTCATAAATCAGGGTCCCCGGTCGGTCTTATCCCCGAACCGCCATGTTTCAGTTTTAGAGTCGCTTTTTCCCCGGGCCCCGCGCCGCGGCCTGTGCAAATTCTGCGCGCGAGGGAGAGTGGGGAGGGGGTACGGCCGGAAAATAATCCTGAGGGGATATTGCGAGGACTGGACATATCGGGTAAATATTGAGTGCGGACCTGCCCCACGCCGTGGAGGTAGGGGGGATTGGGGGATTACCTCGTCCCCACTTGTTCACTGTCGCCGGGAGTGAAGAAAGAGACCTGCCTTTGGTTGCCTCTATCCGTTGTCCTTTTCTCTTTTTTTAAAAAAAATAGTGGGGGATAGGTAATATTTACTCGGTTAGTCGTAAACTTCGGAGATTTTTACACGATGTAGATTGTACGTACGTAGTTGGAAAAGAGAACTGGTGACAGGTAGGTCAAACCGTGGATTCTACAGTATGTATGAGCATTCGCTAAAAATACGAGCAACTAAGCTTTGCTTTGCAACACACGCCTGCGAATAACAAGACGAGTTTGAATAGCATAAAAATGAGTTTTATAATGTGAATTAATACCCTTGAACATTTTCTTCGAAGAACAAATAAGGCAATCTGATCTTTGACGTACCTTTACGACATAAACATGAAAATTATGCCTCAAAAGCAGTATATGCTTTCAAACTCAATGACACTTTCCTGTTTCACGTAATCCTGTAATTTCTCACTAATTTGGATAGAACCGATGATAGTGATCATCATCACGGAAATGCTAGGGTTCCTACGTTCTTCAGAATAACGCAGACAAAGCCTTTTAAAATGTTTTTATCATTGTGTAAATAAGACAGCACTGTAAACTAGATAAATTTTACCCATCTCTCAAGATTATTTAAATGTTCATTAGCCCTCATAGAAAAATCACACAAACACGACGTTTCACTCCCTACCTTCAACGCCCTTCACAATAATTTCATCCTCTCGCGATTCAACCTTCCCCTAACGCATTTCAAGGAGCTTGGCACGTACTAAAAGGGGGACGTCATTGCGACATAACTTGCAATTCTCCCCCGGAGCATGCGGGAAACTTCTGCAGCTTAGGTACAAGCCGAGTTTATTGTACGAGCTCAACAAACATGAGAAACCACTATGATGGCAAATAAGAGACGTTCACGACATGAATTGCGTATTTGTTTACTTGTTTTATGAAAACCAAAATCGGAATTCTTCAGAAGATAACGAAATCTCTGAATAATATTCCCGAGTAGAACTTTTTTGTTCTGGAAACATACGGAAGAATTGATAACTCTACTTCGAATATTGACTCGCTCTTGTAACAGTTTTAAATTACTGAATAGTAGTAAATAAAAATGCTAACCAAAAATGATCTAATCACGAAACCGAAATATTCGTCACAACTCTTTAGGTCTCCACTATAAAAAATCATCTAATGCATCTTATATTTGATGTGACACTCAGAAACCTATCCATGAAACTTAAACCAACGAACACGCCAAACCGAATTATTCTACAAAAGTACTTCGATTCCGTTCATGTTTCTCAATAACCGCACCAAGTTTCATCTATCGCATTTTAGATCACCACGATACCGTCGAGAAACAAGTCATCGAAGCC
Organism: Teleogryllus occipitalis; assembly: GCA_011170035.1. Lineage (NCBI taxonomy): Eukaryota > Metazoa > Arthropoda > Insecta > Orthoptera > Gryllidae > Teleogryllus > Teleogryllus occipitalis. The sequence goes on along the minus strand of BLKR01001126.1, from coordinate 199,481 downwards.
CTGAACATAAAATACTCATGAATCCTCATCTTTAAGGAACTGAAAACTGTCATATTTCGGACTGACGCATCCCGCTGTTTGTTAGCGTCTTCTGACAAGTAACTTTGGAACTTAACATTCACGAAACTGCAATTAATCGAAGCCACGAACTTTTTCTTCTAAACCCAACCCCATTACTACATATTTTAAGGGTTTTAGAAGTTTAGAACATCCATATTTGTATCTAACTAATCCACCATCTACCTAAAATAAACTATTTCCAGCTATCCAAAATGACCATTCTCCAGGCAAGAAACCGAATTCTGTTCCACAACATTCTTTAAAAAAAGGTCCAGATTCCCATCCAACGCATCCCAAGAGCTATCTGCGCCATCTGACAAGCAACCGCCCAGAACCATTCGCGAAACTGCAATCAACCGAAGCCCCATATGGCCCGTGCGTTTTCTCTCGCGAAATTAGGCAGCGGGTCTCGTCACTCTGCTGAACCCTTCGCGCTCCCCGCCGCCACCGCCACCGCCGCCTCCGCCGACTCCTCGTGCAAGTTACCAAGTCGCAGCGCGCGAGGAGTGGGGAGGGGAGGAGTGTGGGGGGATGGGGGACGGCGCTCCACCATGCTGTAATTACGAGCGGGCCGGAAATTAAAGCCCGACGCCTGGGCGCATAACTGCCTCAATAATCTGCGCCGCCTCCGCTCCGCCCCCTCCACCCCCCCGGTCCCTCCTGCAGGGGGAGAAACGCACCAACCCTCCCCTCTCAGGGAAACGGAGGCTCGCGCCATCTCCGCGGTGTTCCGGTGGGGATGGGAATTGCACCACCCGCGCGAATCTCCTCGTCCACTTCGGGGAAACGGGTTCGCCGCCTCTCCCACATACCACCCGCACCGACGTCCCCGTCGGGGGAGGCACGCAAAGCCTCCCTTCTCCTCGACCCTGTTCCGAGAGGAGCGGCACCCTCTTAAGGGAAAGGGAGGCTCGCGCCATCTTCGCCGGGAAAGAAACGTGCCTTCCCCCAACACGCCTTCTCAAGAAGAGGGGCGTGGCGCCTCCACTGCCACACTCCTGCGCCGCGACCGGAATGGAAACTTCCCGCCCTGCAGTTCGACCGCATCTCCATTTTCTCTTCAGGGAAATGGTTACGTCACCTCCCTCCCACATACATCCACTCGCGCCGTCGACGTCCCCACTGCGCAAGGCTTTCCCACCCTGCAGTCCTCCCGCTACTCTGTCCCTTCTTCAGGGAAATGGTTACGCCACGTCCCTCCCACATACATCCACTCGCGTCGTCGACGTCCCCGCTGCGCAAGGAACCTCTTGCCCTCTCCGCTCCGCCCACGCGGATCCCGTAGAGGGAGGGACACAACGCCTAACACAAAGTCTACCTCGCCGATGTCCCTGCTCCGCTAGAAGCTGCGCGCTTTTGGAGGAAAACGGACTCTTGCGCCTAGCCCCCGCTGCACAAGAAACGCGCCATCCACCAACCCCTATCTTTAGGGAATGGGATACACCGCCTTCACTCCCACAACTCGCCGCCCGCACTATAAGCCCCACCGCCCCCGCGCCTGCAACGCCTCCCTGTCCGTCGATCCCGCTCGGCGAGGAGCGGGCCCCTCTTCAGAGAAACGGGAGGCCCGCACCGCCTTGGCTGGGAAAGAAACGTGCCGTCCCCAACACGCCTTCTGAAGAAAGAGAAGCATCCCGCCTCCACTCCCACACTTCTGCATCCTCACCGGAATGGAAATTTCCCGCCCTGCAGTTCTATCGCTTCCCCGCCCCATCTTCACGGAAACGGTTACGCCGCCTCACTCCCACATACCTTCATCCCCGCCGTCGACGAGTTCGTTCGGCCCACGCGGATATCATAGGGGGAGGGGCACAACGCCTGACACAAAGTCTACAACGCCTATGACACCGCTCCGCTAGAAGTTCTACGCTTTTTGAGGAAAGTAGAGTCTTGCGCCTAGCCCCCGCTGCACAAGAAACGCGCCACCCAGCGACCACCACCGCCCATCTTTAGGGAAAGGGATGTACCGTCTTTCCTACCACATACAGCCACCGGCGCCATCACCCCCGCTCCTCGTAGCCCCACCGCCTCCGCCTCGCCCTCGCCCCTGCAACGGCTTGCTCGCCGACGTCTCCGCGAGGAAACCCCCTCTTTAGGGAAATGGAGGCCCGCGTCGCGTTCACCCCGACACACACGTGCCATCCTCCCAATGCTCCTAAAGGGAAAGGGGGCAAATGCCATCTCCATTTCCAAACTCTTGCACCCCTGCCTGAATGGAAAACACCTGCACAGTAGTATTCCCTGTTCCGCGATTCACCGCCCCAATTTGAGAGAGATCGTCGCGCCGCTCCCGTTAGCGTTACATCCAAAGGAGTATTCACATTATGGATACTCACGTTTTACATTAGAAGAAAATGAATTTTTAAATTTTTGTTATGGTTTCGAAAATGTGTTTGACAGTCGATTTAAAATTGTTTCCAGCACTACCCCATTCACACCTAGTAGCCGTCTCGGACCCTTCGTCCTCTTCAGACGACAGATTCTCCTCTTCACCTACGAAAGATTATCGCCCCGCGACATTTCCCCTAGAAGTATACGCGACTGTGTATTTCTACCGCTGGTCTACTCCTCTCCTACAGCAATTTTACTATTCTCGTTCCGATAGCTGTACTCTCGACCCATTTTCCCTCGCCATCTCCGAAAACTGCCCTTCGAGAGGAGATGCGCTGTCCTTGCTGTACCACACCCTACGTACTAGAACATTGCCACTCCCGTTTGGGATAGTCGTCGTCATTCCTTCACAAAGCGCTTCTCCGCCACCTGAAGGGGAGAACGATGGTCATCGTCACCTCCACCCTTCAGAAGATGGCACCACTGGTTGCAGATGGAAGCCACGATATGGGAAAGTGTTAAGGGCCTTCGTAATGGAAAGGGAGAATATTGTGAAGCGTTGAAAAGAAGCGAGATAGAAAGCCGTTAAAAAATAGCGAAAACAACCAAATATTTTATTCGCTCGGAAAGGGGAGGAAATAAAGGAAATAATATACTTGACTGCAGAAAATGACGTAGTGAGAAAATAATATACGAAACAGAAATGATGAAAATTATAAAGTAAGTGATAAACAAAGAGACTGAGATGTACACAAGATAATATGATCACGCAAGATTATGAGATTGAGAATATAAATATATTTTATGCCCAAGTAAGTGAACGAATGCAAGATAAAGAGCAAAATTAAATATTAAAAATTACAATAATGGCGGGGTGGGAAGCAGTTCAGCACTGTAACGTAGTAACAGTAATAGAAAGAAAACCAAAAGTTAAAAAAATTAAAACATCACAAGTGTGAGAAAATTTTAAAAAATCTAACCAAAGGAATAATTGCAAAAACTCCAAATGCAAGGTACAACGCTGAGAAAGAATATGATGGGGATAGGAAAACACAAGTTCATTGCTGGAAAGAAGGATGAAGAAGTGCAAATTGGCAGTCAGGCGCGGGTCAGGAAGTGGGAGGGTTGGAGAGGGGCGGGTCGCAAAGTGGCGGGACGGCGTGTGGCGGGACGGCGTGTGGCGGGACGGCGTGTGGCGGGACGGCGTGTGGCGGGACGGCGTGTGGCGGGACGGCGTGTGGCGGGACGGCGTGTGGCGGGACGGCGTGTGGCGGGACGGCGTGTGGCGGGACGGCGTGTGGCGAGACGGCGTGTGGCGAGACGGCGAGTAACGGACGGCGCGGTGGCGGGACGAGTGTGGCGGGACGGCGTGTCGCGGGACGGCGTGTGGCGGACGGCGTGGCGGGACGGCGTGTGGCGGGACGGTGGCGGACGGCGGGTGGCGGGACGGCGGGTGGCGGGACGGCGGGTGGCGGGACGGCGGGTGGCGGGACGGCGGGTGGCGGGACGGCGTGTGGCGGGACGGCGTGTGGCGGGACGGCGTGTGGCGGGACGGCGTGTGGCGGGACGGCGTGTGGCGGGACGGCGAGTGGCGGGACGGCGAGTGGCGGGACGGCGAGTGGCGGGACGGCGAGTGGCGGGACGGCGAGTGGCGGGACGGCGAGTAACGGGACGGCGTGTGGCGGGACGGCGAGTGGCGGGACGGCGAGTGGCGGGACGGCGTGTGGCGGGACGGAGCGGGACGGGGCAAAATGAGGCAAGAGAAATGTGACTGGGCAGCAAAGGGGGCGAAGGGTGGCAGAATGGAGTGTGGAGGGGTTTAGCGTGGCGGGGTGGATCGTTTAGGGGCGTTGCTGTGGCAGCGCAAAGACGCCCCACCCCCCAGCGCGCCCTCGTCGACGTCGTTCTGCCATGGGCCTGCTGAAGGGGCCACGCCACACCACACCGCCCCGGCACTTGTTTGGGCGAGCAAGATATTACAGCAAGCCCCGCCCCGCCCCGCGTTTCATTAGCCCAAACGTCGCTAACACGTCGAATGAAAATTAAATCAACTATCTGACTTGCTAACCACTTTCTTCGAGGGAGTTGGAAAGACGCTGTTTCGAGGAAGGTGTCTTTTTCGACGGGCAGAGGCGGAAGTAATGATTTCGTTGCTTTCACGCTCACGAGAAACGTCGCTCATTTGGAGTTCGCAAACCGAGCGAGAGAAGTAAAAGATGGTGGGAGAGGTCTTACTCATTCATGTTTTCATCAATATACAGCATGTGACAACCAAATTTACTTGTGATGTTATACACAAAATAGAACATAACTGTGCTGATCGTCGCATTCTCATCAAAATGTAACATTGAGCTGAAAAATGTACATTTCTTTGCGAAGGATGGAATATACCCTTTGCCAGCATCTTCACAATTACACCACATGAGACACCCAACATTACATTTACACTAAAAGATAAACCTCACTACGAGCGGCGTGCGGACGAATCCACTTCAATACACTACATGGGACCACCAACTTTACTTTGCCTGGGAAGGCAGAGACAGAGAACGGAAGAAAACCTAGCAACGAGCAAGTTATACCAAAACATATCACATATTTGTTTATGCCAAAACACATATGATAGACAAATTTACGCAGGAATAAATGACGCAAAATACAAGATACGGCCGTGATTCCATCAAAATACTACATGGGACAGTCACTTTTACGAGTCAGAAACAAAATAGAACTTGGTAACGACGGCGGGTCCGACTTTTCATCAAAATGAAACACGGAGAATGTAACCTTGGTTTCCTTGGCAAGGAGAGAGTAAAAAACAAAATACTCGTTTCTAACACGAAGAACATGTCAACATTACATTTTGAAATATTTTAAAGTAAATTTTTCAAAAGAAACGTTTCTATGAAAAACTACTTGACCACGACCTTGGAGCGGTCGCATGTTCAAAACATACATAAGGCAGCAAATTTTCCTTTTCCAGGCAGGAAAAAATAGCGCGATAAAACCATCGCCAAAACACCACACGGGACAGCTAGCTTTACTTCACCTCGACTGAAAGAGAAAGACCTCGCCACGAACAGCGGGCGGTCGCACTTTGTTCAAGCCTGGCGCGAGGGTGGCCGGAGGCGGGGGCCGTCTTCGGTAAAAGAATCATCTAGGCGGCGGGGGTGGGGTGGGGGCGGGGCCGCCCCCGCTCGGCAGCAATCGGTCGGAACGGCGTCGGCCGCATACAGAGCAGTCGCCCGCGCGCCCTGCATAAGAACGCACCCGCTCCCAGGCCTCCGCCTCCGCCGGCGGCGAAAGGTGTAACGGAGCGTGACGCCGCCCCAGCCCCGCCTGCGAGCGCGACCTCTGCATAGTTACATTAGTTACATTACGAGAATGCTGAAATTGAACTGTAGCTCTACTAGCCTTCACATACAGGTAATCGGAATACATTCTACGGAAGAGTTCAGGCTGATTCCTTTTACAATTGAAGATGTTTTCGGAAAGTTTATATAACAAAGTTACACACGTGGCATAGTTATACATGGCTCCTTACGGACCGGTGTTGGGTAGATACGCGAAATCTTCCCGCCACCGGCGAAAAGTGTAACGGAGCGTGATGCGGCCCGAGCCCAGCCTGCCTGAGTGACCTCTGCATAGTTACATTAGTTACATTTCGAGAATGCTGAAATTGAACTGTAACTGTTCACTGTACTTCACATACGGGTAGATCGGAATAAATTCTATAAAGGAGTTGAAGCTGATTCTTATTATTAATGAAGCTGTTTTCGGAAAGTTTATATCCCGAAGTTACACCTGACTCCTAGCGGACCGGTGTTGGGTAGATATGGGTAAAAATCACACATAAAACTTCATTTGTAATTTCCCACATGTTCATTAGAAAACGTGTCAGGAATCGTCAGGAATGGTGACCTAAGAGAACTGGCTACTTTACAAAAGTCAAATTCCCGTTAATTCTTCGCGATACCTCGCGTTTCATTTTTAATTTTCGGAAAAAGCACAAGGACAACATTTCACTCATCCTCAATTCTAAGAATTTAAGTCAATATTGGTACTTCAAAGGCATATGACCACACCTTTCATCGTTTTTAGGAATTATCACCAACCAATGTTGAAAGCAGAAATACTTTGAGGTTTGATAATATAGAATATCGATAGTTTGCGCAGTTGGTATCGAAGCCAGATTTAAAATAGCACATAGAAAATGTTGTGCCTTTTAGTTTCACATTCAGTATTTTTAACAATTCGATATATTAGAAATCGATATCATGAAAAATACCGATACGCCGATACAGATGCCTATCTAAAACACAGTAAATCGCTTGCCGTTTCGCGAATTTCAAGTGTGATGTGCTTAGAAAACACACTGAGTAATAAGAATCTATATTAATATGATAATACTCGTACGTGATCTTGGCTCTAAAAAGCAATGTACACGAAAGGGTTCTTTTAATTTTGAGCTGAAAACAAATACAGTCGACACCGGTTAGAGTAAACTCCCAGTTATAGTGAACCTGTCATTGGTCCGTTTCACTTACATTACAAATAAGCATAAGAAGATTCGGTTATAATGAACACTGAACGTCTGCTATAGTGAACGTACGAAATACGTCCTGGAAATTAATTCCTTTCAGTAAAAACAATATATCGCCTCAGTACCACAAATTTCAACATTAGACAGCTTGGAAAAAAATATCATCGTCATAATCGAAGACGTCTCCCCTGAGAGGTAGCAGGCCCAGAATGTTTCACTCGGCGATCATTTCTTTAACCGCTTGTGCAATGCCGCAAAAAGATCTCGTATGTAGGGGAGTAAAAGGGCCTTCGGAGAGTGGGACGGTGTTCCAAACGTGCATGAGGCATTGGAAGGTGCCAAGACTGCATTACGATACTTAAAGAGACAGTGGACAATGCAAAATCAAGTATGGAGAGAGCACAAACTCTGGAGAACGATCTAGAGAAATTGTTAAGAAAATGTACGAAGCAAAACATTGAATTTTTAAGGCTAAATGAAAATTATGAAATTCAGTTGGTGCGTTTAATGTATTTTGCTGTATCTCTATATTAATAAAATTATTCATTAATTCAATTATTCACTATTGTGGAGAAATTCTATTTAATTTTGACATTATGGGATATAGTGAACCAAAAATTTTAGTCCTCAGAAGTTCACTATAACTGGGGTCAACTGTGATTGATATTTCGGGCGCGTCAACTGCTTTGGTCATTAGTCCCGTGAGTGTTGTGCGTGTTCCTTTGCACGGAAGGTGGCGGTGGTCTTCCCGCGCTGGATGGCCAGATCCGGTGCCGAGCCTACCGTCGGCTAACGAGGTTTTCCCCAATCAGGTATCTCCCACCAGCGGGGCACCGTCCCAGCCGGGACAAGCTCTAAGCTCCGAACCGGTCTCCCGGAATATGTGGTAGTATAGTGCATGTTAGTGTAAGTGTAGGTGTAAGGGGTGAGGATAGGACAAGGAAGAGAACGGAAAGATCACGCACGAACCGTGGCCCGTTTGCTAGGGTACTGCTCCGGCATTCGCCTGGTATTGATCGGAGAAACGAAGGAAAACTACCGATCAGAGCAGCCGGCCGCTAGAATTCTATTCCAGACAGCGACTGAACTCGACCTAGCTGAAAAGCTAGTGTCGAAAATCCTGCCACCGTCGGGACCGCAGTCACCTGTATACTCTCACTATTTGCAATTCGGCAGATCATCGCCGAATAAATACTCACAGCTCTTCACAAATCAAAATTCAACAATTCCAGCACAGAATATGAAGCACAATTCTCCTTGAACCATATTCCCCACGTCACTTCGAGGCAGAGACGCGTCTCCAGCGCTCCGCAGGTTCGCCACTGCTTCCGAGCTGCTCCAAAAACAGCGCCAGCGCACGCGTGCCGCTGTCGTGGCGTGCTCCGTGTCAGGCCCGCGCGGCATCACCCGCGTCACGCCGTCGCTCCCCTCCACCCTCCGCGGGACAGGCGTCACTTCCGGCCCCACAATGCGCCGCCTCACCCGCCTCATTTAAAACACATTTTCGCGCAGAAACAGTTCTTAATGTCCCTCATTAGGCTGCATCGCGGGGAAGACGGCGGACGGAGGGGGGAGGGCGGAGAACACGGGGTGAAGAGGACGACGGCGGACGACGGAGTTGACGACGGGGTACGAGGACGCACTCGCGACTTCCCAAACTCACCCCCCCCCCGCAAGGGAGACGGAGGGGGCGGGGGAGAGAGGGCGTTCTTTTCTGAAAATTCAGAGCGCGCGCGCGCCCGCGCCACCGCCGCCAAGGAGGGTGTGGGGCGGGGGCGGGGCGGGCGAAGAACAAGTGCTAATGACTTGAGAGAGGGCGCCCCGCGGAGGGGGGCGGGCACGGAGGCGGCGGCGCCGAGACCATTAAAAGGAGCAGCCACCCCGCCCCGGCCCCTTTGTGTCTCCACCTCGTCGCGATGACGCGCCGATGTGGAGCTTCGCGTCGCCTCGTTGGCCGGTGCGGGAGCGGGGAGGGTGGTGGCGTGGAAGAGGACGGGGAGGGGGGCGAGACTGGAAGAGGGCAGGTTAGGAACGGGGACATTGACTGCGGGAAGGGGAAGGACAGCGCCGGGAGCGGCAGCAGGGACGGAGCGGTGGCAGGGATGGGTTCGGGGGTGGCGGTGAGGAGGATGGTTGCGAGGACAGGGGCCGCGGCGAGAACTGTGACAACGCGATGACGAAGTGAAGTTGTAGAGAACGGAACGGTGCAGGCGACAGGCTGACAGCGGGGACGGAATGGTGGAAGGGACGGGCAGATGGAAGTGGCAGGAAGGCAGAGGAGACAGGCTGTTGGCGGGGACGGAAAGGTGGAGGGGAAGAGAGGGTGGAGGAGGGTAGCGGAGACATGATGGTAGCGGGGACGCAATAGTGCAGGGGAAGAGAGGGTGGAGGTGACAGGAGGGTAGCGGAGACATGATGGTAGCGGGGACGCAATAGTGGAGGGGAAGAGAGGGTGGAGGTGACAGGAGGGTAGCGGAGACAGGATGGTGGCGGGGACAGGCGGTCGGTCGGGATGCGACAGTGGAGAAGGGATGGTCGGCAGCGAGGGACGGGACGTTGGCGGGGACATCGGCTCTGTCGGCTTTAGAGCAGCGGGTGGGAGGGGGGCGGGGTCGCCGAGAGGGCGTGGCAAGAGCGACCTCCCCCGCGGGTGTTATCTGCTTTAGTCTGAGCTGCTCGGGAGGCGCTTACGCGCTTGCGAACATTGTTTTCGGCCGCGTCGACGAGTGGCTGCGCTGCCGAGGACGTCTTTCATGTTTGAACCGATTAGCGTAAGAGAATCTCCAGAGTTTCACAATGCAGGCGTGCGGTGATGACGTCGAGGAAACCTACACACAATTGAGTTACATCTTGAGTGGGAAATTTAATGGTTTATCAAAATGAAATTAATTTAAACGCGAATGCTGACATACTAACGTTCCGTCGGCATCGTTTTCATTGGAACTCTGAGGGAATTAAAAGTCGATCTATAATAAGGGAACATTTCCCAATGATACTCTGGTTCTGAGCTGATGTGGGATGCGAGTTCGAGTACCAACGACCGACTACCAGCAAGGACTCGTCTATTAAATTCTCAGTGAAAAAAATACCACTTGACCAGGTGTACATAAAATGCACCATCTCGGTAAACAAAATACATTAACATGATTGCTGATAAAGCAACCGGAGAACCGTAAGAGCATTTACATGTAACTGAAGTCCTACCTGCAACTCTTAAGTGAATTACACGTTATACTGGTAAAAAACGCGAACACCAATCTCAAATGTAACATATACACATTTGGTTCGTTATTACCAGAATCCTAATTTGACATTACTCGATGCATAACATTGATAGTGGCGCATGATACATATTCGAGCGGCATCAATTACAAAAAAACAGTTTTATAACGCAATTCTAATTTTACAAGCGATGACGTGTTGCACCTGTTACGTATATCCTGGTCGCTAAAGGATTCGAAGACCAAGGTATTCACGCACGTCCAAACATGGTTCACTGAATCCCCAAACCTGTTTCCAACATTTGGAGGAATGCACGTCCCGCGTCATAAAAGTACTCCCGCCAAAAAATAAAACTTGCCATAAAAGTAAGCGGAAATGATTTCTTATAAAAAAAGAGGATACAAAACTCCGGTGGCTTTCTAGAGAGCCTTTGAAGACCGACGTATCTCGGCGCCCTATAAAGTCGACACTCCCCACAAACAGGTTCTCTGCATCACGCGTTTACAACCGCATCTCCGGGTTCAGATAGCGACAGCACCTGTGTCATGGTAGCCGTCGTATAAGCCGAATAAAAAAATAACACCAGAGCAATGAACCCGGAATATCTAAGACGTCTGAGAAATTACCAAAGAATAAAAAGAGCTCATGAGAAATCTCGACATCCATCGGAAGGAGGATGTAACATATCCCAGAGCTATACAGTAGCGCTGTCCCCTGAGGAATACAGGCCCGCAATGCACCTGTGTCGCGCGGTTCGTCGACACTACATTGATCTTCCACATAATATTTTTTTTTCAGCATCCGACTATAGAAAACTATTCATTATAATTCGTTTTAAAATGATACCAGTAGATATTTTCAAATACGTGAAGTAGATGTAAATTTCATAATAATTTACTGACAATTATTTTACTCTGGTTTCGGTTGGAGTCCTTAGTAATGGCAACATAAACAGAATTTACTCTCAGGAGAATTACAGGAAAACACATTTTAAAATTAGATTTTAGTGAAATGTCATTTGCCAACGTAATGTTTATTATTCTCGTTTGCTTAAAGGTTATAAATGAAGTTATTAAACTTGTTATTAAGAAAGGAAACTATTTTCGGAGCTAAAGAATCGTAGACAAATTAATAACCATGTGGAATAGAGAGGAGGCGTGTAAGATACCGAATATAACTTATAATACCTTTTAAAGAGAGCAGAAGGAATAAGGGAGCTAGAGAAACACGTAATGGACAAAGGGCAATGAAGGCTAAAAAACCTAATGAAGACCATAATATTGAATGAGCGTGATATTTGTGAACATGATATTATATCATGAAATAAAATTGTAAATGTACCGAATCAAAATAAAAAAACACATTATTTATCAACTATTTTTCAATTTTTTAAAAATTTCATAACGAAATACTTTTATCAAACAGCGTGTCACATGTGGCATTCTGTAATACGTTTAAAGATATATAGGTATAATCATAAAACTGGACACAGGTATCACCAATAACCATAAACGATCCAAAGGCATTCAAGTGTTTCAAGTCGTCCAAAACGAAATCCCGTGGCTGGCATAAATCTTGGGGAAACGCTCGCGCGCCGCCGTGAAGCTCTTCGCTTATCTGGCGGGCGAAGGAGGCGCGCTCCTCTAAGGCCCCACCTGCGAGCACAAATTATTCTCCCGTAACGAAAAGCGGGGCTCCGCGCACGAGAACCGCGTCGGCGAGTAACGAGAATCAGCGCCAACTTCTTCTTCTTTGGATGTGCTGGGGCGCAGCGGGGCGAGGCGGAGCGGAACGGCGGCGCGAGTCCGAGAGGGAGAGGGCGGAGAGGAGAGAGGCTGGGCGGGGCAGAAAGTTGCGAGAGGCGTGGGATGAGGTGGTGAAGAGCAGGGTGAGGCGACGCGGGGATGAACGGAACGGCGGGTGGGAATAGCGACGCAGATCCCTAAGCGAAAAGTGTGAAACGGGGGATGGGGGTAAAGGTGGGTCGGGACGGAGTGGGGGATGCGGAATGAGAATGGCAGGCGTGATAGTGGGGAGGGACGGGGATGAGCGTGACAGAGTACAGGATGAGGATCGGGATTACCAGTTGTTAGGAGGGGCGGGGCGGAGTACGAGGAGAGATGAGGTGGAGGAGGAAAAGATGCGAAAAGGGATGGACAGGGGCGAGTTGAGGCGAAGGGGGCCGAGGCGGGGCGAGGCGGGGCGAGGCGGGGCGAGGCGGGGCGAGGCGGGGCGAGGCGGGGCGAGGCGGGGCGAGGCGGGGCGAGGCGGGGCGAGGCGGGGCGAGGCGGGGCGAGGCGGGCGGGGCGAGTTGAGGCGTAGCGAGGTGAGGCGGGGTGCAGTGGGGCAAGGGTGAGCGAGTTGAGGAGAAGCGGAGCGAAATAGGGCGGGGTTGGGCGAGTTGAGGCGAAGTAAGGTGAGATGGGGTGAAGTGGGGCGAGTTGAGGTAAAGCGGGGCGAGGCAGGGCGGGGCGAGGGGGGAAGGGTAGGTCGCGTTGGTTAGGCGAGGGATGACGTGGTGTAGAACGGCCTGGTGCGGAGCATGTCACGGCGAGGCGGAGACCTGAGAGATGAGAGGGCGTGAGACACAGCGTGAAGGCGTTGAGCCACGAGTCGGAACGTGTCGGAGAGGGACGAAGCAAGGTGAAGCGTCGGTGCGCGGCGGAGAGACGCGGGACGGGAAGACTAGGCAAGAGGAGACTCGGAGCGGTGAAGGGCGGTAGGAGGCAAAGCTGGGCGGGGAGAGGCGGGAAGCGGCAGGACGGTGCGGGCCGGAGCCTGCCGAAGCGGGAGGAAACAAGCGTGGCGAAACGGGGAGGGGGCGTGGCGGGGAGGAGCGGGACGGGGCAGTCTCGGGCGTGGCCAGCGCTCGGAATTACAAAGGTCAGGGGGAGAATCGTCAACTTTTCCGCGCACCGCGCCAGGGGAGACAGTCACGCAGAGGGGTGCAAGCGGAGGGGCAGTCGGGAGGTAGGGCAGCCAGGGGAGGGGAGGGCCGAACTGCACGAGAAGGTGCGAGGCTGCAAACAGAGTGAGGAAAAAGAAAAAGAGATGAAATGGGAGGTGGAAATTTAAAAGGAAAGTTAAAATATTCAAAACAAAAAGGGAGGTTTGACGGTGTGAAAGAGGAAGGATAACAAGACATGGCGAAGGAAAAGAGTGATGGGCAAGAACACAGTAAAGCTTGCAATGTAAGTCAAACGAAGAGGAGAATGAAGAAGAAATTACGAAAGAGGAGACGCATGAGGAGGATGAAGTGCATGAGAGCAAGAGAGAATGGGAAAGAATGCAGAAGAAACTCGGGTGTGGAATTGCATATGTACGTATACAATGGCGATAGATAGGACGGAACCGTGAGGCGAAAAACGCAAGCCATGGAGAGGCGAGTAGCAACCGTCGAGAGAAGGCGCGAAGAGAGCCGACAACGCGGAGTGCAGGGAGCGTTCGCACTGGAACGAAGAGCGGGAAAGAGAGGGGGCGGGGCGGGAGGGACAGGACGGGCCGCGCCGGGGCGGGCCGAGCCCGGGCGACAGCGAAGGCGGCGGCGGCGGCGGCGGCGGCGGCGGCGGCGGCGGCGGCGGCGGCGGGGCCATTAGAGGTAATGGAATCAATTTGCGTGGCTGCATAATGAAGGCGCGCGCCGGTGGCGCCTCTGGCGGCGCCTGCGGCGATTAGCGCAGGTGCGACCGGGGGCGGGGACGCGTCATTCCCGGCGGAGGGGGGGGGGCGGGGGAGGGAAGGTTGGTGAAGGAGAGGAGGAGGGGCACCGGACGCCAAGCAATGACGCGCACGACGATGGAGACGGTACCGCAGCGGCCGCCAAAAAGGGAAAGAACAGCTGAGATGAACACACGGGCGAATTATGGCACTAGCATTAAAGGAATGATGCATAATACGAATAATAGGAGCCACTCAGTACAATTTGGGGGAGAAGAAGTTTTAAATTATTGCCGAAATCTACAATGGAATAGAGAAAATAACATAAAAAACGATGTTAAAAATCGGAATTGAATGTGAAAAGTAAATGCATACAAAATTTAATGTCTAAACTGCACGGTGCCAACAATATAATTGTGATATACTCCTAAAATATTTACTATAGTTAGAAACATCAAGAAGGCTTCTATTACTCAAGACATGACGGAGAACTAGGGTTAAAACTCCGTCTGGTTTATTGGATTCCTGTTAAAAGAACACTGTACTGATGAAAGCAGTTACGGGACTAGTATTAAAGGTGGAATGAACGAAGTATAGACTTCGACAGCAAGCGGATTTTAACCGTGGCAATGGCAATCACCCGGAGCAAATAGTGTTCAATATATCACGAACTAAATGGAGTCTGAGGATAGGAGGAAATCACCGATAATCGATTGCGAGCAGATGTGAAATACGTCAGTTCAGATCGGCTTCATTTCAGTCGCATAAGCAATAAGAATAACCTAGGTATTAGGAAATCTATTTTAAGTAACCAAGAGAACAGGAACAAGGATTGAATTGTTCGACGAAACGCAATATATAGCTTTCCTATAAAATAAATCACGCACATCTCTCTTGACCAGAACAATATTGCAGGTTACAGTTATAGAAATAGAAATGTAACAGAACGTAAGAGAACACAGCCTCTTTAAGGGTCTAAGTTAATTATCTCATGTGTTAGCACACTGTCAGATTGTGTTTTGTAAGTGGATTTAAGTTTCTTCTCACCCCACTAATGTACCAACTAATTAAAGAATCTTTGAGGTCCGAAAAACAAACTATCTATTTTCAACGTGAATTAGATGCTGGTACTTTTCAAGGTAAAATATTGTGTATCGTATCAACTAAGACTGAAACAAAGCTTCGAAGGACAAGCAAAGTGACATTCCACACGTCACTGAACGCTGATCTGAAACCGGCCACTTTCCCGAATCATTCGTATCTCATTAAAAAACTCAAATTAATAAATGTGAAATACTTTCAGAACTCTTTAAATCGCTGGAGACGCCACACTAAACCAATAAACAGCATTATAAAGAACACATTATAACAAATGTGACATACTAAAGATTATATAAAACATCTGCAAGACACTATTTTTGGAATACACCTTTCGTAGATCTAATCATCATCACCACAGAGCAGTAGAAAGTTTTCTGTATACGATTCTAAAAACAAAATTGTGCTTGAAACGATTGAGATTCCGATACCAAGAACCAGGGCAAGAAGGCTTTACTACTCACCGTAAGAAAGCATCGCCAGGAGGCTGTTTATTTGAGTCACAAATCGGAGCCAGGTCCGCGGAAGGCCAGTTCTCACAAAGCATCAATACGACAAGCAGCCCGCCCAACCATCCTCCCAAGCGCCACCCATCCTCCCAAGCCCCGCCCGTCCTCCCAAGCGTCGCCCATCCTCCCAAGCGCCTCCCATCCTCCCAAGCGCCGCCCATCCTCACAAGCGCCTCCCATCCTCACAAACGCCGCCCATCCTCCCAAGCACCGCCCATCCTCCCAAGCGCCGGCCCGCCTTGCAAGCGCCGGCGCCGCGTCAGGAAGTCCAAAGAGCGCGGAGCGGCCGCCGCCGTCTGTCGGCGCCGTCCTCGGCCTGCCTCGTGCCGGCGCCGCGCCGCGTGAGAACGGGCTGCGAGGGTAGTTTGTGCCGTACGCGGCGGCGGCGGCGGCTCCGCAGCGGCAGCCGGATTCAATTGGGCGGCGATGGCGGCGGCGGCGGCAACGCAGCCGCCTCGACGGGGAGGAGAGCAATCTTTACGAGCACGTAAAAGTTACACAACTCAAAACATCATAAAACCGCCGTAAAGTCCTCGGCAGCGGCGGCGGCGGCGGCGGCGGCGGCGGCGGCGTGCGGCACCCGGCCCTCCTGGTAGTTCACGCGTCCCCCGGCAGGCGGCAGCCCTGCGGCGCCGCCCGCGCAACCCCCACCGCGTCGGCGCCGCCGCCGCTGACAATTGACTGCCGCGCGGGACGTCCGGCGAGGAAACTGTGGATCCACCGACGCCGGCGGCGGGCACCGGGCCGGGCGACGCGGACGTAAGATAATTTTCTGGACTGACGAGTTGGGCGTCGGGAATAATAACGTTAGTAACGATAAAGCGTCGGAGGCGAACAGCAGCGCCGGTATTGTGCGGAAAAATATGAAAGAGTGAAGCGAGCGGGTTGTCAGAAAAAGGGGAGGAGATGTCGGGGGGGATGAGAGCTTAAATAAGGGGACAAGATACGAGGAGAAAGGAGAGGAGAAGGTAAGAGAAAAGACGAGAATAGGTCAAGAGAGACGAGAGGATAGGTGAGATGAGAGGTTACGGAGGCAGATACTAGAGGACAGGGCGGGAGAGTCGAATTGATTGATTTTTTCGTGTTTCCGGGCGCGTCAACTGCTCTGGTCATTAGTGCCGTTAGTGTAGTGCATGTGGTTGTTTTTTTCGGGAGATGTCGGTGATCTTCCCCCGCTGTATGGCGAGATCCGGCGCCGACCTGCCGTCGATTTGTGGGGTTTCCCCCTAACCAGAACTCTCCCACCAGCGGGGCACCGCCCCAGAAAGGACAAGCTCTAAGCTTCCGACCGGTCTCCCGGGATATGTAGTAGTGTAGTGCATGTTGGTGTAAGTGTGTGTGTAAGGGGAGAGGATAGGACAAGGAATGGGAAGGACAGATCGTGCGCGGTCTGTGGCCCGTTTGGTAGGGTACTGCTCCGGCATTGGCCTGGTGCGCGGGAGAGTCGAAGACAGGACGGGAGGGCCGAGAGGACAGGGCGGGAGGGACGAGAGGACAGGGCGGGAAAGTCGAAGATATGACGGGAGGGCCGAGAGGACAGGACAGGAAGGGCCGAGAGGACAGGGCGGGAAAGTCGAAGATATGACGGGAGGGACGAGAGGACAGGGCGGGAGAAACGAGAGGACAGGATGGAAGGAGAGATTTGAGAGAAGTGTGCAGAGGACGAGGAGCAAGAGGATTGGGAGGCGTCGCCCAGTAGCGGTGCACAGAGCACAAACAAAGATGAATCTGGCGGCGCACGCACGAGTAATTACGGTCGTAAAAATGAAATCCGGAAGCCGGGAAAAAATGCGGCTACAGGAAGCCCACAGAAGCAGCAGGCGCCGGAGACCTAAAAGCCAGAAACGACTTCCATCGCTTACGTTAACCCTTGAGTGTAGTCCTTGGCGACGCGTTGGCACAAATGCTCCACATTAAGAAAATTTCCGATTAGGAGAAGAACAGCGTTCATCGTTCGGAGTTCATTTACAACTGCGCCAGCATTATCATTAATTCCTAATTTCTTGTAGAGTTGATTTCTCTTTTTTCGGCGCCTGATATGATTAAACATTGAAGTCTTTTTTATGAAAAATACAGTTTGACTTTGTAAGTAAGAAGCACTCTAAACAACAGATAACAGATCATATATGACCATCCAAGTACTATACACTTTCTATTCAAGTGTTTACGGTTATAACAGAAAAAGTTAGAGAATGTGCGATTTCGTGTATTTACATTGGAACACATTACGATTCTTTGACGTTCACAAACGTAAAAGCATTTTCTAAGCGATTTGATTTGCAAAGTGGTGTTCTTCAAGGCTGTCACACATTTCACAATCGAGAGCTACCAGTTGTATAACCGGTACAGTCGGTGTATTTACATATTTACCTTAGAACGCAACTCATCTCAGCTTATTACCTCCTGTCGACTCAACAGCACATTGTAAGGGTGTTTGGGCTACTTATCTTGAGAGTCGCCAAACTCCATGGCCGCAATTTGTCCGTACACTCACCTGCAACAAACAGAACAAAATTGTCACTCAGTGAAAAACCACTTTCCCGAAAACTGGAAAAGTAAAGGCGAGAGGGAGAAGGCAGTTGGAGATTGGAGTGAAGGGGAGAAGGATGAGAGCAGAAAAAGGAAGACGGGAGAATGAATATTTTAAATAAAGGGCTTCATGGAGGGGGGGGCAAATATATACATAAAGCACTCGCTTAGTTGCGCAGTAACCACCAATGAGTTGGCTAGACAAATTTGAAAATCACGAGATTCACGTTCATCCTTGAGACGGCCACACTTACACGGTCGTGGGAGACGTTGTTGGTATGTCAATTGAAGCCACGTAATATTGTAATTAAACTAGTGCCTAATTCAGACCAGAGATGCCATTTCCGGGCACATTATTTTCTTCCATATTAATGTGCCACTCGTCTCCTACGTATTTACACCTAGGCAATTGCACACTATGTATTTGCAGTGGAGCGAAACGATGGAGAGAAGGGGGGCAGAGTGGGAAAGGGTCGTGAGACTGACGCGGAAGAAGGGGGGGGATGGAAGTCTGACGTGGAATGAACAGTGGGGAAAGGGGGGAGTAGGAACAGGAGAGTGACTGGAGAGAGAAGAGGGGAGGAAAGCGAGGAAATGAAGGGGAGAAGGGGGAGGAGAGATGGGAGGGGAAGGCTAGTTGGGGCCGAGGAGAGGGAAAAGGAGGAGGAGAGAAAGAAGAGAGAGGAGAGCTAAAGAAGGCAGGGGAAAAGCGAAGACGGTAGGAGGGAGGTTGGGGGCGCTAAGACGAGAAGGGGTAGTAGAGATAGAATGAGAAGGATAGTAGGGACCGAAAAGAGGGGAAAGGAAGAGGAGAGAAAGAAGAGAAGCGAGGTAAGGAAGGCAGGGGAGGAGAGACGGACGGCAGGGATGAGGGTGGGGACGCAAAGACGTAATTGTGATGCCTAAAAATAACAAGAGTGGCGCGGCGCCCGTTTATTCTTAGCGGCGAACGGCACATTAACCTCGAAAGCCGTAAAAACCTGCCCCTCCAACGTTTACGGCGAAGCGAGGTGTATAAAACGTACCCGAGCGGGACGGGACGGGGCGGGGCGGTGCGGGTTGGGCCGGCGCCATACCCGACCCCGTCCTCATCCGCCTAAGCCCCCGTCCTCAACATACGCACGTCGAGGATATGCTCCGCTACCACAAACGATCTGCACGGCACATCCGCCCACCGCCGCCGCCGGATCGCCCACCGACAGCCAACTGTCAGGAGGAGTTTACGCCGCGACGGCTAGTACGCACTGCGTCTGGAGGAAGAACCCGGGGGAGGGGAGGTTGCCGTAAAGAAGTCGTTAGACCGAGACGTTTAAAGGCAAAATAGGGCAATTTGCTAACAGCCTATTACTTCTAACAAGGCATTCCTGATTTTATGACTATTAAAAGGAGATCATTTTTGTGTAAAGTACGGGCAGGATAACAACCAAAAGGTGCTTTCGTATAAAGTCATTTACCTGTCAATATGCAAGAAAATACAACCGTTCTTTATTCCGTTGTACGAAAAAGTAAATTTCAGTACCTATAAGTTGGGAAAGTCTCGTTTTCTTCATGCAGTGAGAAACACTGCATTCCACAGGCGAGAACGAAAACTAAAAAAAATTGTTCGTAGAGTAATTATGTAATGAGTCAAATTTCAAATAAGGTTTTGATAAAATTAATTGGCATCATGTTATTTAGTTCGTTAACTTTCTGGCCACATGTTTAATAAAACAAAACTCAAACCATTTTTTAAATTTTGAATTCTTTTGCAAATTAAAAGGACAGTGCAAGCGAAATATACCTGACTACATACGCTGAAGTACATAAAAAGCGAAAATGTTAAGCCCTTCTCACAAAACTCATTGATGAGATATATAAGAGGAAAAAAGTTTTAAACATTAAAACAGATCACGCCTCAACAAAAAAGTCTTTCATGAAGAGTTTAACCCTAAAAAAACTACTGTCTAAAGACGTGTCCCATCATTCCTTGGTTTAACAACTAACCAATGATTCATCAAGATGATGCTGGTAGAGCTCTGAGCGAATGACTTTCAAGACCCTACCACCTTCCTATCTTCTCATATACCCTTCTTATTTTTCTCTCGAACATTTTTAAATACCCTCGTAAAACTACATAATTAAATATAAGAATTATTTTTAACGCAATATATTCCTTAATATTAGATCATTTCAGGTATACTTTTGTTTCAAAATGTAAGTAGCGGTCACGTAACTTTGAGTAAACTCGAGTCATTTTTCCACAAATACGCAAGAATATTTTGTACGGCCCAAATTTACGCTTGAAACTGCTTGTAAGGATAGTGTCCAATCCATGATATACTATAGCACGAGTGCCAATTTCGTTTAAACTTTTGAATTATCGAAAGTATGTATTTTTTCATCTAGCGGGTTTTGTTGAAGTTTTTCAAGAGCAAGCTGAAGTATTACTATTAGGATGGACATTGCCAATATAATATTGTATAACCGTTACAAAGAGCTTGTAAAAGTAACTCTACAGCCTTGACCAAGTACACTGCTGAGGTGTTGATCAGCACATTCGAAAATTTTCTTATCCGTATAATAACTGAAGAATTTCATACATCCTTTAACACAGATTTTAATCTACATGACCAAAAGCGGGCGGTGCTACACATCCACCTCCTCCAAGCCTCTCCATCAAAGTCCAGCCGTTGCCCGCGCGTCCACCCGAGGCAGCAAACAGCGCCCGGGCGGCCGCCGTGTGTCCTGCGCTGTCAACGTCTACGTCACCCCGGCGACCACCTGCGGCCGCGCGGGCGCGTCGTCGATGGCGCGCGATGGGGCCACGGGGCGACCGAGAGCATGAACGACGGCGCCGTCAAGGTGTCACGAGGTGTTGACCCCGCGGTCACCGTCATTTTTACCCCTCCGGCGGCGGTGGGGGGCGGGGCCGGGGGAGCTGTCGAGCCGGCGATACGTGCAGCGGCACGAGCACGCGCTATCTGTGTTTGCGCAGACCCTCGGCGCCGCGCATGCTCCACTCTTGCACCCCCCACCCCCACCCGGCCCCGTCACGCCCCCTCCCGGCGCGACGGTGATAAGCTCCGGCTGACGGATTTCGCAGCGGCGCGCGCCCAAAAAAAATTAACGTGCCGAACGATTGCAATTATATCGCGATGCTGCGCCACGGCGCGAGCCGGGTGATACCACTCGAGTAGTGCCACCCCTGCTGCCAGGGCCGGCGCTAGGGATGGGCAGATCGGGCGATCGCTTGGGGCACCGCAAGTCAACGGACCCGATGATGGAACTGATGGGAAAAAATTGAAAGAGAAATTAGGACTCGAGAAAATCGTTATCGGAATTTTATAGGTCGCGGTACAGTAATTTGATATTTCGTAAAATGTTCAATAATTTTTTTACTTTAAATGTATTTATAGTTATCACTTACAAGGTAGGACTCAATGAAATGAATTAAATGACGCTAACATTAAACTAGGTTCGACTGATATATATATATATATATATATATATATATATATATATATATATATATATATATATATATATATATATATATAATTTAACAAGTAATTTTATTAAACACTAACTAAACAACAATTTTATTTTAGAATTTTTAGCTTTTTCTAGCTTAAACGTATTTTCGTTATTTGTTTAAATAAAATAACTCATAGTTTAATTTTTTCGGGAGAGGGAGGGGGGGGGGCTACGTTTCAGCATTGCCCCGGGCCCAAAATTGTCTAGCTCCGGCGGGTGCTGCGAGCCGGGACGCGCCACCTGGAGCACAGGATCGTCGCTTGCTGCAAAATGTATGCGTCGTCTCGTTCGCGACAGTTTCGACAGCGCGGTCTTTTTCATTTTTATTCTCCTTTTTTTTTTCACCAGAGTGGTGCACTTCGAACGCGAAGCAGTGCGTGCAACCCGCTTCAGATCCTCTGATGCGCTGGCGCGTTGCCAGTCCCAAGTGGCACTTCTCTCGCGAGTTCGCTCATTGACGCCCGGCGCTCCGTGTTGCAACGAGGGTCACACAGCAGCAATCACGCACTTAATACAGTTAAATCCCTGTAAGTTGGACACGTGTAGTTCCTTGGAAAAGGGCAGCATTGAGAGATGTCCGCGATAAAGTGATGTGACGGTAGATAATTTAACGCTAAGGAACATTCAATAATGAGACATTTTCAGATGTTTTGAACACGTAGATTAGGTCACTCCCGAAAACATTTTAATGCATTTCAAGAAGTCAAATTGATATTCACAATTGAAACGTAATCACTGATTAGCTAGTGAGGTTAATTTTTTCTTCGAGAATAGCAAACTCTAACATTATCACAACAGATACCTCGATCATGACTAACAGCCGAAACTTCACATATCACTACACATAATTTATAATTACATAAAATTCACGTCAGTGTATTAATAAATCGCAATGATTTGTTAACAAAATTAACAGAAAATGAACGTAAAATAAACCTAGAATACATTCAAATAACTCCCACTTATCCCATGCATAGAAAATCAGAGGAACCAAAAGCTCGTTTCGGCCTTATTCAATCAATACGAACGATCATAACGAACACACATGCCACCCGAAACGAGAATCGCTGCCTGCTCATCAGCGTGACAACCTATCCTAGGCTGACGTAGGGACTCAAGTGACGGGAGCAATAAAGGAGACCGAGTCAATATTGCAGGCGTCGGAAGCTCTCCCAACGACTGATGGGGAATGCCTAATGATAAGACATGAACCAGCTATAATCAATCATCTGCAGCTCGGCTCATCCACACCAATTCAATCACGGCGCTCGCAAATCAAAACCCGTGAATATAAACACAGCGCCGGGCAAAGAATGACGCCCGAAACACGGATGGCCCTCTAATAACTGCGACATGTAACTACAGGTTGACGTGCCGTGGCAAGGGTTTTTATAAAACAAGCGCTGAAAGACGGCCGGAACAATACTTGCTAGAGGGGTCAGGTTAACATTGAAAAAACCCTCTGATTTATAATTTCTGTAAGCCAGACGAAACACAAATATATTCAAAGTCATAACATAATAAATATAAATTTATTATTTATTATTATTAATAATCAATATTTTTTTTAGTTTGTGTATTCACTTACTTCTGTTTTCTGTTCAGAATGTACTTCTGTTCACTTCCAGCTAATTTCTGTACAAATTTTAGTTCTACGTACACGTATGTACGGAGTTTAGACATTTTAAGGTATTTATTTTGGATGTGTGAAATGTGACTTCTCAAACCCTTGAATTCACGGCATTAAGAAATCCTATTTTCGCGGAACATTTGAATATTCTTCCGACATTTACTTTCGAACATACACTACAGAAAAACCATGAGGTATGTGAAACTATGAATTATTTGAGATTCAACTATAGTAAAGAATGACTTCTCATTTGCACCAGTCTATTCATTCTTCATATTAAGTTCAAAGGAAGACATAATTCTCGGTGCCGATTTTACAGGGATTGATCAAGGAACCACTGAATGCAAGAGGATTCAGGTATTTCCAAGTTGAGATACCAGAAGGAAAGTATATTTCTAAACACCATTTCCAGGATGATACACTCATCATTCATCCAATGTACGCCACCGACAACACCATACGCAAGAAAGGAAAAAACGTGAATCGAACAAATATAATTTCTACGCATTGTTTTAATCTTGTTTTCATTGCACGTTTCTTTACAACAGAACAACTGCCTAGAAAAATCCTATTTGTTTTCACATTTTTGCGAAAACATTTTCAATAAAAAAAACACTCAGTTAAAAAAATAATCTACAACCCCACTTGTTTTGACAAGTGCTGCAAACACAAAAAAGAAAACTGTGTATAGAAGATGTTGAGCACAGTTCTACAGCTCTTGGACGACGTACAAAAACAGGCGGATAAAACCGTGTACTACTTGCGGCAAGTGCACCTATTCAGGCCTGTTCACACACAGGCAGAGGGCCGCGAAACCGTTTCCACTCGAAACGTCCCCACCACGCGCGGGCAGGGAGGGCGCGAGGCGGGTGGGGGGCGCGGCCGAGGGCGGGGCGGGGCGGAAGAGCGTACGAGTATGGAGAGGGGGCCGGTGAGGACGGGCACGAAAGAGAGAGCGCAGAGACAGAAGGCGAGGGCCGCTGGCGGTTGGAACCGAGGGACGAGGAAGAGAGGGCGGGCAGTAGCGAGGGCGGATGGGAGGACTGGAGCGACGGCGGGCGGGAGCATGGGTGGGAGCGAGGGCGAGTGGGCAGGATGAGCGCGGGCGGACAGGATTGAGGGCGGACGCGCGGGCAGGTGCGAGGGCAGGCAGGAGCGAGGGCGGGCAGGCAGGAACGAAGGCGGACGGCCAGTAGTGAGGGCGGGGGGGGGAGAGGCTGCGAGGGCGGGCGGAAAGGAGCGAGGACGGGCGAACGAGCGAGAGCGAGTGGGCAGGATTGAGGGCGATCGGGAGCGAGAGCGGATGGACAGAAGTGAAAGCGGGCAGACAGGCTGAGAGGGTGAGCGTGCAGGACCGAGGGTGGTCGGGCAGGAGGGATGGCGGGCGGGCAGGAGCGAGGGCGGCCGGGCAGGCAGGGGCCAGAGCGGACGGACAGGAGTGAGGGCGGGCGGGCAGGCTGCGAGGATGGGCAGGCAGGAGCGAGGGCGAACGGGCAGGCGGGAGCGAGGGCGGACGTACAGGAATGTGAGCGGGTGGGGGCCAGGCTGCGAGGACGGGCGGAAAGGAGCGAGGACGGGCGAACAGGAGCGAGAGCGAGTGGGAGGGAGGGAGGGAGGCAGGAGCAAGAGCGGGCGGACAGGAGTAAGGGCGGGCGGGCAGGCTGCGAGGGTGGGCGAGCAGGAGCGAGGGCGGACGGATAGGAGTGAGGGCGTAGAGTGAGGTTAGAGTGGGTGCGTAGCGGGGCGAAGAGGGTATCGTGGAGGGGCGGTTGCGACCGCACCGACTGCAGATCGATACCTGTGCGACCGCGTGCGCCCGTTCGCGCGTGTCTACCGCACACCAGCGTGTTTGGCGTTCCAAGTTACAGTGTTCATTTCGGTTACATTCACCATCTTCTGGTAGGTTGCAAATATATCCTTGGTTTTACGCACATTTTCTCTTTCTGTCTAGCGATACGTTGTCTAAAATTTGAAACTATATTAAGAAAAATACATGGAAACATTTACCGATTTTTAATTAGGAGTCCATTATAATCCATTCACCGTTCTGGCCACTCTTATTCTACTTAAATCACAGAACACATCGTAATTTCATCGCACGGGAAATCGATATCAGATGTTAATTTCGAGACATCAGCATCATATTCACGTTTGGCTATTTCATGGAATTTGAAGTTTCAAAACCTCAGTTTTACAGTTTAATTTACTTTTGTACGCATGTTGTGCTGCGCAAATCACATAAATGTATTGGACATTTAGTATACTGAAACATGTATGGATACATTGAATAATGTCGGTAAAACTGACTTGTAGTTTCACATAATTTTGAATACATAATGTTAAATTGCGTACAGAAATTTAAGAACATTAAAGAACATCTTATCAATACTTCGTTACCATTCTCAGCAACACGATAAAAGTTTCCAACGGCCAGCACAATTACCCGAAAGGAAACAACCTAAACAAACTAACAAAATCAGGTACAACGAAAATTCGTAATTTAAAAACTAATATGTTTTTATGTTTGCTTTGAATAAAATCATATTTAATATTAACACGTTAACTTCTGAGAACTTAAGGTACAACCATACATGAGGAAATGATCAACTTCTTTGTTAATAAAAAAGGGCCTGGAAACGATCAAAATCCAAAATAATGATCAGAGCACCTGTTTCTATGAAAACATTCTGAATATTTTGTTACGTCACATTCATTCTTTGTTTACCTCCTGATCTGCTTCTGTCAGCACAAGTAAGATTTCCCCGCTCTCGCCCCAACGAGGACGTAACATGACGGGATCGTCTCGCCGAACAATTACCCACATGTTACTTCATTTACAGCGTTGTAGAGATCCTTGGCCACGTCTTCGCCACCGTCAGCGGTGCCGGCGCCCACACCGCCGCCCTGTTCCGCGCGCGCTGGGGTCTCGAATCTTGAGCCTGCCTTTACGGCCGAGTAAACGGTTTACGACGCTGTCCGGCGCTAGCGGCAGGTAGCGGGCCGGAAACACCGATCCGCCACCGCGCCCGTCCACGAACACTCCAGACGACGCGACGCGAGGCGACGCGCCGTCGCGGCATCGAGGACGGCGGAGGAAGCAGGAGAGAAGCAGGGGTGGGTCTGTGACGGAGGCCATGATGGCAACGAACATGTTGGGGAGAAGGCGGTGGAGAAGGCGGTGGAGAAGGAGGTGGAGAAGGCGGTGGAGAAGGCGGTGGAGAAGGAGGTGGAGAAGGCGGTGGAGAAGGTGGCGGAGAAGGACGTTGAGAAGGCGGTGAAGAAGGCGGCGGAGAAGGCGGTGGAGAAGGAGGTGGAGAAGGCGGCGAAGAAGGCGGTGGAGAAGGCGGCGAAGAAGGCGGTGGAGAAGGCGGTGGAGAAGGCGGCGAAGAAGGCGGTGGAAGAGGCGGCGGAGAAGGCGGTGGAAAAGGTGTCGGCGGTGGCGAGGGTGCCGGTGGAAGCGGTGAGGGCGGCGACGGAGGCGATGGCGGTGAGAGTGGTGGTGCAGGCGGCGAGGGCGACGAAGGCGAGGAGAGTGGTAGCGCAGGCGGCGAGAACAGCGTCGGAGGCGGCGAGGGTGAAGGCGTGAGAGTGGTGCGCAGGCGGTGAGAGTGATGGGTCAGGGGCGAGAACAGCGACGAAGGCGGGGAAGGCGGGGAGAGCACAGGCAACAACAACATTGGCCGAGGCGGCGGAGAGAGTAGTGGCGCAGGCGGCGACGGCGGTGGAGATGGTGAGTGGTGTCTAAGGCGGAGAGAACAGCGGAGGACGCGGCGGTGGTGCAGGTGGCTGCAGGGCAGCGAGTAATGGCGAAATAAACGAGGCGAAAAAATGGTACTCCGCAACGATGCAGGACCCGTTGCAAACGAGCGGCTGGTACGGACACCACGCCCGTTTCTGCGAGTTCAGTCAACGTTGACGATATGAAACGAATAGCCTGAAGCGGGTACGAAGGAGCCTGGTGTGACGTGAGGTGCACGCTCACATTCTAATGCACTTACTTAGGTATTCACTACACTCAACTATTAAAGTAACGAAGTACTAAAAACAAACCGATTTAATGCAGAGTTAATCGTACATATTTCGACCAATCCTGTAAAGTCATTCAGTACGATAAATGTGTGATATTTGATGTTGATGTTTGTTGACAAATGTGTAAGGACAAGTGTTTTTACCGTGATATCTCAATGGATGCGTGTGTCACGTAAAACTCAGCCGGTTAGCAGTTTTGTGATTAAACTTACGCACGTCAGAAACGAAGTCTGTTTCTGCAGTTCTAAATATTGTGCACTTGGCGATGAAAATTTCCCTTCACACGCACACCCTGAATCTATAAGGAGAGGAGATAATTGATACGGAGATAAATACATAACCTAAAAGAAGCAATGCCCAAAACCGTAAAATTCTCCACACATATCTAACAAACAAAAGCGGGTGCAAACGGATCGACGGGAATCTACTGTAATACAATTTGGGCGAAGCCCAGACGAGGGGAAAATAATTGTGGATTTCAGAAGACTAAGATGAGAATGAAAAAGTTTCGGGATATCAGGCACCCCATAGTTTTTAATTAATTTCCTTTCCCAGGTCCCTCATGGAGGAAACGGCCCGTTCCCACTCTGCTCCTTCACCTCCGAGCAGACACCCAGGCGGGACTCCTGTGTCGCCAAGAAAATCGCGCAAGCGCACGGCGGCAGTCAGCTGTTCGCCAGTGTCACGTGGCTGCCGCGGCGGCGGCGGCGGCCGCGAGCCCGGGCGTGCGTTTACGGCGTAGTATTTCACTTTTACGGCGCGTTCGCCATATTTTCCCCCGCGTGGCCGTGATGCGCTAGATTTTTATGATATTGCGGGGCCCCGCGGCGCGGCCGCGGTGCAGGCGGCGGCGGGGGTGTGGAGGGGGCGGGGTGGGGAGAGGAGGGGAGCGAGGTCGCGACGCTCGTAAAGCCCGCGTGACCGCGTGGTCACGGCTAGGTAATGGAGACTCCCCTTCCGCCGAAGGCTTCTCGGAGACACGGCGGCGTGTGTGGCCGCATTGCTGCAGAAGGCGAAGGTGAAGCAACACGCGAAACAACTCGTTGTCACTGATGGAGTACACTTCCTTATGGACAAATGAAAGATGAAATTACATTTTCAAGGATTTTTCGAGGTACTGATTGTGATTTGAGAGGTTCCTTCAGAAATGTCACATAACAATATCTGTTTATATGTATTACAGAGTGGATGCTAAATGAGGTGAAGTATGACTTTCCTTTTCAAGTAAAATTAATCAATAACGTAATAACAATCAACATTACTCCAATAATGTTTGTCTCTGAAAGAACGTAACTATACTGGCGTGGCGAACTATAGTATTCTTCAGTTTAATTTTTCAATTCCGGTGTTATAATTATGTTTTCTTGCAAACGAGTTAGACGGAATTGATGTTAAATCCGATGCGACGCTGCCAGAATAAAATAAAATATTTTATTGTTCTTATTGATTCACCGTCTACCTTTTCAACCAGCAACAACGAGTGAATCTTCCGGTAATAGTCCATTCAACCATACGCTCGCCCATGATTTCGACAGCTGATCGGTATCTTATACGCAACCAAAGAGTCGAGCATTCATATACAGTGGGAACATTTTTGACGCACATGACTGAATGGCGATCACAATGATGCACATGTTTAGATTGGTCCCTTCTTACTAATGTATAATCTTTATATAAATTCAGTGAATGGAAAAATTTGATGGAGTTCATTGGCCCTTATACAACAAAAAGCTAATTGAATTAATTTCTAAGTAAAGGAGCCGCCTTCAAGTCACATTCGGCGAGTACCAAGAGATTGCTTACCGCATCCGAGTAGCCCAGGTGTCTGGCGAATATTTCATGACACAAAAGACTAGACACGTTGCGGGTAGCCCGAGCACCGAAAATAGGGTGGCGAGGAGCAAGCAAACTCGTCACACCACAGGGGATTCGGCGAGCAGTCGCTCGATACTCTCCGAATACAGCCGACGTGGCTCTGCCTTTTCATTTGCAGCATAATCGAACACCGGATGAGGCCACCACTAAAATTTTATCTTCCCACGGGCCTTGCTATAGACTGCACCACATTTCACTGTTCCCCTTGTACGAGCATCAAGGCACATCCTTGCTTTCCGCGTACTGGGCGCCTCTTCACGCGATCGCAGTTCTCCCCGTCCCGGTCAGCCGCTTCGAGGCGCATTCACGTGACCGACAGGCACTCAGCGTACACGTGGCGGGGCGGGGCGAGGAGCTGCGGGGGCGGGGCGGGGCGTGGCGGGAGAAAGAAACGCCCGCGGGGCGGCGCCGCAGGTGGGCGCCCCGCCCCGCCTCGTGCGCCGCCGGCGCCCGCGGCCGTCGGGTTATTAATGGAGGCGGCGCGGGGGTTCCCAGCGCCCGTGCTGCGCCCTGGTGAGCGATGGCTCAATCCTGGGGGACGGCGCGCGCGTAGACAAATGGGAGGCGGCGGCGAGAAGGAAGCGGCGGCGGCGGCGGCGGTGGCGGCGGCGACAGGCGCGGGCGGTGGCAGCGGGCGCCGTGCGGAGAGTCGGGGGGCGTGTCGTCGATGGTGTTGTGGAAAACCGACGGGACAAAGACGGGCTGTCGGTGAGTGGGTGGTTGGAGATGGACGCAGAGATGGGCGAGTAGACAACACAGTAGAGGAGAGCACGGTAGAAGGGATGGCGGTGAAACAGTAGAAAAAGCTGAGAGATATACAAGGACCGAGGGTGAGATGCTGAGGTAGCAGAATAAGCTGGGAGGGATGGCAAAGCAGAGGAGATCGCAACAAAGCAGAACTCAAGTGTGGAGAAGACGTCAAGAACTAAAGAGACGAGTTATCATGAGGAGAGTGGGACAGATGAAGTAGGCACGTAGATAGTAAAACAGAAATAAAGTATAGGTGCTGAAATGGGGATGGAAATAACCAGAAAATGGAATGATGACGAAGAAAATAAGAGCGACTGATCGCAGAATAAATAGGCTCTATGATGCGAATGGGCAGTGAGAAACTGACAGACTGTGAGGCGGCAGAGTGGAAGACGGCAGGCGAGATTACAGATTCAAGAAAGACGAAGAGGGAGGTTAAAGTTCTGAATAGCAGGAAACAGAGAAAAGATGATGCTTCAGCATCTAAGCTAATAGGCGCAGGCACAGAAAAGAGACAATACGAGTAAAAATTGAGGGCAGTTTCAGGAACGATTATATACGATTTTAAAATTTAATATTTGTACTTACTTTAAACATGCTTTTTCAATTTGCATTTTTTCACTTATAATTTTAGGAAAAAATAGATATTAAAATACGTTTAAAGTTAATATTATTGAAATAAATTAACAAATCACATAATTTTAAGCTAATTTAGAATTGTGGTAAATTATTCTTAAATTCTGTACATTTCGAAAGACCCCCCCCTCAACTTCTGAAGTCACCGATGGTACACAGGAATGTGGCCGGCGACACAGGACGGCAGGAGGAGCCACGGAAGCGAAGAAGAGAAGCAAAGAAGAGAAAAAGATGAGACGAAGAAAGGGCGGAAGGAGAGCAGTGTGACGCTGGCCTCGCTGCCAATGGAGACGAATGACTGGGGCTCCGCCGCCAAGAATGCGTAATTACTTCAACGCCTTGACAGCAGGCGAGGGCTCCGCATGACCCGGTCACAGAGGCAGACTGGCGACTTCTCACGCTTTCAGGACCAACGCGTACGCCCTAAGTCGTCGTTCTAAAATCCTTTCAGAAAGCCACAACGAAGTTACTATTACTCTAGTTTTATCGTTGGATTAAATTTAATTTGGTTTATTTGTCCTCATTTTGTCATTATTTGTTTTCATGACAAAATAACAACCCACACCCCTGGCCCTAATTTTACAAAATTGTTGAATTTTACTAAATTGTTGAATCAGGCGAGCTTTCAAGTGGTAGTTCTGTTCACAGCACATTTAGTAATATTAGCATCGGAAGAAGTTACTCGAGAAACCAACACTGTCGTAGAAAGATTTAGTATTATATGCTAGTAATTGTTAATTAATTTTTTCTGTAGTGTATATATACGGACATTCGACGTTTCATTCAATAACTCAAAATATATGTACACAAGAGGCAAATATGATGTATTAAACAGAAAACAAGAATTATACAAATCAACCGCCACATTGGTGATTAGCGCATGTCCGTGCTTCACACTTTATTAGCTTTGTGAGTTTTTTTGAGATTCCCCACCTATGTAAAATAGAAACTAACCGGTAAATGTAATGATACGTTGTTCGTATCTTCCCGCATCACGAAATCTCCAGAAACCAGCCTCGACAACAAAACATTTCGACCACCGTCAAAATCATTCCAGCCTACAACATCGCTTTCACCAAACAATCACTTCTAGCACCCCACTCGCTCTTCAACCGCAGCCAGCACGCTCTCCCCCAAAATCACCACCTGCCAAACGTCAACCGACGTAGTACCTCCTCCGCAGTACCGCGTCGAAACGAGCGCGGCCCCACCTCGCGCAAACAGTAACAAGGGCGCTCACACGCCCTCGCGGGCCCACCGCCGCGCGACAATTACCAGCGTAGGTGGCGCGGCTCGGCGGCAGCGGCCGTCATCGCCCGTTCGTCACTTGTCACGCGGCCGCCGCCCGCCGCCGCCGCCGCCTCCCGCGCGCCACCGCCTATCGGCGGGAAATTATCGCCGCGGATATATTGTTCCGGACGCACGCAGTTTGTCAGCAGCCGCGCCGCCCCCCCGCGACCGACGCCGCAGCCGAAAATATGAGCTGGGCATAAATTACGGGCGCCGGTGGCGGGCCGGCGGTGGGCGGGGCGGTTGCGGCGGGAAAGAAGGGGTGGGATACGGACGTTGGCGGTGGTCCGGGTGAGCTGGAGGTTGGGTGGGGTGTTGGTCGAGGAGGCGGAGAAGGGGGGGTGCTGAGGATAAAGAGGTGGAACGTTGTTGGTGGTCGGGGTAAGGAGGACGTCGGTGGAACATTGGAAGAGGGGAGGCATCTAGGGTTGCGGTGACCGGCGCAAGAAGTAAAGGGTATGATAAGACGACCGTGAGCAAAAAGAAGGGGTAGGACACGACTGTGAGCGTTCAGTCGATGAGGAAGAAGTTAGGGCAGAACGAGGGGAGGTGGCTATGATGGATGGAAAAAGGTACAAGCAGAAATGAGTAGTATTAAATAATGAGGGTATAATCAATGATCACTGAATGATTGAATAGGTGGTGGGGGCGGTCGAGTTGGCCGAGAGGAGCTCTTTGTGTGTTTGTGTGTAATGAGAAATACGTACGGTAGTTCAAGAGGCAAGGAAGTAGAGAGTATTTCGAATTTGTTTTCATTGACAGAAAATTGCATTTCTGCACCAAATGACAGAGTGCGCCGATGTCTGGTCAGGCGTGCAAGTTGTCGTTACGAGACATGTCATATAAAAGCAGGGATGTCGGAACTCAGGAGTAGGAACGCAGTAAAACGTAGTATCAATGGTAGAATGCAGAGGTTTACATAAGGGTGGAAACTGTGTAAGATACGCGACAGATGTAGGAAGCACAAGATAATATTGGCATCAGTTACCACCAGTGCCAAACTACAGAAAGGCGGAACGGTATTGATTCGCCGACATTAAATAGTAAAATGGGTACGTCAACATGCACATGGAATCACCTTTCGATTCTCACGGGCCGCAAGCTGGAGCTCAATGGCCTTGTGTAACGTGCGGCGGCATACACACGTCCATGCTTTCATGTGTATATAGACGTTCCGTGAGTGCCAATCACGAATCAGTTTACGCCATTTGATGGGGAGACGAAAGGTAGCAGAAACACTATTCAGACGTGAGCCATGTCATCAAGCTAGAAGCAAATTCTATGGATATCAACGGTAGCAAAAATTTGAAATATTGTATAATGAATTGGTATACCCCAAATTTTAGTTAAGCAATGCAATGTGTTTTCCAATTTTATGAGGGAAAAGGAAAATAAGCAGTTGTTAATGATTATATAATACCGCCTAAAACGATGAAACGTTTATTTTACGGATTTAAACATTTTTTATTAAATAAATTTCGTGAAATTGTATCTTTACACGTAAGTAACCCTTGGTTAAACTATGGTTCCGAATTTCGACACCTTGGTAAATATATTAGTTCTCGCTTAATAATTACGATTACGTTTAAACTGACGTTTGTGCATTATTCCTAAATTACTTGATGGGGAACTGGATCACGCCCGCCATGATCCCCCAAATTCTTCTTCGCCAATTTTACTGCTCGTGTGAGTACCGACCACAGGCTATACTGGCCAAAGCAAAAAGCCGTTGATCGTTACTAACGTACTAAACAGCAAGTGTCACGATTTAACGCACGCGACAAGAATAACTCAAGGGCTAAAACCGCGCAACAAATAATCCAATGAAAAGTGAAACGCACCCACTCGCGAACGATTTTCGACTCTTTCGGCCTCGGCAGAGCTTAAAAGATAAATGCAACCACCAAAGCCGCACACACTGCTTGTGTGTACACACCCATTGCATCACGCTACATCATAACGTAATCTTCGACGAGCTACCCAAAATCCTAGGCTTGATCCCAACGTACGACTTCCTGGACAGCGGCCATTTCCCGATAAAATGCCCGGGACGCGGACCGCGGTAAACAGTCCATGCCAATGGACGCCAGACGGGGGATGAGGGCGGGATGGAAGGGGAGGATGGGTTGCAAATCCCGGGGCCGGAACTGTACACGACCGTTCGCACAAAACCAATGGCCACCACGCTCTGCCCGTCCCCGCACTCCGGTTGGCGCGCAAACAACAGGCAGACGAACGGCGAAATAATTCCCGGCCCGCCGGAGGGCGGGCGCGCCGCCGGAAGCCGCGGCGCCAGCGGCGACAACCGGAAGCGCCCGGAAACGCCGTCCCGCGAGGTCGCGGGTTCGACCCGCAAAACCGCGCGCGAGCGCGTCGCGTGTAACTACGCGATATATTGCGAGGGGCCACGCGCGGGCCATTACGGGCCGTGATTTATGGGCCTTCGTTAAGATCGGCTGCCGGTGATGTAACTGGCGCATGCGCCACTAAATTGGGCAACTCGGCGAAAGAATTTCAAAACGCAGCTCCCGTCCTCTGAGACACAGACGTGAATCACTTGTGTGATTGGAGTGGACTCACTCAGCACCCGTCTTTGAAACAATTTTTGGTTCGAAATTCCCTGGAGGAACAGAATTTGACAACCTTTATTTTTGTCCAATTTCCAGTCCTGTACCTGCAAAATCGGACGACTAACGAACGAATTTGAAAACCCAACTTCCTATTTCAGAGATATGCCGCGGGCGGTACACACAGTTGGAAAGTAGCAACATTACCAGCCTCTGAATTGGTTTCAGGTCAAGTAGAACCGATCGAAAGAAAGTCAATTTCAGTCAGCTATCTTTCGCTCGATAGGAATGTTGTGATGAATGCCGCGCCGATTTGGCCAACTTGTCCGGTGCATTTGGAGAACAGCTTCCGTTCTCAGAAATTAATGGTCTAGACGGCTGAGAGTACTGGCTCAGTCCCTGTTTGATATGCTTTCCTTCGTGATTTATGTCCGGGGTAATTTTATTTTACGATTTTCTCGTAAATTCATATATTTATTTACTGACAATGTGTTCGAATTCGTTTTTAATACTTGAAGCGCTTGGGAATAGGCCACTGGCAAGCCGTTCAACAAACAAAACTGAGCTATATACCTTTTAGTTTCTCGGCTTGCAACTATTTACTTAGTACAGAGAAAGTATTGTAATGATGTAGCGGAAAGATACATTTTTCGTCAGAAAAACTCATAATTGAGTCATATAAAAAAATGGAAAAACATTTTTCCTCTATAGAAAATTACTGCCTCTAACACGTTGAGTACTAAGGATCCACATTTTCCGGTCCTTCATATCAAGAATTTAGTTGACTGCACGACTCCCTGGCCGGCCGTCTATTATCAACACTAGTACCTAAACCTTTTAGACGATTAATATTCCCTGATAGATCTGGCCGAACTCGAGACCCTGAGAATTTGAAATGATTTTTTTTTTAGTTTGCACCGATACTTTCGTTTCCACTAGAGATTGGCCAGTCACAGGCGAATTGGTGCAGTAGACTCTAGTAATGTATACTGTTTTAAATTATACTTGGTTTTCCACTAACTACTTGTAACTTAAATATACTCTTACATTTGTATATAATATTACATTTTTGAACTCTTTGTATACATCTGACATGTGGGTAGGCGAAAGAGCGGGCCTGATGACCCAAGCCTCGACATATCAATAAAGGCATTATTATTATTATTATTATTATTATTATTATTATTATTATTATTATTATTATTATTATTATTATTAATGCTGTATATTTTTATACAAAATTAATCTTTTTTATGATTTCCTGATTTACATAATTCTTGGAACTTTCAATTGCGTCTTCTGAAAAAAGCCACTTAATGTGGCTTACTATTATTCTGAAGCGCCTCTGTGGTCAAAGCACATATTGGTGCCTAACTTCATGGCGTTTTGACAAATAGGGACGCATCAGGAGGAGTTGAGGGACTTTAAAGACCATCCGGAAGAAACACCATTGAGCCCATGAAAGTCAGACTTCCTCTACGATGCTCTTGTGCACGGGCTGATCCCTGAGTGCTCTGGCTTCTTAGAAGACAATACGCGCGGGCTCTCGTTTGCCGAAGGGCACTCGTATTGTGACAAAGGAGTGCAAGAGTCGCCCACAATAGAACCAGAGCCACTTACTTCTCAATGGAATAATATGAAACGTATGCGTAATGAGCTATGGATGCTGAATCATCTCAAGTTCAAAGGCAATGTTTCTGTTTGCTCTGAGCCATCAGCATAAGCACTGTAAGAATTACTTAAATTTCCTCTTATGAGAATCGCGGAAGTACGTGTACACGTATGATGATTACAGGGTGTACGGCGTATGAGGACCTAGATTTTTCTTTTTTCCATCCACGTGCAAAGAACTCTACGCGTAAACCCTAAATGCTAATTAGAAGTATAGATGAAGCTTTGATAGATTTAATTGTTAGCAAGATAGAGGTATCAAATATTTCAATTTCTTAACGAAAATGCTCTGAGCATAATAGAAATAGAGGATTGTTAACGGGAATTCCATCAGTTGAGTTTTTTGATAAAGAAATATTTACAACACAATGTAGTATTTTCATAATAACTAGCAACTAACAAGAAGTACTTGAACTCTTCAAATTTTAATTCATTTAATGCAATTTTATACGATTGCTGAATTACCAGGAGAAATTATGAGCTGTATTAAGAAAAAATACGCAAAAAAAATTAAATAAAAAATTACATGACCGTAAAAAAATGAGATCTGTTGTTCTTTCTTTTTTCCTTCCCTTTTCTGTTTTGTCCACCGCTTTCAAAAACGCACCGTCTTCCTCTTCTTTCCTTACCCACGCCGCGAGACGCACGCACAAGCGCCGTTCTGCCGTTACACGCAATGATTTACGTTGCATTCGTTAACCCGGGACCACCTCCTTTTTGACCTCCAGCCTCCAACCGGAAACACCGCCATACAATGGTCATCTTGCGGGCAAACGGCCCCCGATGCAGTTATGCGCGACATTTGAACGCATTAACGAAAAATCGTTACTGCTGCCCGGACGGAGCGGCGTGTTATGGCCGTATCGGACACTCGCAAAGAGCGCCCAGAGGTTTTTACAGCGTCCGTGTCATGTTTGAGCGACGGAAGTCGAACTCCGCAGTAAAGGAGTATCGCAACACTTGTGACCTGTCGATCATAACGACGGCAGAGTGCTCTTGTGATTACGTTTGGGGCATTAAAAGCCCGAGATAGAGCTACCATTGCGGACTTCTATTGTACTAGGAAATTACCGTCATATTTAAGGTGTGATATATGGCTATTCAGATCCTGCACAAACCAATAGGACATGAGGAATAAAAACGAATCGGCTCAGATTGAAATCTTTAAAATTGGGCTCAGTTTCTTGCTGACCGAACACCGCAACGTTTCTCTCAGTGTAAAGAAAACAAAAGTATACAAACAAAGAATGGAAAAAAATCGATGGAAAAAGCAATAATGGTACGGAGAATGTAGAAAAAAATATTACGAAGGAGAATATTATCAAAACAAAAACACCGATACCTACTATCGGTGTAGAAACCAAACAAATCGATGTTAGAAACTGAAGACAACATAATCTATATTGGGAATATCATCCAAATTGATACAATAAATATAATATATAACGAGACTTAAAATATTGAAAACACAAATATTAATTCCGCAAATATACAGATAATATTATATTTTGTGAATATTGACCCGAAAGTATCAAGGATGGCAACACCCAACTCAATTCATTTCAATGATGCCTTTTTTCTTGTGTCGACCCAGGCCATCAGGTCTGCTCTTCCGTCTGACCACGCAAATTTCGCTAGGCTCCTTTCCCTGGAGAAAGGA
The DNA here is from genome assembly GCA_011170035.1 of Teleogryllus occipitalis. NCBI lineage: Eukaryota > Metazoa > Arthropoda > Insecta > Orthoptera > Gryllidae > Teleogryllus > Teleogryllus occipitalis. Next base: position 161,911 of record BLKR01001126.1, on the reverse strand, counting down.
GGTATTATCTTGGGCGACGAAACAGGCGATCTGAATTTATCTCAGAGGCTTCTATTACGCTTTGGGATCTTTAGTTTGGTGTAGTACTACTCCATGGGACTGTCGGCTTTACTTCCCATCCGGAGGCGTACGAAGAATTTTTTCACCCTTAAAAATCCACGGCTTCGATCGGATTTGAACCTGCAAACTTGGGTACAACAGCCAAATACGCTAACCCGTTATAATAATAATCTCTATATATATACAGATTTAATAATCCCGAAATTATCTCTGCATAGAGAGATTAGTATAAAAAGGGACAGCTTTGACAGCTACCGCTTTGCTACTTGCTGGCCACAAAACTGCCGATTATGTGCATTCTCCTTGTGCGTTTGCTTTTGCCTCTCTTGTAAATGGCTTCGACACTACCTCTTCAAATGTTATCGTCCTACAAGAACTTAATTTATTTCGCAAAGTGTCAAATAGGTCCATTCTTAGACACACTTGCTTTACCACCGAAGTCGCCACTCACGCGAAAGAAAGCCGCCAGCGTGCAATGGGCGATGGTCCATGGTGGGGGTAGGGGTCCGCCCACGCGAACGCCGGTAGCGGCGGCCGTGAAAAGTGCGTGGCGAACAAGCGTGGGGCCGGGCGAGGCGGCGCGGGGGCGGCGCGAGGCGGCGCGGGGACGGCGCGGGGACGGCGCGGGGGCGGCGTGGGGCGGCGCGGGGGCGGCGCGGGGGCGGCGCGAAGCGGCGCGGGGGCGGCGCGGGGGCGGCGCGAGGCGGGCGGCAGCGGCTGCTCCTTTACGAGCGTCCCGAGCGCCGTGGCGCGGCGCGGAGCGGCGCCGCCGGCGCGCGCGGGGGCGGAGGGTGCGTTTAATCAAGTGCGCAGCCGCGGGCGCCGTGCCGCCGCCGCCGACGGGGGGCGGGGGCGGAGGCTGCGCCAGATGTCGCCGTAATATCGAGGGCCGCCGGGCGAGGGCGCCACCGCCGCGCTCCGCCCCCGCACTTATTGCGGCGCTGGCAATATCGTGGCGGCGGCGGTGGGGGTGGAGGGGGCGGGGCCGGCACAGCTTGTGGGGTGTGCGCCCGCTAGACCTCATCCCCTTTGCATGAAGTGCCCTGGGTGGCGGCGTGGGAGGTGGACGTTCTCAAGGTAGTGGAGGGGAAGGATGACGGAACAGTTAAGAATTTACTTGATCTTTTTTTGGAAATTTACTAAAGCTCTTGAAACAGCCTACACGCAGCAAAAAGCTTCTAGCAAAGAGAGATGGTCATGGGGTGAGATGCGAGGGAGGATATGAAGATTGTAGGAGATATGAAGATGGTTGGGGATGTACACTAGTGCCAGTTAGCTATTGAATTGTTTTGAAACATGTTTGAAGGCTTTAGTTGGCAAGGGCCTCTTCTGTCATGGTAGAGTTTTACATTTCCCATACCAGTGGGTATGTTTCATAAGTTACTGACAGACGAGAATGCGTGAAGGCAGTAATATGTGATACATTCCGTGAACTCTGTTTACTGTCTTCTATTTGTTACAAGTGCATGATTACTTCCTGTTCATAAAAAGAAATGAAGGTTACACAAAGTTTATAATTGTTATAATAAGAGATGGCGATACAGGTGGCACAGTGGGTAATGCATAGAAAATTAATTGTGAATGATATCCTATAAATACAGCTGGTGGGAAACTATTCGTACTATCCATCATTTGAAACAGCTCTAGCTCAACAAACGATTCACACGCTCTTACAAACTGGGAAATGCAGGATGTAAATATATCTTTCAAGAAATCAAGAGACTATCGTTTGAAAACGAGAAAACAGAGAAGAGCTGGAATTAGAATAAAAATTATACGTTAATTTCAGGCAGAAAGAAGACACCAAAACAGACTGTGCAACATCAGAGCGAATCCAGTGAATCAGATGGCGGCTTTGACTTCTGCCGCAACGGAGGTGGCGGGAACGCGGGTGAAAACGTTGGCAACACTGGCCGAAGCCTGGGCGAGGGTGGGTGACTCATCCCGCTCCCCTCGACCTCCGTCCTCCGCGCACTGACCAGCAGTCGCCCTCGACCTCATAAGGGCGGGCGGGGACGCTGGCTCCGTGGGCTGGATCCCCGGGATATCGCGTCTGCGGGCAAGCGAATCTGAAGAGTTTGCGACGTGCTGACGAAGAACAGGATAATACGTGATTTGTCCCACAATTCACATTTGAGAAAGGCACTTTCGATGTACATTTTTGGCGACGTATGAACTTTCAGACCCAAGATTCTTGACAATGTTGATGTGGAATGGGAATCCTGCATGCAACAACTGAGTAAAACGGTGTTTCCACCGTCTCCATTACACTGGCTGAAAGGTAAGAAATGCTACACACAAAAAAACCTTAAGTTATTCTTGCGGAAAGATACTAATAGGTGTCATGATTATTAGAAATGCACTGATCAAACTTTGCTTTAGATTCAACTCATTATACTTGGCTTCACGGAATGAAAAACTTCAAGGCATGGAATCTGGAGCGCTGGAGTGGTGGGAGGGAAAGAAAAGTAGAAATGGAAAGAGAAAGATGAGGATAAAAGGAAGGGGAGAATAACACTTGTCGATTCTATTGCAGTTACGAAATCACCGCAACTTAGAAAAGATTTGCTACGCATGAGGATGTCTGAGATGTATTACGGCATTTACACCAATTAAATGATAAAGTAAGTGACCTGAAATTTCAAAGGGGAACTGAAAGGTTTGGTTGCCCTTTGCACACATTAAGCAAAAACTAGCATCGTAAAGGCACATTAAAAGGAACGTGAAGTTTCAGAATCCGTGCCTTCGTGTTCAGTAGATTCGAAACCCACGTTTCTAATGACGAAAAAAATCGAGCTATGAAGACTCTCATATTCAAACCTCGCGACTCGCTTTTACGAGTAGTAATTGAGGGAGCGGCATGCACCATCCCCCTTTTCTAACACCCCCTTCCTCCTAATCTCCCCACCTTTCGCCGTGTCCGTCCGTGCGCGGCACGCAACGCGGCGCCCTCCGCGTCGTTTCTCACCTGCGCCCTCCCTCCCGCCCTTCGCTCTGAGGGCCCGGGAGGCGAGCGGGTGCGGGCGGGCGGGCAGGCAGGCAGGCAGGCCGGCTCGTAATGGGCGGTGCCAGGCCGGCCATTAGTCCTGCCTCGTGGCGTCGCGGCGACGCGACGCATCGCGAAGGCAGACGCCAAACCCGATCGCCGCTACCAACCCGCCACGCCACGCAGGTGGGAGGGGCCGCCAGCCGCCCCGCCGCTGCTCTGGTAAATAGCGTTTAATTACGGCGGGCGAGGGGTGCGACAAAGAGAGGGAAGCGTACGTGGCAAGTCGGGGCGACAGGGAAGGGTGTCGACAGAGGAACTGGTGGTGGTGGTGGTGATGTTTGGTGGTGGCGGCGGCGGCGGCAGTGGAGGCGCTGGTGGAAGTGGTGGTGGTGGCGGTAGTGGTGTTGGTGTGGTTCGTGTTGGTGTGGTTCGTGTTGGTGTGGTTCGTGTTGGTGTGGTTCGTGTTGGTGTGGTTCGTGTTGGTGTGGTTCGTGTTGGTGTGGTTCGTGTTGGTGTGGTTCGTGTTGGTGTGGTTCGTGTTGGTGTTCGTGTTGGTGTTGGTGTTGGTGGTGTTGGTGGTGTTGGTGTCGGTGGTGTTGGTGTTGGTGTTGGTGGTGTTGGTGGCGGCGGCGTCGCAACGGTGGTGATGGCGGTGGTAGTGATGGGGTGGTGGTGGCAGTGGAGGTGGTGTTGGTGTTGGTGGTGGTAGTGAAGGCGGTGTTGGTGGTGGTGGTGTTCGTGGCGGCGGCGTCGCAACGGTGGTGATGGCGGTGGTAATGATAGGGATGGTGGTGGCGGCGGTGGAGGTGGTGGTGTTGGTGGTGGTGGCGGCAGCAGTGGTGGTTGTGGTGTCGGTGTTGGTGGTAGCAGCGGCGCTGATGGCGGCGGCGGTGGCGGCTGCGGTAGCGGTGGTGGTGGTGGTGGTGGTGGTGGTGAGGAGGACAAGGGTTGGAAGAGGACTGTTGAAGAGGAAGAGACTATGGGCAGGGTGATGGGGCTTTGGGGGAAGGGACAAGAATGGAGGATGAGGGAGGGGGAGGTTTTCCTGAAGAGGGTGGGAGGGGAAGGGGTGACAGATGAAAGAAACTAAAGGCCCGGTAGAACAGGACAGGGAAGAACAAGACCAGGAAGGGCACGATAAGGCAGGGCAGGACCTGTATAAGGAGGCAGGGAAGATCAGAGCAGGAGCAAAGTGACACAGACACATTGGGACAGAAGAAGGGCGCTTTTCGGCCTCATGTCTGAAGGAATGCAAAAATAGTACAAAATCGGTCAGATTAAATATACTAGACAACATTGTTTGAATGATGTCACTACTGTTCTGCATCCCAGTCGTTTTCCACTCTCGCATTACAAAACAAATGGATCTGGTTGTTTATTTGCATTAGTTTTGGGTTGTTCAGAGACTAGGAAACTAGAAAGATGTCTGTCTACTTTAGTTTATTTAGGAAAGTATTAGAATAGAACCCAATGATATAGTTCATGCAGTTAAGATGTGGTTGAAGACGATCAAAGAAAACGAATGCTACTTTACGTCTTAAGAATCGCAAATTCCGGACAAGAACACCAAGATACAGGATGGCATAGGAAGACCACGCATCAGCCTAAACACTAAAGAAATACTTTACTACTTTAAAATTGAATGAGGGACTACTTAGGTACCAAGGATGAATTTCTATGGGCATGGTTTCCAAAGACGTGAATCCCCAGAGAACGGTAGACGCGAGACAAAGCCACCTATAAGGAAACTGTGACGAACGGGGAGATCTGTAGCGTGCGCCATACATCGGAGCGACGCGGGACGAAGCGGGACGAGGCGGGGCGGAGCGGGACGAGGTGAGGCGGGCAGGTCTCCTGGCAGGCGAGCGTCGGCACCGGGTGCCCGCGGGCGAAACTCGTTCCGGCGTCGGCCACGCGGCGCAGCACCGTCGCCGTATAAATCAAAGTTTTAATCTCGGGCCGGAGCGGCCCCGAGGCCCTGGTTCGTCCCTCCCGCCCCCCTCACCTCCCCGCGACCCCCGCGCGCCGACGCTACACGGAAATGCTCTCCGCGCGTAAAACTAGCGCCGCTGTAAATATCCCTCCGCTGGCCGAGGCACCGCGGCCTCGGCCTCCGCCTCCGCCGAGAGCCAGCGCAGCGCCTCGGAATCCGAACACGGACGCCAGAGGGCGCGCGGGCACCGCTTGATGGATACGAGACCGCGCCGGGGCGAGAGGAGACGCCCCTGCACCCGCCAACAAGGACATGGTTACAGCAACGCGCAGCTCAAACCACGCTCTAAGAGTGCTCTAAGAATGAGGGCAATTTGGGGCAGAGGATCCTCTACAATTTACAATATATACTACAATATACAAGACTGGAGGGGCAAATTCCTCTCTAACAAGACGGTAGCTCAGTGCATCAACTGATGTCACTGCAGCGCCTCTGACCGGGAGGTCCTTGGTTCAAGTCCTGACGGCGGCAGGATTTTCGACAGTGGCTTTTCAGCTAGGTCGAATTCAGTCGCTGTCTGGAGGAGAATTCTAGCGGCCGGCTGCTCTGATCGGTGGTTTTCCGTGGTTTCTCCGATCAACACCAGGCGAATGCCGGAGCAGTACCCTAACAAACGGGCCACGGATCGCGCGCTATCTTTCCTTCGTCTTCCTTGTCCTATCCTCTCCCTTTACACACATACTTACACTAACATGGACTACACTACCACATATTCCGGGATACCGGTCGGGAGCTTAAAGCTTGTCTCGGCTGGGGCGGTGCCCCGCTGGTGGGAGAGTCCTGGTTAGGAGGAAACCCCACTAGCCGACGGTAGGTCGGCGCCGGAGCTCGCCATCCAGCGAGGGAAGATCACCGCCATCTCTCGAGACAAAAACATGCACTACACTAACGGGACTAATGACCAAAGCTGTCGACGTGTCCGGAAACACGAAAAAAATCAATCAATCAAATATCTCTAACAAGAGTACACATGACGTGTTTTGGTATTTCTAACAAATGGTACGAAAAATGTAATCTTTTCGTAGCATATTTCAGTTGACTCCGGTTATAGTGAGCTTCTGAGGACCAATATTTTTGGTTTACCGCGCGCGTTGTTTCCTTCCTCTTCCTTGTCCTATCCTCTCCCTTTACACACACACACTTACACTAACATGCACTACACTACCACGTATTATAGTGAACTTCTGAGGACCAATATTTTTGGTTCACTATATCCGATGATGTCAAAATTAAATAAATTGCCCCGTAACGATTGGTTGTATTAACACAGATTCAGCCAAATATATTAATAGCACAAACTGAAAATTTTAATATCTTTATTTGTTCTTAAAAAATCCACCAAGATTGAAACTGAAGCAAGCAATCGCGCGTTGCCGCTGCCACTTGTAGCCCAAGCAGGGCACGGCCTTTGTTTCCACTGTGAAACTGAGTAGCATAAGGTCGTGAGTGAGGTGCCCATTCCGGGTCCGCTACATTCACCTCAGGGGGGACTTCAATTAAGACCTTTGGTTGATGATACTTTTTTCAAGCTGCCTAGTTTTGGAATTTGTAACACTGAGGCGATACAAGGAATTAATTTCCACGACGTATTTCCTACGCTCACTATAGCCGAGGTTCAGGTTCACTATAACCCAAGTTTCTTACACTTATTTGTAATGTAAGTGAAACGGGACCAGTGACTTAAGCCACTATAACCGAGGGTTCACTTTACGCGAGTTCACTATAACCGGAGTCGACTGAAATATGCTACGAAAAGATAACATTTTTTGTACCATTTATAAGAAATTAATACCAAAACACGTTATTTGTGCTCTTGTTATAAAGGAATTTACCCCTCCAGTCATGGATCAAACACATTTAAGACGAAAAACGAAAGTTCGCAGATTATGGGGATGACCAGCCTCATACCAAAGTCGCAGCACTTGTAAAACATCAGAAATCTGGGTCGAGAGAAGTCACTTGTGCAAAGCATACGCGAGTAGAGCTTTTCTAGCCGTCATTTCGTGGTGCCACAGCACTCTTATGTGAGCTGCTGGGAAAAATCAGATATGCATATGGGTGCGAGAAACGGTAGTGTAAGGTATGCAAGAAAGCTGAACGCAAGCTAGTGGGAAAAGATAAACATGGAGTTCCAAAGATAAGATCATTGGATCTTCAATATCAATTCTGTTCTCAGAATAATACATGTGGAAGTATCAAATGATGTGGATACGTTTTCAAAAACCCTTCAATGGAAAATGAAAGATTCGATTTAAGAATTACATTGATAATATCATCCTCTGTCACCTACTAATAAGAACCTACTAATTTGAAAAATTCACTATAAAACTTCCTGAATACTTCTGAGGTCAGATACTGCTTCCCTGTTCGTGAACTATTTAGAACCAACTTAATGTACGCCTTTCAACATTATAAAGCTTTGTTTGCCACGACTTCACCACTCGCAGAATCAGATTCTGCCACAAGGCAGCTGGAACACGAATACAATTCACTGTGCAATACGTACAACTGTTACGGAGAGCAATAAAAGAGAAAAGCAAGCAACCGTGAGGCGTTAAGAAGTACAAGAGAGAAGAACACGACGCCGTAAACCCACCGCGGACGCAACCAGGAAACTCTGTGGGGCGTCGCTATCATCACTCCAAGATTTGCAGCTGGTACAGCACGGAGCTAAGAGGCAATGAGGGAAGTGTGAGCGAGAAACATTCGGTGAATCCACAACTTTGTGTCGTGTTCCGCCCACAAAAAGGTGTTTTCTTTTATTCCAACTTCATTGTCAGTACGTTAGGAAGATATCTGCGTTTATTATCGTACCAGGAGATGAAGCTCTCAAAACGAAGAATTCAATTACGTATAGAAATATACTTCAAGAGAAACGAAAATAATGTGCGAAAATGATTGGTATGATAGTGGAAATTTTTAGAATGAAATTTGGATATTGGATATTACATAAGGACATGCGGATATTGGAAAATCTTTAAGAAAATTTTAACTGGTTTTCTCGCCGAATTATGCACCAAAAATTGTAGGATTTTTTTGTTGGTAGTAAAACACCACCGAACGCAATGAAGCAATTTTCAGGGCATCCCCATCAATTCCGATACAAAGAAACGGCGGCGATGGTAGTGCCAGTGGCGGTTATGGCAATAGCAACATGTCAGTCAGCGGGTCAGAAGTCAACAGGCTTGCCGACTACTTACGATACGTTTTAACGAGAAAAGGTTGGTCCAAAGAGCCATGAATATTTTCACGGTGATTTTGGCGTGTCAGGAAAAAGCAAAACTACATATATCCAACTAAATCATCATCCATTATTTCATAATTGTCTGGAAAAACCTCTCTGCATTTAGCCACTTACATTCGTTAACGAACGGTGGTCGTTTTGGGATGAAAGGGAATCGTATAGATGATGAAGAAATTGAAGTCACTAGTTTCAATTCCGAATGAAACGCCGCCGAATTCAATAATTCAATTTCCAGCGTACGTCCTCCCATCAGTGTCGACGGCGGCGGCGGCGGCGGCGGCGGCGTCTGTGGTTGCGTCGCGGGCCGCTAGTCAACAACGGCGCTCACCGGCTGCGGAGGCTAAGGTTGCCGCGAGATGGATGGTCGCATACATGAATACGAAGCAGAGGCGGCCGCTCTCTCTTGCGTGGCCCTTAATTGCCTGGCGCCGTCGCCGCCGCCCCAGTTGCTTCTGCTGCCGCGGCGGTTTGGCGGCTGGCGTCAAGCGGTGACGGTGGCGGTGGCGGAGCGATGGAGGAGGTAGACGTCCAGGTAGCGGCGGAGATGGTGTGATGGAGTCAAGAAAGGTGGTGGTGACACAGGCGTTGGTGGTGAACCTAGCGATGGACGAGATAGATGTACAGGTAGCGGCAGAGATGCTGACGAACGAAGTTGGTGTCAGGGTCAGCGGTGGTGACGGAGGCGGCGAAGTAACGGTGGAGGGGAAGGCGGTGAATGTAGCGATTGAGAAGATAGACGTGCGGGAAGCGGCGGAGGTGGTGTGATGGAGTCAAGAAGGGTGATGGTGTCAGAGGCGGTGGCTCTGGACCTAGCGATAGAGAAGATAGACGTACAGGTAGCGGCAGAGATGGTAGTGGTGGCGTAGCGATGGAGGAGATAGACGTACAGTTAGAGATGAAGGCGGTAGTGGTGGTGTCCAACGAAGTTGGTGTTGGTGTCACGGTCGGCGGTGGTGTCAGAAGCGGCGAATGTAGCAGTGGAGGGGAAAGAGGAGTCGGTGAATGTAGCGATGGAGAAGATAGACGTGCAGGAAGCAGCGGAGGGGGTCTGATGGTCAGGAAGGGCGGTAGTATCAGAGACGGCGGCGGTGGACCTAGCGATTGAGGAGATAGACGTACAGGAAGACACAGAGGCCGTAGTGATGGTGTCGAACGAAGTTGGTGTTTGGGTCACGGTCGGCGGTGGTGTCGGAGACGGCGAATGTAGCGACGGAGGGGAAGGCGGTGGCGGTGGACCTAGCGATGGAAGAGACAGACGTATCGGGTAGTATCGGAGGCGGCGGCGGAGCTAGCGGTGGCGGTAGCGATGGAGGAGATAGACGTACAGTTAGAGATGAAGGTGGTAGTGATGGTGTCCAACGATGTTGGTGTTGGTGTCAGGGTCGGCGGTGGTGTCAGAAGCGGCGAATGTAGCGATGGAGGAGATAGACGTACAGGTAGCGGCGGAGGTGATGCGCTGGAGATGGTTGAGGCTGTGGCGAGCTGTCGGTAGAGGTGACTGTAGCAGTGTGAATGCCTAGTCTGCGGCGCAGGTAGTCTCAGCAATGGTGGGATAGCGCGACGATGGCGATGAGGACGGGTGGCGACGGTGTAAGGAACACTGCTGAAAGCTTGAGATTGAGGGCCAATTTGTTGCCGTCTTCAGGAGGTTCTTAGAAAAATGCTCGCTTCGTTAGACACCACGTCAATGGTACCCAATATTATTTCAACCACAGCATCTTTTACATAAAAAGAGCTTTCACATATCCACAACATTTTATGTATTTCGTTGCACTCTTCAAAGTATCACGTAGTTCGATTGCAACTTAAAATGTGAGAGTTTTTATCTACAAATATCCACAATACTTCGGCTTCAATAATATATTTTACATTATTCATCAAATAAATATATCACATTCCTTTTTTAACACATCAAACAACCCTTCCTATTTTAATTCTGATATCCCTACAAATGTCTTCCCCGCAATTTTAAGTGTACGCAAGACTGTACCTAAATTCCCGATCCCCAAATAGGTTTTCCTCCATCATAATAAATTTGGAATATAGAACAAATAGACGTCAACAGAGCTTCCTTTATTTAATATCATGTAACACTCATTTAGCTCCATGGCAGAGAGAATTTAGCTCCACGAGGCAGCTAAGCAACGATGGAAGATGAGATAAGATATATTTAATTGCAATTGACTACAGCTCCGTGGCAGTGATATCTTGAAAAACACAATGTAATCCTACGCAAAGAACAACACGGCATTTGTCTCGACCAGCATTTTTTACAAAAACGGCGCAAAACAACGCGAGTGAATCTGAGAGATTAGACCAATTGTCACAGTTATCTTATCTTTACTTGCACCTCGCACACTTTTCACCATCTAATTAACAGTTATTCTCTCCAATCGCCAACTTTATCTTACAGTTTGCGTTGTTGAGAAACGTTCTATGGTTCGAAGAACACGATTTTGGTTATATTTTATATATTTCTATCGCTCTGCACGTTACTTATTTCTCATCACCGCCGAGGAATATTTGAAGCACAGGTCGCGCGAGATATATGCACATGCATGCGTGACGCCAAGGTACATGCCAGAAATATATTTACATTCGCATAATGCTGAATTTGCATGGCATTTGCATCTGCATAACGCTGCTTCCAACACAAGCTATATCGAATACGATGGTGGTGTTGCGGAGATAATAAAGAACGATGATGCTATATTAAGGAACTAAATTACTTCATTTACCTTACCCGAACTTACACTTTCTATGAATACATTACTTCAAAAATATACATCGGTAGCAGTTGTATCAATAAAGTTGTTTCATTTGAAAATAGCTCATTCATTGGAACGTTGTGTATGAATCGATAGACGAAATTACATCTATAAAAGAATCTTCAGAAGTGACGAGGTGGAATGCATAAATACGCATAATCTAAGCTATTCATGAAGTAATATTTATGAAACGTATGATACGAGGATATTCAAATAACACTACAGAATTTCAATGAGAAATTTACAAATATTATAGCAAGATACACATTTTAAAAAGAAAACAAACAAAAACCAAAAACGGATTCTACCCAATGTCAGTTGTCATCGTCAAGTGGAACCTTATGACACGAATTAACTGATACATTGATACGTCTCATTTTTTTTACAAACTTTCATTCTCTTCAAAAATATGATATACTATTACTCTACTTTCAATACGATTACACAGTGCAAATGCACTAAAATAATAATATTTAAAGCACATTTATTACCGATGAACAACGAATCGTTTGCCTTTGTCATTTTCCGTACCAGCGTGTTTTGATTTAGCTAACCAATGTGCAACGTTCTCGATTTTAAAAGTTATATGAACTTTTAATCCCACGTGGAAAGACAGGATGTTGGCATATCTAGAAAGAGGTGAATTCAAATACTATGAAGTTAATGATGATGCAGACGATGATTTACCGAAAAAAAAGCATTTCTGACGTATGCTATTATTGCATACGTCAAGAGCCCACACATTTCTCCTTTTCCATAAGGAGACCTGCAGCGAGTCTCTTTCCTTCACGGCCCAAACAAAGCTCTCCAGCCCGAGTCCCGCCGCGCCCGCGTCTCCTGGACCGGGGCGGGCGAAGGCCTGGGAGCAGGATGGGCCGGCGCGGCGCGGCGCGGCGGGGCCGGGGGTCGAAGTCCGGACCGGCAGAGGCGTATCTCGGCGACGCACGCGGCATCGACCGGGGGCGGAGGGGGGCGGGGCGGGGGCTTGGGATTTGCGCCGCGCGATTCCGGCGGCATCGGCGGCGGGGCGGGGGCGGGGGCGGGGGCAGCGAGGGAGGCGGGATTTCCGGGACCCCGATTCTGCGCGCGAGGCGGGGAGCGGCGGCGGCGGCGGCGGGATTTCCGGCCCCCGATTCTCCTTCGCACCGGCGGCGGCAACGCGGGAAGACAATAGAGGCGAGAGCCGCGCCGAGCCGAGCGGCGCCGGCGGCGGGGGGTCGGGGCTTACCGATCGGGTGACGGATGGCCGGCTTTAGTCGGCAATCTGCAGGCACGCAGGCGCCGCGAGGCGAGCGGGGGAACCGCTACCCCGAAGTGGGGGCGGCGCGGAGACGAAATGGCATGGGGGTGGAAGGGGCAGAGCCGGCGCGCGGGGGCTGATCAAAGACGTGTCGGAACGGTGAGGGAGAGCAGAGGCGGCGGGGGTGAAGCGGGGTTCGAGTGGGAGCTGAGGCGAGGTTGGAGCGGGGTCTGGGTCGGATGTGGAACGGAATCCGGGTCAGGGCGGGGGTGTGGGGTGGGATCGGGTCGGGATGGGAGCGGGGTTGGATGTCCGTGGGGGTGGGGTCAGAGCGGGGGCGTGGGGTCGGATCGGGACGGGAGCGGGGTTGGATGACCGTGGGGGCGGGGTCAGGGCGGGGGCGTGGGGTCGAATCGGAACGGGAGCGGGGTTGGATGTCCGTGGGGGCGGGGTCAGGGCGGGGGCGTGGGGTCGGATCGGAACGGGAGCGGGGTTGGATGTCCATGGGGCGGGGGCGTGGGGTCGGATTGTAACGGAAGCGGGGTTGAAGGGCAGTGGTGGCGGCGTCACGAGGGGCGCGGGAGGAGCGGTGGCGGGGAGTGGGCAGGGCGATTCGAGGTGAGCTGGGAGCGGGGAGGCATGCAGCGGGGTGCAGTGAAGCGCACGCAAAAGGGGGCGTGGCGGGGAGGGAGCGGAGGGAGCGGAGGGAGCCGGAGGAGAGGGCGTAGTAGGAGGGCAGTCCCGGCGAAGAACACGACAGGCACGACAGCCCGCGCAAACAAACAAACAAACGGCTTGGCGCTCCAGCGGGTCAACGCGGCCCTTCCGCTGTTATAAAACGCTCAGCCGCAACGATACCCGCAAGCTGAGCCCCTGCCCACACCCCGCACATGCGAAGCACTCCCGTCGAAGACGCATCGAAACGCCTCTACGCAATTTGTTTGACAAAAATAGTTTCAAAATTAGACGCTAAATGTATGAAAAGTGTAAGAATAGATGAATTCCACAACTGTCATCGGTAAATTACAAACAATACTAAGCTGCAAACTCAATCATTAGGAGATTTATAAGAATGTGATGAGATTTACTGAAGATGAAAACAGTTGCAAAGCTGATCAAATCAGTTTTTAAGATGTGTACCGCGCGTTTTGACAAAATACTAACATTCCACAAAGGAAAAAATCTACAATCTTTTAAACAATAGGGCACAGTTGAAAAAATAAACTCGATTTTTAGGAGGAGAGAAGATTCTCACAGCAGAAACGAAAACGAAGAAACGAGAAAAATATTAATAAATAATAAAGACACAAAAAAATAGTTTTTATCTTGTTACAAAATCTTACAACAATCTTAAACAAATCTTACAACAAAATCTTACATCACAAACTAGAAATATTAATTAATATAATACCTATATAACATACAATATATAATATATAATATACGTATATATAATACGTTACAATTAAATTAAAAATACCGTGATTTTAATTTTTAAAATTGTATTTACATCTGAATGAAATTTCACCCGATTTTTAATGAAGTACCTTTAATTTAACAAAGCGAGAGAGGGCCGGGTGTAGAAACGAAAATTCATGACAGACGAACCGCGTTTGTAAGTATTATGGATTGCGACAAAGTGTATAGAGATGAGATTAAATGAACAAATTTTGCGAACGCGCTTCTTACATGACGCCTACGTTTCGCGGCTGCAACGTCACTCAGAAGCGGCGTCAGGGGCGAGCGTATGCAACCCGCGCGCCACCCCCGCGCAGCAGCTGCCCGATCGCCGAGGGCGCGGGGGCGCAGGGGGCGCGTTTTACGTCCGCTGCTCGTTTGCGCAACGGCCCATTGCGGTCTGCGCGAGGTGTCGCGAGGGGGGCCGCGGGGGGCCGACCTCTCACGCGGCCATTACGACGCCGCGCAAGGGGACACGCGGGTGCGGGACAGGGCAGGACAGAAGGAGGGGGGCCAGACAGGGCAAGGCCGACAGCATGAGGTGGTCGCGGTACAGGGACGAGGAGAGCGCCGGGTGGGAGGTGTGTGTGTGTGTGTGGGGGGGCGAAGACCACATGGACATGTTGGGGCGAGATGGAATGAGGGTGGGGGCGAGTTGAGGCTGGGGTGTGACAGGGTGAGCGGTGGAGGTAGCAGGCGGTGGAGTGGAAGCGAGGCAGAGTGGTGGGGTGATTTTAGGGTGTTATTTGAGGAGGGTAATGGCGTGGTGAACGCAGGGACGGGTGGACTAGGTGCGGGATGGAGCAATGCGCTGAGGTCATCTGAGACCGGGAAGAAAAGCGGGGAGGAGAGGCAACGAGATAGGGAAAGGAAAGCGGGGAGGAGAGAGTGGCATCGAGGAGTACGGGGAAGAGAGAGGGGCGGAGTGCGTAGGCGTGGAGATGTGGGGAACTGCAGATCGGCTTGTGCGCTGTTCGTGGCGAGGAGCAGCGAAGCGAAGTGGGGAGGGGAATGGCGGGGCGAAGCTGAGGCGGGCCAGGGGGAGTCTAGGCGGTGCGAGGTTAGGCGACTGAAGACAATGCTACGGAGGGAGGCTTAGAGAGGCGGGACGAGGTGGAGCAACGCGAGGTGAGGCTGGACGACGCGGGGCGTGACGGGACGAGGTGGAGCAAGGCGAGGCGAGACGGGGCGAGGCGGGGCGAGGCGAGGCGAGGCGAGGCGAGGCGAGCGAGGCGAGGGGCGAGCGCGGGGCGAGGCGCGAGGCGAGGCGAGGCGAGGCGAGCGAGGCGGAGTCGGTCGACGAGTCGAGTCGAGTCGAGTCGAGTCGAGTCGAGTCGAGTCGAGTCGAGTCGAGTCGAGTCGAGTCGAGTCGAGGCGAGGCGAGGCGAGGCGAGGCGAGGCGAGGCGAGGCGAGACTTGGCGAGGCGAGGCGAGGCGGGGCGGGGCGAGACTTGGCGAATCGGAGCGCGGCGAGACGAGGCTAGGGCGAGGTGAGTCGAGCACGGGATGGCGCAGGACCCGAGGGGGAAGAGACGGTCGCCGGGGAGGGCGAGGTCGCTTCCGAAGGGGGCAGGGGAGGGGAGGGGCAGACGTCGGCGTCAGCAGTTCCGATCGCTCGCCCGTTGGGCGGTCAACGCTCAACGCCCACGTCTGGCTCTTGCTCCCAAAAGTGCTCGAGGGATCTTTCAACGTCCCTGCCTTTCTACCGAAATGGTCGTTGGGGAGGCATTCAAAGTATGTGTGCCAAGAGCCAAGCAAGACAAGAATATAACAGTGCCATGAGTTACCATCATTTCAAAAATCGATTACAATATGAGCAATCGCCAAACATCTACTTTTCTACCTCCAGTAGGACTTTAAATAGAAAATCACAACAGCATAACATTTATATGGCAATAATCGACACAATGAAACAATTCACCTTCTGTTCTTTGCGCCTAGTTATAACGAAAACATCACTTCGTAAGAGAATAAACTGAATTTGCCCTATTAAAATATATTTCATTTTTAGGATCACTCACTTTTTCTCAATACACTATTTGAACATTAACAAAATCATTTGTGTGTTATGCATTTTTGTTTTCTAAAATGTTTGTTTATATAATTTTTATTTTACATGAAACGAAAGTCAAAACATTTCAAGAATTAAAATATATCACAATGTTAAACATTTATCATGTAGAGATTACGTTAAATACCATCGAGAAGTTCTAAAATTACCAGACATGTGGAATTTCGATACATTCAGCAGTCTTCAAGAGCCTACTTTATCATTACATATTATTTTACATAACTTCTTATTGCAGTAAACCCTCGTTAGCACGAACTCTTTTTAACACGAATTTCGCCGCAACAGGAAGAAAACAGCAACAGGAAGAAAAAGCATTACGCTAATGCGGACATTTATAATACTCGAATAACACGACTTTTTATAAAACGAACTCCGATTATTTCGGTCCCGTGGAATTCGTATTAATAAGGGTTTACTGCACAACCAAACCTCGAGTGTTAAAATCTTAACCTCGCCCAACCACCGGGTCCCCGCCATTTCTCTCAGGGGCGCTTGATCTGCGCGGGGGCGTGGCCTGGCGAGGGCAGGTCGTCAACAGCAGCGCGTGGCGCCAAGTGCATTATGCGCGGCGACAGGAACGAATCGCGGATCTTTATTGTAACGACCCCCGCCGCCTCCCGCGCCCGGCCACTGACAAGCTATCGCGGCGCGCGGCCGTAAAACCGTGCTCCCTCGCCCGCGCGCCGCACAGATGGCAGCCGGGCGCCGGCCTACCCCAACGTCCAAGGACACCCAGCGGAGGGAGATCGACGTGAAGGTTTTTTGACGGATTAGTAGGGAGCCGAGTTCTAAGATTTTGCATATTTCTGTCCGTTGCTTCAGGGCGTAGCTAACTGAAATGTCTTTACATTTGGTTAGAATTGGATGCTGTGTAAATCAATATGTTAGTGCGTATTTGGCCGATTTTTCCTGTTGGTACCGGGAGCGGTGTCTCAGTGCATCAACTGATGTCCCTGCAGTTCCTCTGGCTGGGAGGTCCTAGGTTCGAGTCGCGACGGCGGCAGGATTTTCGACACTAGCTTTTCAGCTAGGTCGAATTCAGTCGCTGTCTGGAGGAGAATTCTAGCTGCCGGCTGCTCTGATCGGTTGTTTTCCGTGGTTTCTCTTGTAAACTCCACGCGAATGCCGCAGCAGTACCCTAAGAAACGGGTCACGGACCGCGCGCAATCTTTCCTTCCTCTCCCTATTTCACCCCATACACACACACTTACACTAACATGCACTACACTATCACACATGGCAGGAGACAGGTTGGGGAGACTCTGAGACATGCCCGGGGAGATACCTGGTTGACGGAAAACCCCGCTAGTCGACGGTATGTTGGCGCCGGATGTCGCCATCCATTGGGGGAAGACCACCGCCACCTCCAGATGAAAAGCATGCACTACACTTACGGGACTAACGAATATACTAGTTGGCGCGTCACTAAAGTGAAGATTTGCTTGAATTATTTCTCTCGCGAAGTAGGGTAGATTAAATATATGGTTTGCACAAAAATATATCTTTTCATTCCAAGCATATTTCTCCTGAATTATATCAAGAAAGGTTTATGGAGGAAATGAAATATGGTTAATTTTAATTTCACATTAAAGTGCATATTTTAGAATTTTTAGGTCGTAAATGCTTATTTTTAATAGCATATTTCAATATTTTTAGGGCATAAAATTCCTCTCCCTATTGATTCGTTTCCGAGCGCGTCAACCGATAAGGTGTAGTATAAGTCCCGTAAGAGTAGTGTATGTTTTATCGTGGATGCGTTGCGGTGATTTCCTCAGGTGAATGGCGAAAACACGTCGGTGCGCACGTGTCTTTTTCAAACAGGTATCTCCCACCAGCGGGACACCACCCCTGCTGAGATCATCGCTACGCTCCCAACATGTCTGGTAGTCAGTGCTTGTGTAAGGGAGGGTGAGGATAGGAAAAGGAAGAGAAAGGAAAGATCGTGCGCGGTTCGTGGCCCGTTAGTTAGAGTACAGCTCCGACATTCGCCTGGTATTGAAAGAACTACCGATTACAGCAACCGGCTACTCAAACTCTCCAGGCAGCTGTTGAATTTGACCAATCTAGGGAGTGTCGCAAATCCTGCTGCCATAGGGACTCGAACCCTAGGACCTTCAGGTCAGAAGCACTGCAGTGACATCAATTGATCAATTATCAACACGAATGTTCTACGCGATCTAGGTAAAAAGTAAATATAAACGGGAATCTCAATTGAGGAGTGAATCTGAAGAATACACAAAAATATAAAACTCAAATTTGAACATGATGAAAAAACCAGCATTTTTTAACATAAAAATTAGCAGTGGACGCTATCGGGAAAGTATTCTGAAGTGCAAAGTGAATTTTTTCCAACTTTCTCTGAAGGAAATTAAAAATAACATGAACCCCTCACTGATCAAGCTCTCAAGGTGCGCAGGAAACGGCATGAGACGAATGGTTGCTAGCAAACATAACAATTTTGTTGGTTCAATTGGTTAAATTAAACAGAATGCCTCCGGTTCTGGCCCTACTCTGAATCATAACTGCCAAAATCAATACATGCAGCGACGAGAGCAGACCCGACAACTTTGATTCGAACTTCGCATCGCTGGATTTTCCGAAATTACTCTATCGAGTTTGAGACATCAGAATGCTTAGAACGTTTGACATACCATTGTTCAGAACGTAGAAACGAAACTGTGTCTACCGGCAATCGTACCTGTCCAACCTTAGAGACACTTTTCACGCACTGCATTTCAATGCATTTTATCGAGATTCGAGCAGGCTACGTAATACATGTGTCTACGGTTAGCCCAGCAGACAACATACAACGCATCCAAGCCACTTCATCGTTTGCCGAAGGCCAACACGAGCGACGACGACTATAGAACGATTTTCCTAAGGATGAGCCAAAGTGACAGTTCGCGAAAACAAGTGAACATCAGATGTATTTCAGAGAAGTATCCCTCCGCCGCGACAGCTGTTCAGCTACGCCCCTTCGTAAAGTGCTAATGACTCCTGTGAAAACATCCCTATGCAGAAGTCTAAGAGTTTCGCTGAGGTATATGCACGTACGAGAGTCCGGGAAATATTTAAATTTAATTTCGTATGTGGAAAATTTCTTAACATTCTCCCACAATCAGTAAAAGAAAACTGCCACGAATGTAAATAGAAAGCTCTCAATCACAGCTCGCCACACAACAGCACAAATGCCGGAACCACGTGCACCGGTACGCATCTCGCATTCAAGTATCGTACAATACGTAACAAAACGAAAACATACTCTCGATTTCTGAGGTCTCAAACGGACAAGCGGGTTTTACGAAGGAAATACCAGCAAACAATCATGTTCCTCGTCAAATTTAACAAAATATTTGCGGTGGTTGTGTTTACAATTACAACAGCCCAATATCATCATAAAGAATTTCGATTCACTACATCACGTACTAGATTCAAAGAGGCTATGCATTATGAAATGCCCGACATTGACTAACACTGTCCATCGAGCAGATTGCTTATCGAAACCTACCGCTCCCTCGCTTACTGAGGCCCACAGTGGGTTATGCAGTTTCCATCGAGGAGGTATTGGCAAACAACCTAGCTCCTGGTCAAATTTAATGGGCGGTGGCTCTATTTACAATCACAACAGCCCAAAATCAATAGGGTAGCCAACAGGGAATCTCAATAAACTGGATTCGACCTATGAAGAGGCGAAGCATTACAGACTGTAACGAAACCAAACTACGCACCCGCTTGCTGAGGTCCATAGCGCAGGACACGGTCTCTACCGACGTGGGTAGTAGCAAACAAGCATTATCCTCGTCAAATTGAGCAAAATGTCAGCAGTGGTTCCATTTACAATTAAACTTTCCCGATATATCATCCATTAATCGCAAATATTTTACATACACTAGATCACATTCGAGACACAAAGCTAGAAATGTTTATCACTGACTATCACCATCCACCGTGCGAATCGCATGTCGAAACCAACCATTCACTCATAGAGGTCCACAGCGGGGCAAGCGGACTGTACCAAAATCGGTGTTAGCCAACAACCATGTTCCTCGTCAAACTGAACAAAATGTCTGCAGTGATTCTTTTACAATTAAAACTCTCCGATATATCATCAATTTTTCCGATAGAATTTCGACAAGCTCGATCACGCACGAGACAGAAAGCTAGAAATGTCTATCACTAACTAGTACCGTCCACCGCGCGAACCACATTCCAAAACCAACCACCCCCTGGCGTCGAGGTTCACAGCAGGGCGACGCGGACTGTACCAAGGTCTGTGTTAGCCCACAACCATGTTTCTCGTCAAATTGAACAAAACGTCTCAAGTAGTTCGATTCACAATTATACCATCCCAACATCAATATAGCACAAAGAAATTCGGTACGCTAGAAAAAGCTCGAGACTGAAAGCTTGCAATGTCCATCATTGAGAAACACCATTCACTGCGCGAATCGAATTTCGAAAGCAACCATTCTATCGCGCATCGAGGTCCTAAGTAGGGTGACGCGGACTGTACCAAGGTCTGTGTTGGCCAACAACCATGTTTCTCGTCAAATTGAACAACATGTCAAATTGTTCTATTTACAATACGAATCGTATTTCTAGAATATATCACAAAGAATTTCGATACGCAAGAAAAGAAACTAACTTGAGGCTGAAAGCTTGCAATGTCCATCATAGTAATACCGCTGAGCGAATCGCATTTCGAAAGCAACCATTCCATCGCGCCTCGAGGTCCACAGCGTGCGACGCGGACTGTACCGAGGGGGTGCAAGCGTCGGCGTCGGCGGCGTCGGGGCGCGCGCGCGCCTCTTCTTGCAGCAGTGGGCGGGCGGAACCGCGCGCTCGGCGCGGCGCGGCGCGGCGGGGGGCGTGGCGCGGCGCGAGGCGGGGCGGGGAGACGCGCGCGGGAGCCCGGCTGAAAATCAATACCACGGCGAACAATGGGGAGGCGCGGCCGCAACACTGGCGAGCCAGCCAGCGAGCGGGCGGGCGGGTGAGCGGGTGAGCCCGCGGCGCGGTGCGGCGGCGGCAGCGGCGGCGGCGGGGCGCGTCGTGCCAGCCGCCAACCACCGCCGACGTCGAAATCGGGCGTTCGCTCGCCGCCGCCCCCGCCGCCGCCGCCGCCACCGCGCTGCCCCGGACGTGCTGTAGTGAATAGTGTCGTCTATCTGGGTCGTCGTCGTCGTTGTCGTAGGGATATGAGAGTTGGTGCTAGAAACCTGTTTCGGTAATTTTTCACTGATGTTGACAATTTTGCTGTTGTTTCGCGTGAATAGTATTATGATCGATTCGCATCTTTCGTAAGTGATCAGTGTCGGTTTTGTTTTGTTAAGGTTTTGGGTAATTTTTCAATCGTTTTGAAAATTCTGCAATAGTTTTGTGTGAACAGTTTTCTGATCGATACGCGTCTTGCGTACATGTTCAGTGTCGGGATTCTTTTGTTTTTATTTACAATTATGAAGGGCTAGATAATATACGAAAATGGACTTCCGAATAAATAATAGTTACAAGTTTATATATATATATATATATATATATATATATATATATATATATATATATATATATACACGTTTATGTTACAGGTGGAAGGTGAATTTTTACCTTTTGTAGGTTCCTTTTAATGTAACGATTTGTTTACTTAATTAAACGTTACGTGACGGTAGGAAGTACGTAACATCTATCCAGATCGCCGGAACAATGATGAACGAGGTACGTCGAACACCTATGCCCGAGCAGCAATTAAAAAGGTTGTGCATAAAAGAATGACCATGATCTGGTCCGAGTGAAATCTGAATGAACAGCCTTGAACCCATATCGAAATAATGAAGTCAAACATTATGCTGCAGCATGCGAGAAGCCTCATGGGCGACTCATGGTCGTCGGAGCGAGGATTGAGGGGTTATAAGAGCACGACCATGGATCGGATCGATCACGAAGGATTAGATTGATCGAGCATTTTATCAGGCAAATTGAGAATGGTGGATCGAGGTCGGCTTGAGCATGATGAGTTGAGCGATCCGGAATGGCACAGGTGTACAAGAATAAAACAGCATGTGCCCGGTGTAACCGGCGAGGCTGTTTGAGCAGGATGAAACGATCATCTCAGGTTAAGCATGGCGGAACTATCAAGTCGGTTGAGCAATGCGTGCCGAGCGTCACGAAGAGGGCCGGGTGGTTACGATCTTGACAAGTTGAGCCAGGTGAACTGAGCATGGCGGTTCAGCATGGTGTAGGTTTTCAGTATGATGGTTCGAGCGTGGTGGACCGTGCGACCCGTGGAGAGCCGGGTGGCAACGTGGAGCTGACGCAGGGCAGGTCGATTGACTGACTGATTGATTGATTTTTTTCGTGTTTCCGGGCGCGTCAACTACTCAGGTCATTAGTCCCGTTAGTGTAGTGCATGTTTTTTCTCGGGAGATGGCGGTGATATTCCCCGCTGGTTAGCGAGATACGGTGCCGACCTACCGTCGGCTAGTGGGGTTTCCCCCTAACCAGGACTCTCCCACCAACGGGGCACCGCCCCAGCCGGGATAAGCTCTAAGCTCCCGACCGGTTTCCCGAAATATGTGGTAGTGTAGTGCATGTTAATGTGTGTGTGAGGATAGGACAAGGAAGAGGAAGGACAGATCGCGCGCGGTCCGTGGCCCGTTTGGTAAGGTACTGCTCCGGCATTCGCCCGGAGTTGATCGGAGAAACCACGGAAAACTACCGATCAGAGCAGCCGGCCGCTAGAATTCTCCTCCAGACGGCGACTGAATTCGACCTAGCTGAAAAGCTAGTGTCGAAAATCCTGCCGCCGTCAGGACTCAAACCTAGGAACTCCCGGTCAGAGGCGTTGCAGTGACATCAGTTTATGCACTGAGCTATCGCTCCCAATCCGGGTGGTTAAGATCTTGGCAAGTAGAGCCAGGTGAATTGAGCATGGCGGTTCAACATGGTGCAGCTTTTCAGTATGATGGTTCGAGCGTGGTGGACCGTGCGACCCGTGGAGAGCCGGGTGGCAACGTGGAGCTGCGCGGGTCGGGTCGAGCGGGTCGAGCGGGCCGAGCGGGTCGGGCCGAGCGGGTCGGGCGTCGGAGTCGAGCGTCCGACGCGGAGCTAAATCATCGCGGGTCGTTCGACGCAGCTAACGGCGCCGCTCTTTACGCGCGCGTATTTCAGAGATCGCGCGCGGTCGTAAAGCCGCGCGGGGCGGCGGAGGGGGCGGGGACGGCGGCTGAAGCGCCAGAACGGCCTGCGAGCACGCCACGCGCCGCCGTCGGCCGCCACCTGGCGGGCGCCAATTGGACCGGTACGGCGTACCGGAAGCACGAGTGGAATTACAGGCCGTCATCCCCGAATGTCCGGCTCCGTCGGTGAATACCCGGCTAATGGTGTAGTACCGGAGAATTGTGGTGTGAACGGGGAATAACGTATCCAAAAAGATAACTAATGTGAATTGTATATGTTTTTTTAATCACTCGATTTATTTAAACCCTCGCAAATAATAATATTGTCAAATTTAAAGAACAACACCTCGTCAAAAGGGAACTTACTAAGATTGAACAATATTTAGACGAGCTGCGTATTATGCACGAGCAGAGTGCATGGAGTATATTTTTTCGCTAGGAAGATTGCTCTACAACTGAATTTCGAAAAGACCACACCTACAATCCATGCTGAAGTCGCTATGTTAAACTCACCATTTGGTTAAGAAAACGGTTTTAACCTTGCTACATATGAAAATATATCTCGCTACAGCTTTGCTGTTCGTGTAATATATAATACATAACCTAAGCTGGAATGTTCCTCTGTTTACTTCGAACAGCTAACGCAGATGTGTCAGTTTCGAAACAACCGATTGAATGAAGGGAATATCCTGAGGAGGATTACAGATATTTTAACACAAATAGAGTCCATTTATTGGCTGATATAGTAAGAATTACACTGAAATGAAATGAGAAAAATCCGAATTTTTCTGCAACACTCCACTTCGAAGATAAAAAAACCAACGATTTTACGAGGTTCACTGAAGAACTCTTTGCCCTTGGCGACGTAGGGCAGGGTACGATAAAGAAATCCTAAAAAAGATACATGAACATTATTTTTCCTATATCGATTATCATACATATGTTTCAAGTCTAGAGATAATCTTAACATAAAACGAATAAGAATGTACTAACACCACCCAAAATTAACTCAACGGTTGTAAAAGATACAGAATAGATTAAAAGAGTTCCTTCGTCAACGCGAAATACGTGCTGGGCGGTAACCTTTTGTATTTTCAAGTGCTCATAAGCTGATACAAACGCTAAGCTGACTAGTCATCGGTACCAAAAGACAGCGAGCGACAGTGTTCGTAGCGGTGGAGTGGCGACTGATCTCAACACAGCAGGCCCAAAAACCGTCTAGGTTGAAAATGGTCAGAAATTGAGAGAAGCGGAGGCATGGAAGAACAGGCACTGTCCAAGATTGACGTTGCCCAAAACAGGGGCAGCGCTCAGGGAAGTGGATCTGGATCCTAATGCGAGAGGAAACTGAGCGGGCAGAGAGGGGAAAGGTCAGAGGGGGTGCACAAGACGATATATTGCGGAGGTCGGGCGAGAGGTGTAACTGCATGGCGGTAAAGGGCTCTAAGAACGGAAGGAAAGCTCATGAACAGAAAACAGCGAAATTGGAGTACAGCGGAACGGGAAGCCGTGGAAATTCGTCGGCAAAGGATACAGTGTTGAGCGACGGACAGTGGAGGTTTGGAAGTGACAAAATTCATTTCTCAACTGCCTTCGCGGCCAGAACTGAGCGGAGTAGTAATCTAAGGAAGGTTGAAATTTGAACGGGGTCGGTATATAAGGAAGTTTGGAAGATGAGGGCATTTGGAACGGAGAGGAGTCGGAATCAAGGAACATTGGAAGCTCAACGGGGTCGAAATGTGAGGAAGGGTGAAAGGTGAGCGGGTTCGGGATCTCAGGACGGTTGGAAGCTGAGCGCTGAGCGGAGTCGGAATTTGAAGACTGTAGGAAGCTCAGCGCAGTCGGAATGTAAGGAAGTTTGAAAGCTGAGCGCGTTCGGACCTAAGCGACGTCGGAATGTAAGGAAGGTTGGAAGTTGAGCAGAGTCGGAATCTCAGTAAAATTGGAAACTGAGCGCGTTCGGAACTGAGCAAAGTCGGAATCTAAGAAATGACTGAACCTGAGCGAGGTCGGAAGGAAGCGGCCAGAGCTGAACGGAGGCAGACCTTGCTCATTCCGCCTCCGCGTCGCTGGAACCTAGGTGGCCGTGGCAGGGTCGCAGCGGGGACGGCGTGGGCCGCCGCGTCGAGGACCCCGACGCCTCCCGCCGCCTCGACGCCGCGGCGCGGGGTGTGTTCCATTATTGACAGCGGAGCGCGCGCGGGGGCGGCGGCGGCAGCAGCAGCAGGCGGCCCGCAAATAATTCAGACCGTTCCAATCCGGCTAAGTGTTCGCGATTAGATTAAGAGCGGGCGCGTATCAGCCGGCGATACGGCGCGCCCACCCACTCGCGCTGTTGCCGCTGGTGGCGGCGGCGGGTGGTGGTTGAAGGGGCGGGCACGGCAACGCGGCCATCAGCGATATTGCGCGCGGGCGGGCGGGGGGAGGGGGTTGGGGTCGACGCGAGGGCGGGGCAGGGGTGGGGGTACGGGCGGGGTGGCGACCGCCTCCGCCTTCCCCAATCTCGCGCGCGAGCACCAGTCCCCTTGAGGCCAACCTCGCGAGAGAGCTGGCGGCCGCGCCGGGAAAACGTTGCGAGATTGACCGAGGCGCCGCGGGCGGCGTGGGGGGGGGGGAGAGTGTGGAGGAACGGCACCCGGGAGAACGTCAGAGGTGGAGGTTGCTGGAGGGTACGGGAGCAAGAGGGGGCGGCCTGGTTCACTGATGGCGAGTGAGCAAGGAGGATACCAATGTGCGGCGTGAGTACGCTACCAGGGAGACGTTGAGGATAAGAGAAATGCCTGAGCAGAATGCTAGTGGCGAGAAGTGGCGGATCTCTCGGTGACTAGCTTCCACATGGAGAGAGAGGTGGCAGTAGTAAATATATGAAAGTAGTTGATAGTAGGGATAAGAACACGGTCACTAGGATGTGTATGTGAGTAGTCAGCAGTGAGGCCATCAGCATGAGGCCAAGGAAATGCCATCGGAAGTTATACCGAAATGCCCATTGAAACGTATATCAAATGTTAAAATATAACACAAAAACCGTAAAGAGATGTTTGGGTACTGAGCAATCATTTTGTACAAAACAAAACGGAAAAAGCCCGAAGTTGAAACACTGAGACACAACTTATAATGTCACTTCTCATTCTTCTTGTTTCTAAGTGGGGAACTATATTTCCAAACATTCGACCGAATATCAATTTATAATAAGATACAAGAATTTCACCAAAATGTTTAACATTGGTAACAATATAAGATAAGAAATAAGTCTGCTCTATACAATTATTCTTTGAAACCTTGCATGCCGTGTTCTTTGTTCAAATCAACGGTTGGGCGTCGCTTAATCGCAGGAAAATCCAGAGCCCACTGCTCGGTGAAGTGCAGTTTACGTGGGTCAATGGAAATGGGCAACGAAAAAAAGCAGACAAAGAGAAGGAAAGGAAATTTGAGTGAGCGGGCGACACTGAACGGGGGTCGCGTCTCCCAACGATTCTGGCCCACCGGGAATTCACGAAGCACCGAACACGCGTCTCTCTTCAGGAGGCAGAAAGCACTCTCAAATAGACGTCTTCATTCTCTGGAGAGTGGCGGAAAGAGAAGAAAACACCCCGAGTTGTTCTTTCTCGTATGAGAATAATGAGAAATTGAGGACGATCTGCTAACGTACACAAACATGTATTCACACATTTTTTTAGCATTTGATAAACTGTAAGCGGACCTCTTTTTCCCTCCTCAAGAATATGATTACTTTTATCAGTATGTAAGAATAATATTACTTACATGACAAAACTTTGCGTTTTCAACAAATGTAGACTACTGCCTTTCTCTTGCCAGATTTTGTCGGAATTGACTGATACTACACAACCATCAGACACACTCCAAAAACCGTTCATAAATGGCTATCAAATCGGTACTACACATTTTGGAAATCAGCATATCTTCTCTCTTTAAGGAGTTTCAACAGTAAACCATTTCTCCAAATTATTAGTTGTCCAACGCGTCCTTTAACTGATCAGCTACTGCAGTGAACTTTAACATCTACCGATCCAGCAACTAAAAATCAACCAATTTGCTTCCACACGGTCTACTGTCTGACATTTTAAAGTACCTTTGCAGCACTTCATTTCAATATTTTAAACCCCCGTACTCCTGCATTACTGAATAAAAAGATAAATGACGTGACTTTAAACTTTTCATCCAATGGCAAACCCGTGTTTTGTTATCTACTACGCCAGAAAAAAAATGTTAAATACATTTATTGTACGAAGCTCATTTATGAGTATGGTTTTTCATCTCCACGAAGCAGGCAGTCTGAGCGAAAGAGAATTACGCAGTAAAAACTAATTAAAAACAAGCCCGTGTACATGTTTAAATCACCGGAAAAGGCATTTCTCTCTGAAAAAAACAAAACAACAACAACAAAAAATCCGCTTTGCATTCGTGCGCGCACTTTTGTGCGCTGGTCAAAAGGCCACTTGTCGCTTGCCCGCATCTTCCTGACAATCTACAAATAAAAGCGGCAGCTAATTATGGGCTGACGTACATCCAATTGAGCTCGGCGTGCCGTAAACAGCGGGGTTGCTCCTATGCACACGTATTTGAATACGTAAAGACCGTAGCTCCCCCACAATTCCGCATCACGGAACCAACTGCAAGTAATTACCTTTTGCCCTGCGTTCGTCAGATGGAGACGCTGGAGGTAGGGAGACTGGTGGTGGCAATGGTGTTGGTGGTGATGGTGATGCTGATTGTGATGTTGCTGATGTTGGTGATTATAATGATGGTGATGCTGGTGATGGTGGTAGTGATGTTGGTGATCGTGTGGTGGTGATGATAGGCGTGGTGGTGGTGTTGATTGTGCTAGTGGTGGTGATTGTGGTGCTGTTGCTGCTATTACTGTCTGTGGGGGAAGTGCTGACGACGAATTGGTGATCAACGATGAGATAGTGAAGACGATGGAAAAGACAGCGATGGATGTAGCGATAAAGATAGTGAAGATGAATGTGGTGGCATAGGCATCAGTAATGAAGGTGAAGACAGTAAAGGCGATCCAAGGAGGTGGAGGTAGTGAAATGTCAGGTGATGGTCGGTGAAGGTGATGGTTGTGACGTCGTTAATGGGGCAACATAAGACTAGGCGCAGCAATTTTTTCAATATTAACAGGCGACTGCCAACATAAGATGCAGGTACAGGTGGTTCACGAAATAGCATTGCGGGCGAGTTACAGAAGTGGTAAGATCTCAAAACACAAGAGCGCAAATAGAACTAGAAGTAACTGACGAGTGGCCCACTCTCGTCACTCAAAACCCCACGGTCCGTGGCCCGTTTGATAGGGTACAGCTCTGGCATTCGCCTGGTGTTGTTCGGAGAAACCACAGAAAACTACCGATCAGAGCAGCCGGTCGCTACGATTATCCCCCAGAGAGCGGCTGAATGCAACGTATCTATCCAGCCAGTGTCAAAAGTTCCGTCATCATCGGGGCTCGAACTCTAGGACCTCCCGTTCAGAGGCGTTGGAGTCAAGAGTTGGTCGGAGAAACCACGGAAAACTACCAATCAGAGCAGGCAGCCAGTAGAATTCTTCTCCAGATAGCGGCAGAACTCAAGCTAGTGTCGAACATTCCGTTACTATCAGGATTCTAGCCATAGAACCTCCCGGTCAGAGGCACTGCAGTGACATCAGTTGATGCCCTGAGTCACCTACGCAAGTTCTACCCTATGAAGCAAACGCAAATGGAAATCATCGCGGGGACATTTGCGTCCCACGGGCGGGAGACACGGCGGCGCGGCGCGGCGCGCGCCAAGCGGAGACAAAAGTCACGCGTGCCGCGGGCGTGGCCTATCTGCGATCTACACGCGCGCGGGAACGCGGACGTGCGTCGGCCTGACAGCACGCACCGCCCCGCACGCACGCACGCGCTGCGTGGCTTCGCGAGAAAGCGTGGAGGGGCAAATTGGAAAATGAGCAGGCGAGGGGCGGCGTGGAGAACGTTAAGGAGGGACGGATACGGAGGAGCGACACGGGAAATGCGGATGTCTGGTTCGTCTGAGGGGAGGAGCAAGACGAGAGGGAAAAAAATGAGGCGGTGCGAAACTATACCTAAATTGCTTTTGGTTGTGCGGGCGATGTTGTTCGAGGAAAATGTTTGCCAGTCATATATCAAAATGTTGCTGTGCAATACTTGAATGAGTGGCAGAAAACCGCCTAGGAAATACACTTACACATCAAATTCTTCTTTATCACGTCATTATATTGTCAAGTCTTCATTCAATTTTTGGATGTAATTAAGAATATTGAAGGAAGAATCATAACTAAATGAAAGGAATGAATGTAGGAAGAAAAACATATACCGTGTTGTGTATACAGTTGTTTCACAGACGATAGAGAGGACAAAAAGAAAACCAGAATTGTCAAAGGAGCTATAAACAAATACCACTTTCATATTAGAGGCAAGACGTTGAATATTTTCAGGGATTCTTGTCCAAGTTCTTGTTCTTGCGCTTTCAGTCAGTCGACAGCCGGTTATACATTACGCTCCACACTAAACACCAACACACTTGCGGGCTTCTCTGAACTGGAGTCAGCAAAACGCGAGTCCCTCCGCGACAACATATACCTGAGAGACAAGACACAAACCATGCCAGAGGCGAGACTCGAATCCACGACTCTTCGGACCGAAACTGCTGAGTCAGTACACACTCTTAGTCACATCGGCCATCCACGACGGCGTGTATAATCCTTTAAAACACGTAAATGGTTATTAAGATTGCTTCGTGAACAAGAATTCCTGCAACTAATTAAAGCACATTTTTCTAAACTAAAAGTGGCTTTTCGGCACTTCGAAAATTGCAGTCTTCAATTATTTAGGATTAAAAAAAGTAAAATCTGAAAGAGTAAACAGGAGGACAAGACACGGAATAAGAATGTGACAAATGAAGCTTCCCCAAAACGCTGCAAGTCGCCATTTTTGCTTATGGAAGGAATATGAATCGAAAAACAAGACAATGGAGTGCAGGAAAAAAAACAACAAAACACAATTAAAACCATTGACGAAACAGACCTGACGACACACGAGGAAACACGTGACCGAATGAAAACATCCAAAAAACATTAAGTCCACAAACGTGATGATGATGATGATGATAATAATAATAATAATAATAATAATAATAATAATAATAATAATAATAATAATAATAATAATAATAATAATAATAATAATAATAATAATAATAGGAAATTAGCAACGTTCAAGACGAAAGAGACCACAGAAAACAACTGGAATAACACGACCAAATGAAAACACCCCATTGCCCGTTGGCTTCCTCCAGCAGCGCCGTCGCAATCCAGGAGGAGCGGAAAAGAACGGCCCGCGCGCCGGGGGGCGGGGGGCGGGCGGTGGGAGGAATTGCAACAGTCGCCGGGGCGGTGGGAGCGGCGAGCGGGCGTTCGCTCCTTCATCCGGCGCATAATTCCGCTGCCATTATCTCCCGAGGCCCCGGAGCGGGGGCGGGCGCGGGGACGAGCGCGGGGGCGGGGCGGAGCGGGGCCGGAGAGGGTTTAATTACTGGAGGCGACCGGCAGAGGGCGGGGGTGGCGCCGTAATTACAGCCGGGGGCGGAGGCGAGGCGGGGGCGGGGCGGGCGCGCTGCGCTGGGGTGGCCCCGCCCCCTCCCCTCCCCCCCCGTTGCTCGCGCGTGTAGGAAAGCTCACAGAAGAACAAGTGGCGGATGCTCTTGTTTGTGCCAACGTAGACCTCGCACTCGATAGAATATGTTGCGCGCGGGGCATATTACGAGGGAAGCGAGAAGAATAAACATTTGTGAAGAACTATTCCCGTTCCGTATTTCGCCATTTTTCCTTTTCCACCTACAGAACTCTATTTTATACTTAAACGTGCGGCTGGTTGGTTAGTGATTCCGGGCGCGTCAACAGCTCAGGTCATTAGTCCCGTAAGTGTAGTGCATGTTCTTTATCGAGAGCTGGCTGGGATCTTCCCCTGCTGGATGGTGAGATCCTGCTCCGACCTACCGTCGGCTAGCGGGGTTTCCCCCTAACCAGGACACTCGCACCAGCGGGGCACCGCCCCAGCCGGGACAAGCTCCAAGCTCCCGACCGGTCTCCCGGAATACGTGGTAGTGTAGGGCAAGTAAGTGTGTGTGTGTGTGTGTGTGTGTGTGTGTGTGTGTGTGTGCGTGTGTGCGTGTGTGTAAGGGGAGAGGATAGGACAAGGAAGCGAAAGGAAAAATCGCGTGCGGTCCGTGGCCCGTTTGTTAGGGTACTCTTCCGGCATTCGCCTCTAAACATGTGTTTAACATGTATCGTGACCCACACATTCGGAACAAACAATTGCTATGAACTTTGTGGAAACTGGAATTTTAACAACGGAATGATTGTGTTCAGTTACGTAAATTGATAGGTGACCCAGAAACGTGTTTATTTCACAGAACATGGTGCTAACCTGCGGGTATGAGGCATTTTGTTTAGATATTGTGGTAAATGTAATCGATGTAATTTGGGTTACTATATTTATCATTTTGATAGTGAGAATAAGCTACTAATAATGTCGTGTTAACAAACATGTTAGTTGATTCGAGCATATCGTGAAGATACATTGTGCACACTCACCAATTCCGACGTAAATTCATGAGAAAAGTCGTAGAAATGCACTTTTAATATTCAGATAGTGGATATGAGAAATGATATTAACATTTACGAAACTAGCCCATGTCAGAAACGTTATAATACAATAACCTTTATCTTCACTGATAAGCACAAATAAAGACAGATTTTTATGGGACTCGCGCACCAGTACAATAATACGATACGAAGACATGACAAACACAAATATCTTTACTTAGCAATTTCGACACTTTACCTTGCATCGCACGAAATATAAATAATATATGTATTCATAAAATATATCAATGTGAACATAGAGTATTTGCTATTTTATTTGCAAGATACCCCGTCATAGAATTTTTCGATCAGATTTACATAAAAATGTGGTTAGTTTTATATATTCCAAGGAGAGATTTACCTAACTTTCCTGTACATAAATCATAGTAATAAACACTTACATTTTAATATAACATAAAGGAATCAGTTAAAAGTGGATATTGCAACAGTACTTATTTACTAAGCTGGTCACAATGGGCACATAAGTATAACTGAGACATCCCTCTTTACAACCTAGAAACAAAGAATAAACAGTTTTTTAATACACTGTCCTCCTTTGCTCATCGAGAACAAATAATTCTGAATGCTTTAATTTGCCCGGGAGAAAAATGATTTTCACAATGCAATTCACATTCAATATAATTACCTGAAATATCGCGAAGAGACAAATCGCCGTAATTTAAAAAAAAGATCTGATCAAAAAGCATTCACTCCAATAAGTCAAGGCAGTAATTAAAAGTACACGAAAACAAGTCCAATCTGCATTTCCGTCCAATCTCCTTCAATATCAGTTTCAACAGTTAACGAATGTTCCGTTTTCCGTGAGCCTCACGTACGCATAATTCAGAGATGTTATCTGATCCAGTGCACGCAACATTCTCGTCTAAGGTGCTGGTTTATCAAACTCTCGAGCCCACGTTTCGTAATAATCATATTTTTCCCGTCACTAGACCGTCACTTGTGTCAGGTAGGTGTTTACAACCCATCCTAACAAGCGGGCATTACGTATGTATACGCTATCAGCACGTTGGTCTAGACTACGAAATTCGTGACATTCCCATTTAATTTCTTGAGGGAAGTGGTAATTTTATGGATTATATGTGAATGCTTAATGTTTATGAGTTACACAGCGGCATGTGAGATTCCAGCACTTTTTGAATGCTTAATAATCTAATATTTTTACACGAAAATTTGTTAACAGGTCAGAAAACTTCACAACTGTCTTGATAATCGTCGATTCTCATTGCACATTATTTCTACACAAATTAACCAACACATTCCATTTCGTATATTTGTTTAATGTAACGAGTGCCACTTCAAAAGTAAACCATTACGAAACAATATTATCGTACATCGTTTAAATGAAAAAATAAAATATCTCAACCGTAATTTAAGTTTTTGGCTTGTTGTCGTCCGTAGAGGACACGGAGCAATAGAAAGTCACAGAATGAGTGCTGGAAACTGCAGTTACGGTAGGACTATAAGATTGTAGTTTTAAATCGTAATAAGCTCATAAGCACTGTATCAGAAAAGAAATGATTTAGTCACAGAGTATTCTCTTCTATTGTCTTCGAACCTGATAAAGGTATTTAATAGTCAGGATGCAATCGTAATCTAATTCACGATTATCGCAAGACAAACCAATTTTCGACATAAAGTACATCAAAACATTTTCGGATAGATGATATTAATACCCCTAGAAAATTTACTTCCATTTTTATGACACAGGATTTTGAATAAAAAGCCGACGAAAATGTATTTCTAAAGGGTTTAATAAAATACAACAAAACTGACAAATATAAAACTCGTTAAATTCGCAACCGAGGAACAAAAACGAGCCGGGTCAGCGATATCGCAACAAATTGAACAAAATAATAAAGCACACATCGATACTATTAGGCGGCGGGCGAAATGCTGTCGTCAGCCAGAACGTCAGCAGGGGGCGAAGGCGAGGAGTGGAGGTGAGGGGAGACGGAGGCCGTCAGAGAGAAAAAGAGACGGAAGGAAGCGGAGGGGAGCCGCTGAGGGGCTCAGGAAATGCTCTGGCAGGAGGAGGGAATCGGCAGAGGATGGAGGATAGATAGGGAAAGGAAAATGGTAGCGGAGGATGGGTGAAGGGAGACACGGGAAAGTAATGATTCGGAGTGTAGCGAAGGACGGCTGACGACAGATGAGCACGGACGAGGACACAGGAGGACGGATGAGGGCAGGAGAGGACGGATGAGGACAGGTGAGGACGGACGGGGACAGATGAGGACAGGTGAGGACGGATGAGGACAGGTGAGGACGTACGAGGACAGGTGAGGACGTACGAGGACAGGTGAGGACGTACGAGGACAGGTGAGGACGGATGAGGACAGGTGAGGACGGATGAGGACAGGTGAGGACGGATGAGGACAGGTGAGGACGGATGAGGACATGTGAGGACGGATAAGGGCAGGTGAGAGAGGACAGATGAGGACAGAAAATGAATGACGAGGACAAAAGGTGTAAGAGGGGGACGGATGAGGACAGATGAGAACAGAAAGTGACGCACGAGGACAGAAGAGGACGCATGAGGCCAGAGGACAGCGATTGACGGTCAGAAGAGGGTGAATGACGCCAGAGGTCGGACGAGGACAGAGGACGATCTAAGACCAGAGGAGCAGGCTGGCGGCAGGAGACGGCGGCGTCACTGAAGAAGGAGGGGTGGGATCTGAGAGCGAGAGTAGTCGGGTGAGAGCGGCGGAGGGCGCGGGAGGAGCCCAGAGGGCGGCAGAGGGCAGCTGTCGCCGGGGGACGGCCTCACCGAGAGAGAGAGCGGGCGCGCGCAAGGGCAGCACAGAGCGAGAGCGGAGGGCGACGGCGCCGGAAGGCAGGCCGTCGTCGGGCGGGCCCGAGGCTCATAGGCTTCGTTTGGGAGCGGCACGCGCGGCTTAACAAGCACGCCCCCCCACCCCACCCCCACCCAACCCCCTCACCGCACAGTTACCCCGAGGCGCGCTGCGAGCACGATCTCAACGGGGTAACGCTTGCTCTTCCTCCCGATGCACAGAGCTCCGCCCCCTTTTTTAAAATAAAAGGTCCCATTGGATTCGAGTCTGATAAATGACGTCCTCAATATTCGAAAACTAATTTTTAGTTCAGAGCTAAGACACACATTCGCAGTCGTTACTCCCCTCTATTTCCAAACTATACATCTCTTTACTTGCCCCTCATTTACTTAGCTGCATTTCCTAGGATTGCTTTCAGCTCCAAGTTAGCCAAACAACACTTGACGAAGAAAAACAACAAAAAAAAAAAAAAAAACAACAGACATCCCTTACATATCCCAAAATTTTATTCAGATCATCATTAACTTGCTCGAGAATGGCGTAATACTGCAGACGAGACGGACTGCAGCTGAGCTCTAGAAAAAAACAACTGCGCATGCGTTAAAACTGTTGATTGACAGCTTCGCCTCCGCCACAACGCTAGGCTGCCGCCGGACAACTTCCCTCGTCGCCCAAGGGGTTGTCCACACACACTCGATATCGGCGACAACTGATGCCATCGGAGGGCTCCAAAAGCACGTTTGCGTCGCACGCAATGGGCGTCAATCGCGTAGCGTCAGTCGCACGTTGCATAGCGGCAGTATCTCTCGCAACGGCCCATCACCACGCCCACTCGATTACGGGCGACAGGCGGAAAACACAAGTAGTTTCCAAGAGGACGATAGCACGATGCCTCGCAAGAGAAACCACACTTTCCACGATTTACACCACATCTATAAATGCATATACATAGAGTCAAGGGAGGAAATAACAAAACTTTGAAAATAAGCTCAATTCAATTTTAAGCATATTGTGTTTAACTCAATTTGAAATGGTTGAGCCGCAATAAGCACTCCAAAGTTGGTTTGGAAAAATACTTTCTACGCGAACATTTGCATTCCAGAAACACACAAACACTTCAGAAAGATGCAAATGATTTATTATTTACAAAACAAATGAATATATTTGTTTACAAACAAAAATTAACGCACAATTATCAAACTTCATAAAGCGAGAAAGTGAAAGCAATTGAATTGTGTAAATAGAGTGTTTTTTTATTTGTGTCAATTTTTTGTGTGCACAAAGATAGTAATTTCTTTTGAAAATACTGCATCATTAACATGATTCTGGAGTGTTTATGTCTTCAAAGTACATTTTTGCATAGAAAGTATTTTTTCAAACCAACGTTTGAATGCTTATTGTGGCTCAGCCATTCGAAATCACGCAGGTACCGTTTTTAGACAAAATACGCTACAAAAATTGATTTAAGAGCTTATTTTCGAAGTTTCGTTGTTTCCTCCCCGGTCAACCTGTACATGCTCTAACCAACTACACAGGCTGATACACAACCTGATCATTGCTCGCTTTCAGATTTGCGGATTCGGTGGTATAACGGCTAGCGTACCGGACTGTTGTACCGTTTGCGAGTTCAACCCCGATCGAAGCCCCTGATTTTTAAGGGCGAAAATATCCTTCGTACGCTTTCCTTCGGAGTGGAAGTAAAGCCGGCTGTCCCATGTAGTAGATTTGCTGCATGTACAATATCCTCAAGCCTAAAAGAAACTTCTAAGCTACATTCACATCGCCTATTTCGTCGCCCAACATACTACCTTCTTTCTCTGCTAGATGGTGAAATGAGCGTAGCGAAATTTGCAGGGTCAGACGGAAGAGCGGGCCTGATGACCCGAGTCTCACCACGTAAAATAAGGCACTAACTAACTAATATCTCCCCCTTTGCAATTGCGCGTTTCGCAGGCACCCACCGCTCCCAGGCGCCTTCCCTGCCTCCACGGGGGGCGGGGCGCCCGTCATGGCGGCAGTACCGCCCCGCCCCTCTCCGCCACTCCCCGCGCGGCTGGCCGTAACGACGCCATTACCGGCGCGCGCCAATTAATGGAAATCGCCGACAGAGCGCGCGCATGCAGCGACGCCGCCCGCGCCACTAGACAGTGATCCAAAATACGTGAAATCATGGTGCGGGCGAATATTGTTGAAATGGGTTTAATACTGATCTTTATTTCCCCCCCCCCCCCTAGAGTTCGAGGCTTGGTCTCACATCCTCTAATGAGTGGTACTTGGAAGACATTTCATTTCGTGGAGGGGGTGTACATGGGAATGGCGATTCCGCCCAACTACTACTAAGTACAGGGGGAAGCGAGACGTTCGTGGCCCGATGTTTCAGTTACTACTCCGGCACCAACCCATAGGTGGTTATCACAGTCCTTATTCAAAGGGTACAATTTAGTCACTTTGGCGAAAGTTATTTTCGTAAAATGATGGCTGGCAACAAGGCGTTATGAGAAATTATTTGAAATAAAGACAGCGATTGTGGGTCTACCAGTGTTTGGACAGGTAAAGAAATTCTTTTTCAGATCCACGTGACATAGATCTACAGCTAAAAGAGAAAACTGGGGACAATAAGAGCAAAACTAGAAAGTTCTTAAAAGAAAATTGAATTATGTAATTGTGGGGATAAACTAAGAAAGTAATGCTAAAAATATTTCGTGGGAATTATCAACTTAAAATGAACATTTCGTTAATTTGAAACTAAACAATTCAATTTTTCCTGATGAGAAGTGGGCGGTGGGAGTCAACTAAAAGACGTCATCGTCCATTAGTTCGTGCCACCGCAGTCGCCCATATGACATGCGCGTAAGAAGCATCATATGGGTGCTTTTTGACCCGTTCTGAACCACTGCGCCACCGAAGTACGCGTCTCCTGCCGCCCGCCCGCTGCGCCGTTCTTTTTTTTCGCCTCCCCCCCCCCCCTCTTCGCACGAAGGGGACAAAAAGTGGTAGCCTCGGAATCAGAGCTGGTTGGATTTCGTCCAGCGAAGGCTCTTTCCGGCCTTCGTTAATACGGGCGAAAGTGCGCTGCGAGGACCAGCCTCTTGTGCGTGTCCCCTCGCAGAAGCAGAAAAGGATTTTGTTTTAGAAATCTCGTCCGTAGTGACCATTGCAAAAAGAAGGGACGCGGTGTTGGAATAGAGCATTAAGTTATACTTGTTTCGACAGTACATGGGTTATGGGTTATCGAGGTTCCGTAAAACCCTTTAAGTAGCAAGTTCTCAAATTGCTAAGTGTCGGACGCAATAATGTTAAACAGACTGAGATTTGATATAATGGATTATGTATATTTTTATACTCGTAAACTGGAAACAATGTAAAACATGAAAACAAAGCAATGGATTTTAAGAAAGAGAAGTGGTTCTACATATAAGTAATAAGAGAGTATCTCGTTTACTGGAATACTGCGTCACTCAATCTACTTGTAGTATCAGATAAAATCAACATTACAGCGATCGGAATACTTGAATGCAAAGGCAACATTCCTTTTGACTTTGAAAATTATTACTTCGTATTACACGACAGAAAATTCGTAGCATTATCACATCTTAATAATGTGTTCGTGCAAGTGCAGAACACATTGTACTAAAAGCCAAAATTCCAAATCTTTTTGGACTTGAAAAATACCATTTTGATACTAGAAAACTAGAATTTCTTTCGGATAAGGATGCAACATTTTATACTAGTGTGCTAACAGCACACATCAATTACCGCAAATCAATTACGCCTTTCACATCTCATTGAGAAGAAAATTTCACTTGCGTTCGTAATCCGGCTCGCGAAACGTCATGTTAAAAAGCGTACGTCAATTTAGCCTTGAATATAGTTACATCAAAATCTTCCCTTATCGAACTCCAATCGAAAGGAACGTCTGGACACAGTCTGCATGTACTTGCTTCATCGAGGAGCAGCATAAAAACACGCAAGCACGCGGAGCGCGTGATCCGCAGACGAGAGTTCAAATGGACATAAGAGCTCGCCGTTAACAGGGAGAAGAGAACGCGCCACCAACGAAACGCGAAACCCCCAGCTAGAGCCGCCGCCGCCGCCGCCGCCGCCGCCGCCACCGCCACCGCCACCGCCACCGCCACCACCGCCGCCGCCGCCGCCGCCGCCACCTCCGCCGCCGCCATCTCCGCCACCGCCACCGCCGCCGCCACCGCCACCGCCACCTCCGCCGCCGCCGCCACCTCCACCTCCACCTCCACCGCCGCCGCCGCCGCCGCCTCCACCGCCACCGCCACCTCCACCGCCACCGCCGCCACCGCCGCCGCCACCGCTGCCGCCATTTCCGCCACCGCTGCCACCATCTCCGCCACTGCTGCCGCCATCTCCGCCACCGCCGCCTCCACCGCCACCGCCACCGCCACCGCGGTGCAAATAATCGCGCCAGAAGGAGCTCTCGACCGCCGCGGGACCGCCGCGCCGGGGCAGCTTTGGCAGCGAGAGAAGCGTCGCTCACCGCGGATACAACGTGCGAAACGCACGTCGAACGACGCGATAACACAAAGGGCCCATTTGCTCGCGCTCGACATCCTCGCTGCCTGCCTGCCAACCAGCTGAGGGGACGGGGACCAGGGGTGGCACTGAGGGCGGAGGCGGCGGCGCCAAGGGAGGTGGAGATGAGGCTGGCGGTGGATGTGGTAGTGATGGTGATGATGGACGCTGTGGTGATGAGGGATGCCGTAGTGGTGGTGATGGATGTAATGGTGTTGAGAGTTCTGGCGGTGTTGGTGGATGAAGCCGTGATGGAGGATGTGGTAGAGGTTTAGGCTGTGGCAGAGGTGATGGTCGATGTAGCGGTGATGGAGGTGATGATGGTGGTGATGGAGGTAGAGGGCACGACGGATATGGTGGATATAAAACACTGGAAACTGCCCCGGATCGTCCACAAAGAGTGCAGACGAATAAGAGAAGTAGTATTCGTACGTAACGACAGCCTGATGGTGGGGTTCGAAAGCCAGGGATGACGGAGGGCGAGGTATTGAAGATAAAGAGGAAATGAAGATAAGAGCCTTTTTTATCCCTAGGGGCTGAACATGACTCGCACGGGCAGGTGTATAAATTAAGTGATGAAGGCAAGGACGAGAGGCGAATTATAGAACGAATGTTGCTGATAAAAGAGAAACAGAAAAAAATTAAAGGTTGGAAGGGGCGAGCAAAAAGGAAAGTAGGGTAAAAAATATTGCAAGGTGCAGAAAGAAAGACAAGAGAAAACAGATGAAGTACGAAGAAGGAAGGTGAAAGGATAGCGTCTTTCGATAGAATCAATGTGTAAACCGAGAAACCATATAAGATATAAAGATATGACAAGAACGTACGGCAAGAAAAAACGGAATGTAGGAAGGAATGTAAAACGGAAAAAACTAAAATGTAAAACGCAAATAACAGAGGAAGATATAATATGGCTTATGAAGAAAAGAGGAAGATAAAATGCAAGAAGATAGTATAAAGTGAGGGTCAGGTGAAGACTGTCAGAAGGTGCCCGAGGATCGTCCGATGGAAGGTAAGACTCAGAACGCAAAACACGTAGAAACGGAGATGGAACTTTTTGAAACTATGATTTCGTCTACGAACATCACGAGGCAGAAGGCAAGTTTCACGCAAAAGCCGGAGAAATTGAGACGAAACGGAGTATCGCAACAAGGTTACCAACGGAACATAGATCGCAGAGAAAATATTAAAAGGTCAGAAGGTACGAGGCGATCGTACGACCGATGGTGAGACGTAGAACGCTAAAGACGTACAAACGAAAATGAAACAGCGTCGAATAATGATTTTGTCAACGGACAGCAGGAGACGAGATGTAGAACGCAAAAGAAGTGGAAACGGAAATTGTGGGAACTCTGATGTGATTTTGTTGACGTTCTTATGAAAAGAAATAAAAGAAGTCATCTTCGTCAACATATTATAATATGTTGACGAAGATGACCTCTTCTATTTCTTCTCAGTGGAAACGGAGTTGAAGCAGCAGTGCACGGCTTCAAGCGAGGACTCAACTTGAGTCGGACACGCGGTGGCGGTAGAAAATATTAAAAGGTCAGAAGGTACGAGGCGATCGTACGACCGATGGTGAGACGTAGAACGCTAAAGACGTACAAACGAAAATGAAACAGCGTCGAATAATGATTTTGTCAACGGACAGCAGGAGTCGAGATGTAGAACGCAAAAGAAGTAGAAACGGAAATTGTGGGAACTCTGATGTGATTTTGTTGACGTTCTTATGAAAAGAAATAAAAGAAGTCATCTTCGTCAACATATTATAATATGTTGACGAAGATGACCTCTTCTATTTCTTCTCAGTGGAAACGGAGTTGAAGCAGCAGTGCACGGCTTCAAGCGAGGACTCAACTTGAGTCGGACACGCGGTGGCGGTAGAAAATATTAAAAGGTCAGAAGGTACGAGGCGATCGTACGACCGAAGGTGAGACGTAGAACGCTAAAGACGTACAAACGAAAATGAAACAGCGTCGAATAATGATTTTGTCAACGGACAGCAGGAGACGAGATGTAGAACGCAAAAGAAGTGGAAACGGAAATTGTGGGAACTCTGATGTGATTTTGTTGACGTTCTTATGAAAAGAAATAAAAGAAGTCATCTTCGTCAACATATTATAATATGTTGACGAAGATGACCTCTTCTATTTCTTCTCAGTGGAAACGGAGTTGAAGCAGCAGTGCACGGCTTCAAGCGAGGACTCAACTTGAGTCGGACACGCGGTGGCGGTAGAAAATATTAAAAGGTCAGAAGGTACGAGGCGATCGTACGACCGATGGTGAGACGTAGAACGCTAAAGACGTACAAACGAAAATGAAACAGCGTCGAATAATGATTTTGTCAACGGACAGCAGGAGTCGAGATGTAGAACGCAAAAGAAGTAGAAACGGAAATTGTGGGAACTCTGATGTGATTTTGTTGACGTTCTTATGAAAAGAAATAAAAGAAGTCATCTTCGTCAACATATTATAATATGTTGACGAAGATGACCTCTTCTATTTCTTCTCAGTGGAAACGGAGTTGAAGCAGCAGTGCACGGCTTCAAGCGAGGACTCAACTTGAGTCGGACACGCGGTGGCGGTAGAAAATATTAAAAGGTCAGAAGGTACGAGGCGATCGTACGACCGAAGGTGAGTCGTGTACACGAAGATGAAACGGCGCCGAATAATGATTTGGTCAACGGACAGCAGGAGGCAGAAGGGGAGATGTTGAACGCAAAAGAAGTGGAAACGGAGTTGAAACAGCACTGCACGGCTTCAAGCGAGGACTCAACTTGAGTCGGACACGCGGTGGCGGCAGAAAATATTAAAAGGTCAGAAGGTACGAGGCGATCGTACGACCGAAGGTGAGTCGTGTACACGAAGATGAAACGGCGCCGAATAATGATTTGGTCAACGGGCAGCAGGAGGCAGAAGGGGAGATGTAGAACGCAAAAGAAGTGGAAACGGAGTTGAAACAGCACTGCACGGCTTGAAGCGAGGGCTCAAGTTGAGTCGGACACAACGCGGCGGCGGTGGCTCTGAGGCTCCGGAGGCGGGCGGCGGCGGCAGAGCTCGGGAGCGCTGCCAGAGGCGACGGCGGCGGCGGCGGCGGCGGCGGCGGCAGGCAGGCAAGCGAGCGAGCGAGCGCCAGCGCATGAATATTCATGGGCCGGGAATGAAAGTCTAATACGCGCAGCGAGGCGGGGCTGGAGCCGCGGGGCGTGGGAGGGGCAGTGGAGGGGAAGGGGGCGGGGTGGGGCGACGGCAGCCGAGGCCGGGTGAGAGAAGGCGGAGGTGTTGGTAGCGTTAGTGGCGGCGAGTTGGAGGATAGATGAACGGTGTGCAAATGCGTGGTAGGAATGGCATTGAACAGAAACCCGAAACTGAAATCACTAAGAAGTTTCAATAGTGAGACTGAAACTTATTTTTCCATATTTAAGCCTGAAAGAGTATTCGCATGCAACTGTATCAATTTAGTTGTTTTTTTTATTTTTCTTTAATCTCCCAATTTCTTGCAAGTTGTTACTTGTCGAAATAACAACAAAACATGCCTCGTAATGAAAAGTCAGTTGTCAGAGTTTTCGGGCTCTTTTCAAGTTCTTCTAAAACATACGATGTTTCTCTTCAATTTATGGAAGTACTCTGGCAGAATACGGATTATTTCTTTTTAACTCTTCAAAATGATGCCAATATGTTTGTCCTTTCTAAAAAACTTAACGTAAAGGGAACCTCCCTGATACATCTGTCTTTGTTTTCTCAAAGTGGACTTTGAGATCATTCGAGCACACAGCTTATACTTGGGTTTTCGTAAGCGAATGACGGGTCTCATGGCCTCAAACATGTGCTTATCACTGTTATAAAGATTCATTTTATAAGGCAGGAGTTGTAAAAATGACCTAATGTCATTCGTCATGTTACGAAAATCCAAGTATAGTCTCTTATGGCACACCGTTGACATTATTTTAATATCACAATATTTGTGGCCACATTTTATAACAAGTAAAAGGAATGTCTCCTAGTGCCGTAGTAAGTATAGTCTCTTATGGCACACCGTTGCAAGTGTTTTAATATCTCAATATTTGCGCTTACATTTAACAACAAGCAAAAGGAATCAGTCTCCTAGCGCCGTTTTCAGTTTGTCGAATCCCACCTGCGGCTCCTTCGCGCGCGCCGGCGTGTTCCTCGCGGCCCACCGGTTGGAAAGCCCCGGGGCGTGTGGGCGTTGGCGACACCGCAGCGGGATGGCGGGGGCGGACAGGGATACAAACGGATTCCCGTAACGGGCCCCCGAAGCCAAGGCGGCCGCAGCCACATAAAGCGTCCGGGAGAATCCGCAGGCTCAGCTCGGCCACTGGGCGCCGTGGGGCACCCAGGCGGCCACGGTTCCCGGGCCAACTGCTCCACGCAACATCCGCAGTCGCTTGCGGGCCGTGAAGCACGGACAGGCGCGACATTTTGCATCTCTCCGCAATAAGCACTCACGAGGCATATTGACTAGAGCGAGCTGGGAGGGGACTTTTAAAACAAGTCAAAGTTGCTATATAATATTAAGCCGATCCGGTGGCCGAGATCGCTAAGGCAGTAGTGTCATAGTGATATCGGGCCGAAGGGTCGCGGGTTCGAGTCCCGCCTCGGGCATGGTTGTATTTGTGTTGATCCTTTCACCCTTTACCATCACCATATCGTTTCATCTTCA
This sequence comes from Teleogryllus occipitalis, assembly GCA_011170035.1. NCBI lineage: Eukaryota > Metazoa > Arthropoda > Insecta > Orthoptera > Gryllidae > Teleogryllus > Teleogryllus occipitalis. Next base: position 118,221 of record BLKR01001126.1, on the reverse strand, counting down.
TTACCATCCCGTTTACCTCAATAGTGGTCGTTAATGACCTATATGTTGATGCTATCTTAAATAAATAAAAAAAGACACTTAAATTCATAGTCGAAGTCATATTTTAATTGCAACATTCAAACACAAATTGAGGCATTTTGTTTTAAATATATATATTCCTACCGGTTTTCTTATGTCAATGCTTCACTTTGAAACTGTTTCACTCGCCGAAACGTTGTTCGTTGTACCCGTAGTTGTTATAAGCTTTTGATGCCATTTTTCGTTGTATGGCTGATAATGAATCTGCGCCCATCAAGAGAAAATATGCGCAGCCTATTACAAAATTCTCTTTTAAGTGCGCAAAGCTGCGGATAGAAATTATGGGACCCGAAAGTGACCATCTGAGAAAATACATGATGATGTAATGCTGCAAGGGTCTTGGAAGCATACTGCAATACGTTAAAATATTCTGTTGTAAGATATCAATTTCTTCGCAAAGATCTTTGCAGTATTACTTCGAGTCGAAGCTTTCTTCAGAGCCATGCAAACGATCTATTAATCTATTTTGTGGAACTTAAACAGAATGTTTTTCTCTGTATATAATTTTACAAAATCTAGTTGAATAGGGATTACAGAAATTTGTTTAGTACGACTGATTAAGAACAGAAAGCATTCTTGCGTTAATTACTATATATTAGGTTAATGCACTAGTTAATACCGTTTATCGTCCATCTCTCTCTGAATAACATTCATATTTAAATAGAAAACAAGATAACTGTAAGGGAGAACAAAAAGTATGTTCAAGAACGCAACCGATCCTTAAAAATAACTTACATGAACGGTAAATTCAAGTATTAAACTTCTCAAAGCCCGTATACCTTTCTCCACTCTAACACAATATTATAAGCATTCGAAACCCACTTAAGGAAATGTAAATCATGATGCAATGCTTCTGGTAAAACGAGTTTCGAGCATTTATTTCCGACGACGTCTCAAAGCGAGGCAGGGGGCGCTCTGTTGACAAATCCCATCGACACACCGCTTACATCCATCCTACTTCCTCGCCCTCTGCACCATCCTTCCACTTCAGGCAGACTTAACTCGATCCGTCATTGACACTTCTGACGTTGACAGCGCACATCCATAAGGCATTAAGCGACAACGTCAAAGTAAACCCCGTTATTTCCGTCAATCACCTCAAACAAATCCTCGCCACACCACGATGGCGTCTTGAGCTATTAAAAGAGCAAACGACACAATCGTATTCCTTATGATACAGTGAATTTTGTTTTTGCATACAGTATTTGTTTAGGACGTTACACTACTGTAAACTATGGTGAGATGTTTCTTATTTCGTGAGAGAGAGAAAAATGGTAAAGTCGTTTAAGTATGTAAACAACTACTCGGTTTTACACTTCATTTATCTTTACTTTTTCAATAAGTTTGATTTATTCTTAAGACCATCTATCCTCGCACATAGAATTCAGGAGTAACGATGTTCGTTTAAACCAGAACACGAAGTATATTCGAGCTCACGATTCTTTCAATGTTTTATTTGTCAACGCAGTCATCAATAATGTGGTATTTAAATTTTCTGAATACCCCTACATAACATAAATCACTCGAATTTAACTTGATTCAATGTTAGCAGTATTTTGCGACATTGACAACACATCTGCCTCTCATGACATGTCCGATATTTTGGACATAAAGGACTAAAAGAGTCTTGTGAGTGGGAAATTTTGGATAGAAAGGACTAACGAGTCATGTCCACATCTACTGTCTGGAATTTTTAGGTTGCTATTACGCTACTCAGGTTTTCTAATGCGTCCTACGAGTGAGAGCATCATTCGGATTGCACTATACAAATCTGCGGAGTGAAGTGAGACTAGCGACCCTCATCTTCATCTGCATTAGTGGCCACTTTTCGTAATTTATTTACTCATTTCATGCAAAACATGGTTTTTAACTGTATAAAAGGAGCTGCTATTTTTATACTATAATTAAGATCTGGACACGTCCTACTACTGAGCAACATTTTTCAGATCGCAACGGCATATATTAATCGTTCGAAATCCGGGAAAATCGGACTAAAGCGACAGATGAATCGGCTAATAATCAGCATTGACTATTAAATTTAATATTCCAATACTCTTACTACACAACGCATGTTTCTAAACGTGCCTTGCTCAAGAGCAACCCACTCCAGGCTGTATACACACGTACGAATGAGAAATGCCGAAACTCGAGCTGCCATTTCTGATACTAGCAAGAATCTTTGACTAAATCCAGGAATAGTACTCTTATTATCTTCCATTTTTCGCACTCGCACTTCACAACACATGTTTTCTGAACGCACCCTGTCCGCGAGCGCGCGCGACCTCGTTCAGAAACGCGACCGTCTTCGCCGTGAACCGCCCGCAGCGGCGTCGCCACCGCCACGGCCCCCGGCAGTGTTTACCCGGTGCGCGGCGCTGATCGCGGCCGCCGCCGGCTCCGGCTGTAATTGGCTGCGGGGGCGGCGCGCGCTCGCGGGGGCGGACGGGACCCGGCGGCGGCGGCGGAGGCGGATCCCGGGGGTCCCATCTCGCGCAGATAATCCCGCCGGCGGCGGCGGCGCGCGTCCGCCCCGCCCCGCCCCGCCCCCGCCCGCGCCGAGCCGCCCATAAATTTCACTATTTTTCCTCGGCGCGCCGAAAACTCGAGAGACGGCGCTGCGCGGCGGGGGCGGGAGCGGGGGCGGGGCGGGTGCGGAGCAGAGCGTGCGCGACGGCGACTACGAGCTGTGACACTCTCGGCGGGGGAGAAGGAAGGGAGGGCGCGGCGCAGCGCGACGCGGCGTGGCGAGGCGGGGCGTGGAGGCGGGATTGAAGGGGTGTTCCGCAGACCGGAGAACTGTAAGCTTTGAATACAGGGCGAGAGAGGGCGCACGGCGCGGAGCGGCGCGCCGGCGGCTGGCGAGACGCCAGGGCAAATGAATGGGAGTTTCGCTCCGCTGCCGCCGCCGCCGCCGCCGCCGGCAGCGATGGCGACGGGGTGGAGGCGAGGGTGGCGGTGGGGATGAGAGGGAGACGACTGTGACGGCAGAGTCGAAGGTTGCGGTAGAGGCGATAGCGGTTGCAGGAGAGACGATGCCGGTGGAAGAAACGTAGCTGGAAGATTGGCGGAGTCGGGAAAGGCTTCGAGGCAGAAGAAATGATGAAACGATGGCGAGAGAATGGTAGAAACAGAAGCGATCACTGAGACTGAGATGATAATATCGTCCTTGCGTATTATGCAAGAGTGGGGCCATATGTGAGGCTGAGACGTTGGTGGAAGCAGAGACGTTGGTGGAAGCAGAGACGTTGGTGGAAGCAGAGACGTTGGTGGAAGGATAGACAATGGTGGTAGGCCAGGCCAGACGATGGTGGTAGGCCAGGCCAGACGATGGTGGTAGGCCAGGCCAGACGATGGTGGAAGGCCAGACGATGGTGGAAGGCCAGACGATGGTGGAAGGCCAGACGATGGTGGAAGGCCAGACGATGGTGGAAGGCCAGACGATGGTGGAAGGCCAGACGATGGTGGAAGGACAGACGATGGTGGAAGGACAGACGATGGTGGTAGGCCAGACGATGGTGGAAGGCCAGACGATGGTGGAAGGCCAGACGATGGTGGAAGGCCAGACGATGTTGGAAGACCAGACGATGGTGGAAGGACAGACGGTGGTGGAAGGACAGACGATGGTGGAAGGACAGACGATGGTGGAAGGACAGACGATGGTGGAAGGACAGACGATGGTGGAAGGACAGACGATGGTGGAAAGAGACGATGGTGGAAAGAGACGATGGTGGAAAGAGACGATGGTGGAAAGAGACGATGGTGGAAAGAGACGATGGTGGAAAGAGACGATGGTGGAAGCTGGCAGAAGATGATGGCGGAAGTTGAGACCATTGCGAAGGCACAGGTGATAGCGCGAGTAGGGACTTGTTGAGAAGGACCGATCCAATGATGGAGGCAGAGGGGGTAGCGATGGTCAAGAAAAAGTGCGATTGCTAAGACAAGCATTGGCTTAGGCGGACGAGATAGAGACGATAACGGAATCAGAGCCTCTGGCAGAGACAAAAGCACAAACGATGGGCGCAAAAGCAATGGGCGAAGGCACAGGCGACGATGACGGATGCGGCACAGTAGAACCGCAAAAGCAGAAGCAACGTCGGAGACAAAGGTGAGGGCAGAGGCAGACCCGACACCAGACGGCGAAGCCAGAAACAGCGGAGACCTACGGAATACCACACGGCCTGCGGAGCCTCCGGTGGCACCGATAACGGAGAGCGACTCGGCAGCGACGGCGGGAAAGCGAGCGGGGGTGTCGGCAGCGGCCGCAGCCCTTCTGCCACCCTCCTTCCCTCCCTCGGAGGGCGGTTGAAGTGCACGCGTTGCGCCTGACACGCACGCGCCCGCGCGGCGTCGCGGTCACTGAGAGTCCGAGTGAAGATCGCCGCGCGGATAACGGGGATAAAATGTGTGGGCGGCCGGGGGGGGGGAGAAGGACGCGATAGGGCGGGCGGTCGCCGCACCGCCGGCTTCTGCTGCCGGTGACACGGGCAAGTTCTTGGGGGTCGGGTTGTATAACTCTTCAAAATGAAACTTGAGGGTTATGAACAAAGAACAGGGAAATTTCACTCAAATAATAGAAAATCTCTCCGTACACACTACGGCAAAACGTTGGGAATGGGTATCTCATGAGAAGAGTGAAAAAGAAAAAAAATATTACGTGAGTCCGGAAACATGTCGTTGCTGTTATACTTTACTTTATAAATTCTCCCGTCAATGAAGACTCCTTATCAAGTTTTGCTGTTGCGTTTTTGCCTTACCGATAATACCGAAAAGAAGTTCTGCCCATTAATGCGTAAACTAGAAAGACAATCCCACAAGGGGTTGTAAGAGTAAGCTGAAGGAAACTCGTTTTGGATCTCCTAAACTGAATAATGAAATTACTCACTTTGAGCATCACAACTTGAGCTGCAAATGTCTGTAATGAGTTGTACGCCAACATACCTGGAACAAAATGAAAGACAATTTTAATACAAGAAATTCAGTAACAATTAACAATAGTGTTCTAAAATTACTTTTTTGTTAATTTTTTGTCGCTTCTTCGTAGTGACAAGGCTCGACGTTAAAAACAAGAACGCAGAACCGAAGGCTACGGATGATTCCCGCGACAAACGTACGTTTTACGAGTTTATACTCTGTACAAACTCGTTTTTTTTTCCATTTGATCATCATTCCTACCCATATTCAGTCATATGTTCATTTATCTCCGATAAACATCCTACTATCTTACGTACAGTAGAAGACAAAGGCAAACAAACTACGACCGATCACTTGAATAGGAAAAAGGGCGTGCGAGGCACCTCAATCGACGGTTCTTACTACCTATACAACCATACTTACATAAATACATACAGATACATACATACATACATACATAAATACATACAGATACATACATACATAAATACATACATACATACATACATACATACACGCACACAAACATACATACATACACGCACACAAACATACATACATACACGCACACAAACATACATACATACACGCACACAAACATACATACATACACGCACACAAACATACATACACGCACACAAACATACATACACGCACACAAACATACATACACGCACACAAACATACATACACGCACACAAACATACATACACGCACACAAACATACAGACACGCACACAAGCATACACATTCCCATTTTCATCCATACTCAAGCACCCACAAAAGAAACACCATAACACTCCGCCCGCGCATCCGAAACGAGCCACCCCGGCCACCACCGCTCCACCCCACGCATCCATCCCCCGCAGCGCGCCGTGTCCCGCGCCCATTTGTTTTCGTTTGGCGGCGCGGCGCGGCGCGGCGCGAGGGGCCGGGGGGACGCTGGTTTGTTTCCCGCGCAGGGGCCGTGCTGCGGAACGCGCCGCCCCCCTCCGCCCGCGCCCGCGGCCGCGCGCGCGCGAGCCTGTGCGAGTGCGTGCGCGTGTTCCGTGACCGCGGCGCCGGCCATATTTCGCGCCCCGCCCCCGTCCCCGCGCGAGGGGGGCGTGGCACGGCGCGGGGCTACAGCGAGCGAGCCAGCCAGCCAGCGCGAGCGCGCGTTGCGGCCGCGGCAGAGCCGCATCGTGCGTGTTCTGTTAATTACATCGCGCCCACCCTCCCCCGGGGGTCGGGAGTGGGATGAGCGGGGCGGGGTTCACGGTGGGCGGGGGGGGGGGAGCGGAGGCGAGAGAGACAACGGGTGGGGAACGAGCGCTGCTGCTGCGTTGAAGTTTGCGTCGGAGGGATGACGCCGGTGAGTGGGATGGTGAGGAGCGGATGCTGAGGTGAACTTGGCGTTAGTGGGTGGAGGTGGGGGATGTCGGGTTGAAGAAGGAAAAACACCAATGATGGGGGATGAAAATAGCGGTGTTGTTTGAAACGTGATGAATGAATTTGAACTCTCAAGTTTTTATATTAATACAATTTTGAAGTTGGTGGTGATGCAAGTAGAGATGATAGAGGTTGTGGTGTTAGAATAGTGCAGGTGTAGCAGTACTGTGTTATGGGAGTCAAAGTGTAATGTTTTGAGGTTGTAGGGGGTACAGCAGTGTGGTATTCTGGACTGGAATTTGGAATATTGTAAGAAATAGTGAGGCATACAGAACGTCGAAACACGTAAAAATGAAGATGGTAGCTTTCGTTGGTACTTGTCATTCGTGAACGCACATACACTTTGGTTTGTAACTACAATTTATTTTGATTCTTGTAGCACGCACGATTTTTGATTCGATTTGATTCTTGTAGCACCATTCGTGAACGCACAAACCTATTGGTTAGTAACTACAATTTATTTTGATTCTTGTAGCCGACCCTACGGCAGTACTTCTGATGATAAAAATACATACATGATGGTAGATTTAGTCGTAAAGAAAACGGGAGAAGCAGCAGTAAATGTGTCGTGAGTCCATATCATTTACCAATATCTGCAACGCAAGTGTTGAACCTTAATGAAGTGAAGCACTACCGCGCCGTAGTGCGTACGAACTTCCTCCAGGCGGACAGAGCGTATTAAGTTGGCTCACATATGCGGCATTCGCCGAGCCGCGAGCTAGTGCTCACCCAATGCCCAGCAGCTAACGTGTTCGGCGAACGTTCACTCCCTTTGATGTGTCCAAAAGACCGCCACGCGGAGGGTAAGGGCGAACCCCGAATGTTCGTCACTCGGCAAATAGCAAGCAACTCATTCACAATACTCGGGATTCGGCGAGCGGTTACTCGGTGTTCGCCGAATAATGCATGTGTGGAGCCGCCTTTAGGCGAATGTTCGCTCCCTTTGATGTGTCCTAAAGACCGACACGCGGTGGGTAGGGCGAACCCCGAATGTTCGTCACTCGGCAAATAGCAAGCAACTCAGTCACAATACTCGGGATTCGGCGAGCGGTTGCTCGGTGTTCGCCGAATAACGCACGTGTGGAGCCGGCTTTAGGCGAATGTTCGTTCCCTTTGATGTGTCCAAAAGACCGACACGTGGTGGGTAGGGCGAACCCCGAATGTTCGTCACTCGGCAAATAGCAAGCAACTCATCCACACTATTCGGGATTCGGCGAGCGTTTGCTCGGTGTTCGCCGAATAACGAATGTGTGGAGCCGCCTTCGTAGATGAGATCGACGATCGTTAGCAAGTATTCGCGGCGCTAGAAACGAAACCTTGCGCGGCAGCCGCGCCGTGGCTCTGGCGGGGGCGAACGGGGGGGGCGGCCTCCCCTCGGAGCGGCGCCCGGAAGGGTTCGCCCCCTCCGCCAGCTGATCCCGCGCCGCGCCGGGAGATTGGCTCCGGGAGCTGCTGACGCAAGGGGCCGCCGACGCGGCGGGGAATTTTCCACGCCATGGGCGGATTTCTGGCAGCCAGCGCAGTTAGGCGTCGCCTTCAATGCACTGTTTAAATAATCCGCTTTTGGACGAATTTTCTGGACGAATTACCTAGGTACAGTTTGGTGTTTTCTTAGGTACTCGCTAACATTTCCAAATTCTGAACATGAATTCTTAACGATCATTGATGATATCTGGCAGGAGTCTCCTTCAATGCACTTTTTAAGTAATCTGCTTTTGGACGAATTTTCTGGACGAATTACCTAGGTACAGTTTGGTGTTGCTTTGGAACTCGCTAACATTTCCAAATTCTGAATATGAATTCTTAACGATCATTGATGATATCTGGCAGGCAGCATAGTCAGGAGTCTCCTTCAATGCACTCTTTAAGTAATCCACTTTTGGACGAATTTTCTGGATGAATTACCTAGGTACAGCTTGGTGTTGCCTTTGGGACTCGCTAACATTACCAAATTCTGAACGAGAATTCTTAACGACCACTGATGATTTATTGAAGGCAGGTTAACGGGGTCAGTAGAAATAAGAAAGAACATGATTGTTTGCTGGCGTTTCGAAAAATATATTTCCCACCTCAGGTCTGTATAATATGAGAAGGAAACAACACACAGGTACAAGAATGGGCGGATTATACACTTTGTTGGTGGTTGAAGGGTACGTAACTTTTGTCAACAAAATTTGTAAATGTGTTCAATTGTAGCCAGATTTGTAATTGTATCCGATACGTGTTTTTTGTAGTCTTATTGTAACTGTGTTGTTTCCTTCTCATATTATACAACCTTGAGGATGGAAGTATATTTTCCGAAACGTCGGCAAACAACCACGTTATACATTTTTTATGTACTACCCAAGCCCTCCGTTAACCTGCCTTCAACAAAATTCTGAACATTTAATAACCGATTCATTGGGAAACTATTAATGAATATTTAGCACAGACAACTCGGTGTTCAGTGGACTAACTTATTGTGTTCAGTCCAACAATGTCATTATGAATGGACGAATTGCTAGTATAAATGGTTTAGTATTTTTTGGACTAAACGTTTGTATTTGAACAAGTAGTGTGCCAGCCCATTTGGGAGAAAATGTAAAGCTTTATTTCTTTCAGAAGAATAATGTGTTATGTACTATATTAAAAGTTAAATTTTGAAGCGATTGTAGTATAATGAATGCGTCAATGTAATAACTGAAACAGCAGGCAAGAATAATAAACACTCGTAATTTTATTCATCCATCGGGCAATACAGCTCTCCCGGCATCTTCTCCCGATTATTCAATTTATTAGTTATTAATCAAGGCATATCCTTAAGTTACCGTGTCGGCATTCTGAGCTTTTAACTTTCTCGGTTCTTAACTACACGACATGGGAAGTGTAAATTTCACGCATCATTGGACACGATGCCGTGCATAATCACTACAGCAAACAATGCAATATTCAGGTAGCTGTGCCCTTGAGCCATGATTCTCCTTCGAGCGGCAGCAGTAAACCCATCCCAACCATAAAACCAGACATCGGCGTCACACAGGAGCAACGACATAAAACTAAATAAATCGTAATGAGTTCTCTCAAAGCGAGTTCTCAGGCGTGAGAATCGCAAAATCACCCCCCACATACACAATTAAATATTTTAACGACGAGATAAATAACGGCTAATGAATGAAGCAATTACATTGACGAGCGGGAGGGGAGGGCTGTTGCAGAAACAAACTGCAATAATTTAACGCGGCAGGAAAATTAGCTCTTCGAATAACGATAATGAAAATATACGGTCGCAACAAAGCGTGGAAATCGTATTTCGCAAGTCGGACGCGGCTATGATCACGGTCGGAGAAAAGAAGCGGGCGAGCGAGGAAAGAGTCACGGAACAAGAGGTGCAAAACAACTACCAAAAAAATCAATTCGCTCGTTTTCCCCCGACGTGTAAACATCACAAAGCACGGCGAGTGCCTGTCTTTCACAGCACGACGCACGGAATTGAGCAAGTCTCCCCGGAGAAAGGAGTGAGGGCGCAAGGTCGGCAGTCCATCCGCGGAGATGAGGGTGGCGAAGGCGACGAGGACGGTGAGGGCGGTGAAGGGGTGGGGGAGCGGGCGACCTGACGCGCCCGCGAGGATACGGCGCGTTTATGGCGCCCGTAAAGCGTGCTTTTACATTCTCGTAAAATTAATAGGAAAATTGTCGTGCCCCGCGTTTTATGGCCCAGCCCGCGACGCACGACCCGCCTGCCCGTCGACCGGACGGTGGGACGCGGCGGTGGGACGAGCCGACGAACGGACGGACGGACGTCGATATGTCGTGTCCGGCCGCGTGCCGGACCGCGAGCCGACTAGTGGGCCCGTAGTACGACCAGCGGCGGGTCGGCGGGGGATGGAGGCGATGGTGAAGGCGAGGCCGCCTCGGAGATATCGAAGGGTTTAGGGGCAGCGTCGGTGCCTTGCGGGCAGAGGTGACAGGCCGGGGGCTCTGGAACGCTGGAGGCGGAGACGGATGCGGTGACATCTGAGCGACAAAGGATGGCGGTGGAGGTCCATGGGGTGGAAGCAACTTGGTTGCAGAGGTGATGGTATCTAGTGGACGGACGGAAGAGTACGTTCCTTGTTGAAAAGGTGACTTGTCTTTACGGTGGTTGGGGGGGGGGTGAAGTTGGATTGAAAATGGAATGATTTGGGGGTGGAGACGAAAATATGGGGCAGAGTTAAATAACGGGTATTGCCGGGGGAGTGGTGGCATTGGCACTGGTTGGTGGGAGGCGATGGTTTGATGGCAATGGTAGGACTAGTACGCCAGCATTTGTGCGGACGCTGTTGAGACGGTGGGGCGGCATCGGCTCCAGTGACAGCCGTGTACAGCGTTGATTTGAAGGCGGTAGGGATGGTTACGTGGAGGGGGGGGCGCGGTGATAGCTGACGGTTCGGCTGCGCGGAAGCAACTCCGGCAGAGCTTTGCGCCGGCTCCGGCGCCGCGAGGGCGACCAGCACCCTCCCGAGCCACCCTACAGGGGTTGACGTGACGTGTCAGAGATCGCGGGCTACCCTCGGTCCGGCCGCCGCCCCCTCCCCTCACCCCCACACACTCGCACCCCTCTGCGCGTCTCCCTCCGCGCCCCCCCTCCTTCCTTCCCCGGCCGCCCGCCCGATGAAACGGCACGCCCGACTGCGCCCGAATCCAAACAGCCACGCATCGCTACATTATTGGGCTCTTCGCGTAAGATATGGCCGCACATAAATCCAGGAATCGTGCGTTTGGATGTGACACGCGACACACATCCCGGCGAGGAGGAGGCTAGACGCCGGTAAAGCGGAGAGAGGGGTGGGGCGAAAGCACGCGCGGGATTTCGCGGAAGTGGAGGGTGAAGAAATGCATTATGACGCGATCTTTCTACAAACAAATAGGCTTTCTTTTTTACTCCATAAAAAGACTGGGATGTGACGAGTTGATTTTTATGTTTTCTTGAGTTGAATATATGAACTTTGCAGATTGAAGGAAAAGTAAAAAGAGGGCGGTGGCAATGAATAATATTGGGAATATACGGCGTAATGTTAAAAAAAACAATTCTACACGAAGGTTATCAAGAAGAAAGAATAGGCACCTGATTAACGCGCTCTAAAAAAAAACAATGCATTCAACAAGAACTTCACTACAGAAACCGAGTAGAATATTAATGCGAGAAGTGACAGAAGCCATGTAATTGCTCGCAAATGCTTGATAGCTCCGATTTTACCCTTGAGAGAAGGCAACTGAATGATGACAGAAACTGGGACTACCCAGCTCACTTCCCAGTCTGAGTGATGTGACATCACATAAGTAATATATTTTACAAATCTCCAATGCGCGCAGTAATTCAAAGGTAACTTCTCTGGTCGTGTGAGGTGTCTATGGTTTCGTTAGTTTCCCAGGAATTCGGGAAAGTCAAGAAATAATTAAACAATTTCAACTTCCACTAACAAATACTCGGTTGCCCTAATACGCCTACTTTCACACAGCAGGTGCCGATTGAATTATCATTTCCAATGCGTTACTGGCTCCAAGGAAGATATTTCCTGCCATGAAATATTTGTTATTCTCTTTTTGGTTGGGGAACAACACTGTTTTTGATATTTTGTGGAATGTAAAAATACGTCGCTTACTCTGTATACTATATTATGTTGTTGCACTATTCGTGATGATTATATTTGTTAAAATATTAAATTTATTGCAGTGTAATAGCAGTGTATTCTATTTACATTTCTTCATCACTGTGCTCGTCACTTTTATTAAACCTATTATGGGAGCATTTGTTGAGCAGGTGTATTTCTTGCTGCTGCCTCTAGTAAGTATCAAATGTATTCCTCCAAAACACCCTTCAATGTAGGACCCCATCAAAAAATGTTACTTTGTGAAACCTTCTGAACTAATTTAACTCCACAATGCAATTTCGGCTCATTAGAAGCTCTCTCTTCAGGTTTGCAGAGCCTCGTGCCCTCGCCCGCTAGCCGTCTGCTGCCGCGTTCACGTACGCCACCCACCTGCTGTGCTTAGCTGTGCGCGGACGATTCGGTACGCGCCCCGCCCACCACTTCGCCTGTCGAGCCCACAGACACACTGCTTCGCGGGCGCCAATCCCGCTGTCACGCGTGACTTGTGGAACAGCGGAGTCGGTGGTGTAACGCTTAGCGTATCGGACTGTTGTACCCGAGTTTGCGGGTTCAAACCCGATCGAAGCCGTGGATTAAAAAGGGCGAACAAATCTTTCGTACGCCTTCCTTCGAAAGGGGAAGTAAAGCCGGCTGTCCCATGTAGTAGATTTACTACATGTAAAAGATCCTCAAGCCTAAATGAAGCCTCTGAGCAAAATTGAGTTCCGCCTGTTTCGTCGCCCAAGATAATACCGGCTTTCTCTCTTAGATGGTGAAAGGAGCGTAGCGAAATTTGCGTGGTTAGACGGAAGAGCGGGCCTGATGGCCCGAGTCTCGCCACGTAAAATAAGACATTAACTAACTAACTAACTTGTTCCAAGATTCAAATTTCGACGCGTGTTCCAAGTTTAAATTTCTGTTCAATTTGAAATAATTTTGAATATATTTAAAATTACTTGCTTCGAATCACATTCTGAAAAAAATCTATTTACATCGATAAACAGTCAACTAACAAGTTTGATAGTACTGTTAAAAATAACTAGTTCTCACTCCCTTTCCACACCTTAGGGATGTCAGAGATCGGCAAATCAGTCTCGCGTATGGATATGCCAGTAAAATTCACATTTTGTTGGAGTAGGTTTTTCGTTCACCATTACTATCAAATAAAATCAGTACCTCGTTTACCGATGGAAATGGATTCAATATCACGGAAACGATTATTTAGTTTTCAAATGTTGCCAAGCACGCTTATTGACACCTCATTCACAATTCAACAACTACAGTACGAGTTTGGGAGCTCAAGAAAACATGCGGAGATATACTTCTCCCCCATACGTCACAGTAAATTGTAATTTTTTTCATGACAAATAAAATAAATATCGCTAAGTGCCACAGCGATGCCGATATACTCAATATACTCAAAATTCCAGAAACGAAAACAAATGTGTACACACTTCAAATATCGAAAGTATTTTAACTTCTGTACGAGCGTCTTCTGTCCAACTGTATCATCAGATCGAGAAATAGGTTCGCCAGCATTGAGATATGGAGTCCTAGGCTTCCGCGGCCGGAGTCATTGAAATCTTGACTGTCCGGGATTAGCCGCGTCATGGTCGATGGAGCTGACGTTTCGGCCATCTTGTTGTGGCCTTCTTCAGAGCCAAGATTTCAGCATTGACATAGACATCGAGACCGAAAGTATCGATACTGCGAGTATCGCAAAGTGTGTGCGCGCGACTGCGGCGCCGACTGCGGGCGCCCTCTGCGGCGCCAGGGGTGTCCAGGGCGGCTGGCTCTCTCGGCCAGCGGCGCGCGCCACGGTCGATAAACGGCGACAGGGGTGGCCAGCCGGCCGGGGCCTGGCCGGGTCCTGGAGTCGGAGGGCCGCCCGGGTAATCGACCGCGTTTGAACTTCTGGTTGCCACCGTCAGCGCGGGTGGGTGGGCTGATGCATTTTGCAGCGCGACACGGGAGGAGTTGTTGCTTGCAACAAGATCGCGTGCTGGACAACTAAAGTGGAATGAAAGTTGCATGGTAGTTGACTGAAAGAGTGTTTTTTCCGCTGGAAGATTGCTGGTAAAAGGTGGTCGTGGAGACACGGAAATACCGATAGCAGATAAAGCGTGGGCAAATACAGGAATGTGTTACTGTCAAACATTCGGAGGAAAAGGAGTTTCACAACTTAACGCAGGGTAACAAATCATGTAATCTTTTTTCTACTGTATTAATTTACGCCACACTATCTACGTCCACACCTCATCACCGGTTTCGAACTTCTCTATTTGCATTCTCCAATTTATCGTTTGACATTCACTACTTTTTGTTTGCAATTTCTTGCAGTTTTACTTCCATAATCAGTGTCAAGTTCTTTTCACGTCACCATGCTGGATGACGCATTTCCTTTCACATCTTTTGATAGGGTTGTATAGTACTGTAGTTGTAGTATCTTATATTTCTATTCTGAAATAATGACATATTTTAATGATTGGTAGAAAAGGTTTCAGGAATGTGTTTCCATTCACATTACAATATTCAACTGGGCAGGAAGGTAGATTGATATAACATTTGAATAAGACAACATTCTCGTTACAAATCACCTACAGAAAGCACTAAGGTGAAGTAAAACAAAACTGATACAAAATTGTATATTTACAATATAACAGGCAAAAGTATTTGAAGTAGAATAACTTTAGGTTGGAAAAAAAATTCTATCGAAGTACAGCTCAGGGTTCGGTTTGCTTGCTGCCGCAAGCAAACCGAAACTGATTTCTCCGACTATCCACGGTTTCAGCGAATTATGACCACTGTGAAACATGGGCGTATTCGCCAGAGGTCACATAGTGCTCAGGAACTGCTATGCCTACCATGAAACAAACTAACCGCCCCAACCCTCTTTCAAGCACGGAATAATTAAATGTACAAATCAAATTACACATGGAATAGCAGGTGAAACAGAAATAATGCGAAGCTCCGCCGGAGTCGTCCAATTCAAGCAACAGCAAAATCACAATCGCAAAACACCATTCCCGGGGAGCACTCCGCTTCGTGCGTTACTTTGCGAGACGGGGCGGCGTCGAGCGCAATCCTCGCGAGAGGGTGTATGCGCGACGCACGGCGCCGCGGGGCGGCCCCGTCCACCTGCAGCGGCGGCGGCGGCGGCGCTCCCGACGCTCCGCGGCGCCGGCGAACAATTGCTCATCGCCACGCGCCGGATGCCGCCGCGCGCCAGCGAACACGCCCCGCCCCCGCCCCAGGCGGCGATACGACGGAGCAAGGGAAGGACGAGGTGAAAAGGCGGAGGAGAAAGGGATGAAGCTACGTTGGAATGAGGGGAGGATGAGGTGGAAAAGCAGGAGGACGTCGAAGAGAAGGCGGAGGCGAAGGAGCAAGAGACGGTGGAGCCAGGGGATGACACGGTTGACAAGCAGGCGCAGGTAGAAGACGACGAGGAGAAAGAGAAAGCCTTGGCGGAAGAGAAAGAGACGAGGATACGTTGGAGTGAGAGGAGGATGAGGTAAGGGGAAGGGGAGAACAATGTAAAAAAACAGGCGCAGGTAGAGGACGAGGAGGAAGAGAAGGTGGTGGCGAAGGAGAAAGACGAGAATTCGTTGGAGTGAGAGGAGGATGTTATGGGGGACGGGGAGGAGGAGGAGGAAGAGAAGAACGAGGAGGAAATGTTTGAGGAAGAACGGTGCGGAGTAAATCGCGTTCGTGACGGAGGGAGCCATGGTTATGACAAGAGCTAAAGAAGGAGGAGGAAGAGGAGGAGGTGGCACTGAAGTTGATGGAATCGAAGGAGAAAAGAGAATATGGGGTTGATCGCGACGAAGTAGTAAGCGATGCTAAAAGCAAACACGGATGTCGTTTATCGAAAGTGTAGCGAAGGTAGACAAGGGAGTTGTAGAGAGAGAAGGAAAAGAAGGAGAGAGAAGTGGAGGAAGAAAAAGAAGCGCCAAAGGAGAAGGCAGTGTTGAACGCACGAAGGAGGAAAAGGTGCAGGAAAACGAGCAGAAGATGTAGAAAGAGGTCAAGGTAGCACATGAGGAAAAGAAAAGAAGTGGTGGAAGAAGCAGCGGACGAATTAAGAAATCGTGGAGGGAAGAGGAGGATTCGGAAGAAAAAATGGAGTTTCACAAGGGCTCGGCGAAGGAGGCGTCGAACGAGTTCAAGATGGTTAAGACGAAGGATGAGTAGGAGGTGGTATGATAAAGAAAATAACGATGAGAAGTGAGCGGAGAAGACGACGGTGATGGCGACAGTGGTGAGGACGAAGGAAGCGATGCAATGGCTGCAAAGGAAACGCTTGGGGACAAGTCTGAAAAAGACAGAACATGGAAGCGACAAGATGAATGTGAAAACGAAGGAACAGATGGTCACGAAGGCCAATGAGAGAAAATGCTAGTACCAAAAGAAAGCAGATGGGACGTCTGCGGAGGCAGTGTAGAAGGCGGAGGCAGAGGAGACGGCAGAAACGTGGGGACAAGACGGAGGTGAGGAGGTATAAGCGAAGTAGAAGGCGAGAGCGGATGAAGAAAACAGCGGAGGGAAAGGATGTAGAGAGGCTGACCATGGAGAAGTCTGAGGACGATGCGAAGAAAACGCCAACGTGGAGGAGGAAGAGGCGACGGCGGGGATGGCGGCGGAGGAACAGGAAAGGGAGGTCGAAATAGACGACGACGACGAAGACGAAGACGAGGAGTATGAGGCGCCTCCTTCGCCGTCGGAACAGCGTCCCCGAGCAGCGGGTCCGTCGCACTTCTCGAATGTTCGCTGCTGGCGGCGCTGGGGGGGCGGGGCGGGGTTGGGGACGGAGGAAAGGGCTGCCTCGCCGGGGGCGGGGCCGGGGCGCGGGGCGGAGTTGCCAGCAGCGGCGACGGGGCCCCGCGTATAAATCTGCCAAGTCGCAGCAGGGGTGGGGGCGGAGGCGGGGGACGAGAGAGAGACCCGGCGCCGCGCGAGCACGCGGTGCCATGCGGAGCTCAGTCGGCGCCGCCCGCGCCCTCACAGGGTGTGGCGAAAACACTGCGCCAACATGGCATTCGCGGCAATTCCAGAGTGAGACACGAAAATAATTCGATACACTTGCGCCGGTAATAAAATATCAACGCTGATCTCTCCAGATATTGCCGAAAGCTTGTTTGGCCGTAATTATCAGTTCAACGAATGGGTCGAGTTTGATTAAGGTCCCATTCAAAAATTACGTACGCTCTTATGGCGGGCGGACCTACATCTCAGACAGGTGCGAAAGAGGGGTGAAGTGGTGCAGGTTATAGGTGTGTGTATGTTTGTGTCGAAATGAAACCTTCTCGGGGGCGGGGGAGCTAAATTCTGCAAATCTAAAATCTTTTGAATGGCCACTAAGAGAAAATTATAATAGTTACGGCATACATTAATGTTTTTTTTCTTTTGCACGTGTATCTCTGCATAGCATACCTTCGAAATTGTACATTGCACACGAAATTTGACAACGCAGTTTGCTTGTCAGTTATAAAAACATGATAGATATTCTTATAAATAAAATGATTTAGCAACTCAGTAAGCACATTAATTTTTGGATCTTCCTGAATGAATGAACTGAATGAAACTAAGAGCGTTCGAACGCTTGAATAGTTCCCTCTTGATCAAGGGACAAAGCTACAAATACAAGCGTACTATGTCACCTTAAGACGGCCTCCCACATTCGGCATTCGCCCAGCAGCAGGAAGTACTCGCCCAATCCCCAGCAGCTTCGGCGAATGTTCGCTCCCTTTGAGGTGTACAAAAGACCGACACGCGCTGGATAGGGCGAACACCGAATGTTCGTCACTCAGCAAATCGCAACTCATCCACACTACTCGAAAATCGGCAAGTAAGTCGGGGAGTTCGCCGAATAAAGACTCCCACAGACCGGCGCGGCAGATCCGCAGCGGATGCGGCACGGAAAGTTCTGAGCTAGACGCAGCCACGGAATTCGCGGGACCGTACACACCAGACCCGTCAATTTTGAGTCAGCGTTTGGTGACGGTTGGCAAGGTCGCTCGACCCAGACGGGAGCGAAGACTCCCGAACATGGGCGGACTTCCAGGAAACTCGAGCTGCAGCGGAAGAAACGAGTCTGACTGCGTTACAAATTTCGGCGCCCATTAAACGCTGCCAATCCGTTGCCGCGACGCTCGCCGGCCGCGCAGGTCTGAATGTGCTCATAACGTAACAAGTGACGCGAAACTTCCGCTGCGGCCAATCCGCGTAGGCTGCGGATCTTCCGCGTAGCTCTGTGGCAGCCCTAACGAATGTGTAGAGCCGCCTTTGCGCAAGCCCGGCTTCTAGGAAACAGACGCCAACGCGACGCGTCGCCAGTGGAGACGGGCGGGCGGCGGCTGCCGCACACGGACGTGGGACGACGAGGGGTCGGAGGAGGGGGGCGTGCCCCGGGGGACGGCGCAGGTGCCCTCCGCGGGCGCCCCCACGAATTATTCAGGGCGACCTCGCAGCCCGTCTCCCGTCGCCGGCCTCTCCGCTGTCGCTCGGCCGCATTTGGGACTCAAACCCTGCGCCACCGTCAGGTGATGCTAGAGGAGGCGCAAATGGGACGCGTTATTATCATTCACAATAGACGCACCATTATCCGAGGTAATGGATTTTTTAAATTATTTAACCCTACCATTACCAAGTTATTTTTGGTGACGTGCTTTACCAACCATGGGCACAAAGTGCCCATATGTTTAACTCCTTACTATGACTATAATATTATCATTAGATATATTTATCTTGTGAATATGAATGATTTATAATGTTCCTAGAACGATTTTATTAAGAACACATTGTTACATAACAATTAAGGTAATAAAAATAAATGTTGTATAATCTTGTGGTAGATTGTTTCAAGTTTCAATGTTCAACATCACTTCAATACCTTCTTCATTTAAACCACTATCCGTCATTCTCTTTTTCAACAATACGTACAGGTTAAATACAACCCACAAGTACAAACAGCTGCACTGTATTGCTTCGACAATGGATGACGACCAGTACAGTGTTGCCAAAGTAAATCAGTAGCCTATATATATTTTTGTCACAAGTTTTACCAACCATGGGCAAAAATATAGCGTATTTTTTTCAAAACCTTTGGGGTTATTACGCAAATTTAAATGTTAAAACGCAGAATTAGGTGTTATTGACAAATAGAATAAAGATAATAGATTAATTTGTTTTTCTTAAGACTGTCTCGGTTAAAGTGACTGAATATAAATATTAATGCATTTATTTTTCATTAGATGTAAGTAGACTTTCATTGGATATTTGATAATTCTCAAATAGATTATCGCTCTTAAACATTCTGTTTTCACCAGTTCAGGCAGTTTAGTTTACATTTAATACATAATTCCAAAGTTAACTTTGCATAAACACAAGCTACAACTTCGTATATTAAAAGAAAAGGCATTTTCCAATTTCGTTAATGTTTTGTGATGCATTTACTTCATTTTCCAGCATTACAATTATAAGATTACCTAAGAAGACAAGTATTATTGCCTACTAATTACTTATTGCACGCACACACACACATACGCACTGGTGATTACGTACCATACTTTAGTTTCAGTACAGCAATTATATGAAAGTACCGTATGACGAATGTCATTGCAATGTATTCACTCATATGATCACCAAGACCCAACAGCTCCATTTATGAAACATTACTCAACGTTCCATGATTTGTATTGGTGAAGTGTCAGTTACGATGTCGTCAGAACATTGTTCTCCATCCCGCTTTCTTCTCCCTTATTAACTTATTGCATACCTTAAACCCACACGCTGTACTTTAGACACTAAACGTCTTTATAACGCCCTCGCTAACAACCATTGAAACACAATGGGCACCGCCATATTAGTACGCCGCTTCATAATGCTACTTAATGACGCAAAAAGCCGTACAGCGAAGTAGCTGCGCAGGACTACAAGTAGTTCCGCGCGCCCGACTTCCCCGGGCAACAGCCGTTAGCGCGTGGCTGTGAACTACAAGGACGCGAGGGCACGGAACGTTGAGGGCAAATGGCGACGAAGCAACGCCGGAAAAGGGGACTCGCGAAAACATAACAAGACAGTCGGAACTGCGAACGCACAGAGCGGGATCCAGAAAACGTGGCGAGTGATGGAGGAAGGGTAGCATGAGATTGAGCGAGGAGAGAAAAACGTGGCGTTAGTAGCAAGTAGAAAATTTGTGGACATGAAAACGTGTAAATGACAAGTCCACAAGAAACCAGGTGGCGTACCACTTCAACAAAAAGACACGAAAGGAAGAACGAAAGGTGGTACGGAAAGAGCGATGCAGAGCGGCACAATGGAGGTATGGAAGATTGAAAAGCGATGCGACACAAACAACATAAGCGAATACAAGGGTAAAATGGCATTTGCTGAGGCGAAGTTGCGGCAGAGTGGACGATGCGGAATGGAGAGGAGAGTGGAAAAGTGAGGAATAGTGCGGGAGCAGGGCGGGTGAGTGGTGGTGGTGGTGAAGATGGAACCATGGAGGGCAGAGAAGAACGTGGCCGGAATGCATGGCGGGAGGATGGCGAGATGGCGAGAGTCGACGCACAGTGAAACAGGAAGGATTGATTGACTGTTAGTGATACCAGGCGCGTTAACTACAGAGGTCATTAGTGCCGTAAGTGTAGTGCACGATTTTTCATCGGTAGGTGGCGGTGAAATTCCCCCACTGGATGGCTAGACCCGGCGCCGACCTACCGTCGACTAGCAGGGTTTTCCCCAACCAGGTATCTCCCATCAACCGGGCACCATTCCAGCCTGGACAAGTCTTTAGTCCCCTACCGGTCTCCCGGCATGTGCGGTAGTGTAGTGCATGGTAGTGTGTGTGTGTGTGTGTGTGTAAGGAATGACGATAGAACAAGGAAGAGGAAGGAAAGATCGCGCGCGGTCCGTGGCCCGTTTGGTAGTGTACTGCTTCGGCATTTGCCTGGCGTTGATCGGAGAATCCCCGGAAAACTACCGATCAGAGCAGCCGGCCGCTAGAATTCTTCTCCAGACAGCGACTGAACTCGACCTA
Organism: Teleogryllus occipitalis; assembly: GCA_011170035.1. Taxonomy (NCBI): domain Eukaryota; kingdom Metazoa; phylum Arthropoda; class Insecta; order Orthoptera; family Gryllidae; genus Teleogryllus; species Teleogryllus occipitalis. Next base: position 97,152 of record BLKR01001126.1, on the reverse strand, counting down.
GCTGACAAGCTAGTATCAAAAATCCTGCCGCCGTCGGGACTCGAACCTAGCAACACGAAGGAGGGAACAAGAAAAGCGGAATGGAACGGAGCATAGCGGGGTCGGCGCGGCGGTGATGGATAGGCGGGGCTAGCGAGGCCTGGCGAGGAAGGCCGCCGAAGCGGGGCTATCGAGGCGGGGCCGGCGAGGCGGAGCCGGGTTGGGAGCGGCGGCGTCGCTCGCAGGCGGGCCGCACAAAGGCTGATTAGCGACAATGCTGCCCGCCGCCCCGCCCCCCTCGCTCACGCCGCCGCCTCTTCTGTGTCAGCGCCGCTGCCTCTGCGGCGCCACTCACCATCCCGCCCCGCCTCGCCCCGCCCCGCCCCGCCACGGCCCGCCCCCCCCCGTCCCACCCCGCCCCGCCACGCCTCGATGCAGCCGAAGCGCCATCCGTCCCGCTCTACGACCTCTTGTTCCAATTCGCCTAGGAGTGAGCTATTGACAACCTTCTTGGAAGGATCAAATATATCACCAGTTTAGCTACAATCATGCTGGTAGTATTAATGTATCTTATTCTTTATTTGGACTTAATTTCGTCGCCAATTACCCGTCCCTTTACTACATGAGACGGCCACAACGGGAGAAATCTGTAAATGGAAAGATACAAGAAAGACAAGGCCTTGAATGTCCTGCATCCCGTGTAGATGACAATCCGTTGGACCACGCACTAGCCCGGAAATACACTCTATCGTACACGTACCGCTAAGAAGTAAAGGCTGTATAAAAAAACCCTGGGTCCTCAAAGCAGTTAAAACACAGGGGGTATGAATGGGTCTGGGGGAACATGGATGCCTCCTCCCATGTTGAAAAAGTAATCAAATTCTTTTAATTTACGTAAATTCGTAATAAAAAAAATAATATATGCAATTCATACAACAGTGTCTTCAGCGTATTCTTTTCAAAATGACGGACTCTGCTTCTACCATCGGCAAAATTTTACTCCTACACCTAAAGACTAACTTTCTTGTTTCATAACTATTTAATTAGATATGAGCAATTAATGATTGGAAATTTTCAAGCAAAAATAGAAAACAAAGTCTGAGGCAAAAAAATTTTAAAAAAGGGTTCTGGAAGATATCAAGTACACAATTCAGTGAAAACCTTCCACGATCAGATTTCCTCTCATCAAGAAGAAGTCGGAATAGGAAATCTGTCACTCAAAACTCAACCTCCCAGGCGTTCCCACGCAGAAGTAAAGTGCATAGAAGTTTAGATGCAGAACTGCGTAGACGGTGCCACTGCAAGGGGAATCTGCATCGAATGGGTTGAGAGGGCGTCGGGACGCCGCCTGCACCCAGCAGAGAACAATTGCCGAGCGGGCGAGAGCCCTCGACTGCCATCGGCGTCGCAACCCCGCCTCGCTAGGATCCTCCGGACCAAGTACTAGCCGGACAGAGTACCTCTCGGATTCGAGACGTGAGTTTGTGCATCGTGAACTAATGACGATGACAGCTGGAGCACTATGATCTGCTGAAGGGCTCGCCAAATCCGGTGCAAGGGATTCGTCCTCATTCTCAGATGACGCTCATCACACTGGTTATTTAGACAGAAATTCCAATCCAATCTTGTAGTTGAATGGCAGCTTTCATACGCCTAAAATGCCCAGACGGTTGGACGGCAATTGCTCTGCGCTGAATTTGGGGCTCGAATCTCACGTCACTCGCGTATGTTTTTATCATTCATATCTAGAAAGCGAGGCGAAAACCACGTACTGCCATATAATTCATTTAATTTAATTCACCAGTGCCCGGGAAAGTCTTGTTCTGGTTATCCGTCTGTCTCCTATATCAATTTGACCATTAAGCACAAAATGACGTAAATTCAGTCCCACTAGTTCTAGATATTTCGAAATTACACATTTCCGTCCATCATGCAGTGTCCAAGGAATTCATTTTGCCCGCATAAACTAAATCGATTTTAAATTACAGCACTAGTATACATTCCCGAATAAATAGTAATTGTGTTCGTTTTTATCATTCATATCTAGAAAGCGAGGCGAAGATCACGTACTACCATATAATTTATTTAATTTAAATTCCTCCAAAAGTAACAAAAAACATATCTTAAAGTGAAACATCAAACTAAATGGTACAATTATTAAAAAATAAGCTTAATAAATAAAACTATTAATTAATTTTCACTCCATATTAGTACTGCTACTCCTTCGATTGGACACCAGGCGAATGCCGGAGCAGTACCCTACTAAACGGGCCACGGACCGCGCGCGATCTGTCCTTTCCCTTCCTTGTCCTATCCTCTCCTCTTACACACTCACTTACACTAACATGCACTAAACTACCACATATTCCGGAAGACCGGTCGGGAGCTTAGAAATTGCCCCGCTGGTGGGACAGTCCTGGTTAGGGGGAAACCCCACTAGCCGACGGTAGGTCGGTGCCGGATCTCGCCATCAAGCGAGGGAAAATCACCGCCATGTCCCGAGAAAAAACAACAACATGCACTACACTCACGGGACTAATGACCGAAGCAGTTGACGCGCCCGGAAACACTAAAAATCAATCAATCAATCATTCGATTGAACAAGATTCTTGATAATAAGTTTGCAACGGGAGCAGTTTATGAAACTTTTGGAAACGCGTTTTTCGCTCGCCTTTGAATCGTTTTGTTTTGTTAGTGTGAGCCTGGAATTCCCGGTCGATGTATCGGTCGTGGCAGCAAGGCATTGTTCTGGCGCGGCCCGGAGGTCCGCTCTGCCGCAATGACTGCGGCGCGCGATCGGACAGCCCCAGGCGCGGCGCGGCGTCGCGGGCGGCGCGTCCCCAGGGGCCTCGCGACGCCCCTTGTCGCCCGCTACCTGCGCGCATTGCGTCGCGCGACAGCGCTCGGCGGAGATCGCCCGCCCCGCAGCGTCCCACTTCGCTACCTATGCCCTCTCCTCCCCGCTTCGCACCGGACTCGCCGCCCCGTCTGGCTCTGTCCACCCCACTTCGCCTCGCTACTTATGCTCTCTCCTCCCCGCTCCGCGTTCTCTCCGCTTCCATCTCACTACCCTGCCTGGCTGTGTTCTGTCCCCCCACTTCGCTCCGCTATCTATGCCCCCTCCTCCCCGCTTCCGCTCTCCCACCGCTCCAGTGACGCCGCCCCGCCTGGCTCTGTCCCACCCGCACTTCGCTCTGCTACCGATGTTCTCTCCTCCCCGCTCTGCTCTCTCACCGCTTCCCTCTATCCTCTCCGCTCATCGGCACATGCGGCGCCCCGCCTGGCTCTGTTCTGTCCCCACTTCGCGCCGCTACCTATGCCCTCTCCTCCCCGCTCCGTTCTCTCTCCGCTCCACTGTCGCCGCTCCGCCGGGCTCCGTTCCGCCCCCCACTTCGCTCCGCTACGTATGCTATCTTCTCCCCGCTGCACTGTCTCTCCGCTTCTCTCTCGCAACCCCGGCTGGCTCTGTCCAACCCCACTTCGCTCTGTCACGCGCTCATTGCGCTCTCTGCACCTGCCTCCGATTCTCTTGCGCTCTCTCCCTCTCCTCGCTTCACTCTCTCCTCTGCAATACCCCCTCAATTCGCAACTCGCCACCCCTGTCCGCTACGGTCTCTCCGCCCTAACCCACTCCGTCTCGCTCCACTCGCCCTCTTGGCCTCACTCCCTGCATGTCTGACAACCTTCTCGCTCTGCCTTATCCTCTCCGCTCTTCCTCGCACGAATTTCTCTGCCCCGCTCCATCCTCCCCTCTCTACATCGCTCCGCGAGGTTTCGCACTCAGAGAGCTCGACACGCTCTCTAAACTTTCCTCTGCCCCACTTCACGCTCTCTATACCCCGCTTCTCTCGATCCTCCTCGTTCCAATCCCCTTCACGCTCTTTCCGCTTCCCACTCTTTCAACCTCCCTCCACACCGCTTCGCGCTCTCTACACCACCCTGCGTCCCGCTCCGCTCTCTACACCGCTCGGTTCCAAACTCCCAGCCCCGCCCCCTTCTCCATCTACCTGCTCACAGATTGCGCCAGGCGACAGCGCTCAGTCGCGCCCGCCCCCGTCCCCGCCCTCTCCCGCCGCGCTCCGCCCTCTCAGTGTTTATTGGAGCTTTGTCCGAGGGCGGCATTGGGATTCCTCCCGCCCAGCCACCCCTGTCGCCCCGACGCCACTGTATCGCCCGGGACGTGCGTCGGATCGGAATGGCGGGCGAATGCGTGCGTGTACGGGCCCTCCGTCACCCCCTCCTCGCGCAGCGTCTCCGCCGATGCGACCCCACGGCTCCGCTGCCAAGCCCCGACAGCGCGAGGCCTCTGTTCCGCGGCTCCCCTCGCCCGCGCCGCCGCCTCAATGCGGCTGCCGCGCACAGAGAGCATCGCTGCCGAGCACTCAGCGCAGCCCTGCTCGGCGGGCGCCGACACTCGAGTGCTCGTCATCGTCATTGATTCATTGTTAGTGATTCCCGGTGCGTCAACTACTATGGTCATGACTCCCGTACGTGTAATGGGTGTTTTTGCTCGGGAGGTGGAGGTGGTCTTCCCCCGCTAGATGGCGAGATCCGGCGCCGACCTACCGACGGCTAACGGGGTTTTCCCCAGCCAGGTATTTCCCACCAGCTGGGCACCGCCCCAGCCGGGACACGTTCTAAGTCAGTTGTTGTTAATGTTGATCAGAGAAATCACGGAAAACTACCGATCAGAACAGCCGGCCGCTAGAATTCTCCTTTAGTCAGCGACTGAATTCGACCTAGCTGAAAAGCCAGTGTCGAAAATCCTGCCGCCGTGGGTAGTGGGAACCTAGGACCTCCCGGTCAGAGGCGCTGCAGTGGCATCAGTTGATGCACTGAGCCACCGCTCCCGGTGTATGTCATCCGGTGCCACCGCTCCCGGTATTCATCATCGTGTACGTTTCGGTTTGTGTCTCTCCACCCGCCGATATCGTGACATGATTAGGTGGATTGGTTTGTTGGTGAAGTGGGGTTGACATTGCAGGAGTAATGCAAGTTGACATTTTCTTTCAAACATGTTTATATACTTTTATATTAGGATCAGCTTTCGATTGCTTGACCATCATCCTCAGATCTGTCAGATTTGCCGAAGGTCAATATAGATTCCCAGATTCAATGAAAGGAAATTGAATTCTTCAATGATGAAGGCTAAGCCACCGAAATCTGTTCAAATTTCAAATAAAAAAATATGATAAAGACGATGTCAACTTGTATTACTATTAATGCGCTGTTGCTTTTTCGACATTCTTCGAGATCGCCCTCTACTCCTTCGCCGCTATATAACAAGATATGTAAGCGCGGCACCGGCTCCCCTCTTTTTCTATATATGTTCCCACCAACACATCAGAGGTTACGTTATGATTATTGCATACGACATCTTGAGCTGATTACAATGGCACTAAACGATATGTACTTGATACTAATGAACCTCGAAATTGATTAACATAAAAACATTTATTGAATAAACACTCCTGCTGGTAGAATATTGCAAGGATGAAATCGAATTTTTTCACTTTTTGTTTAATGCGATGTACGCACGTTAACTGACGGGTAAGTATCGAGTAATACCGTAGACATTTCTAAAAATAAAAGAAGGAAGTTTCACAAGGATAATGGTGTGTCACAATGGATGCGAAATACGGTTTTAGCAAGTGAAGCATGGAAACAATGCAATGGAATGTGAACGTAGACTTCATTCCATTTCTGCTTAAAAGTGTTTCAAAGCAGAATGCAGACAAGAACACTGTAAACAGGAAAGGTACGCTCTTCCAACGACCAAATAACAAGAACAACAACAATAATAATAATAAATAATAATACTTAATAATAATAATAATAAATAATAATAATAAATTATTATTATTATTATTATTATTATTATAAACGAAATGCTTATTAACTTGCATGTGTTAAATTGTCTACAATTAGATATGAATGCTGTACAATTTTCAAGACGCTACGGAATTACCAGCTGTTATTAACCCAATATCTATAAAAGCATGGACAACTGAGAACAAGGAAAACCTACCAAAATCGCGTTATTCCCTCTAGTCACCTGGAATCGAAAACCAACGACTATAGACGCCACAACATCCCAGCCTGCGTGGCTCCGGCATTGTGGTGACCGGCTCCGCTCCGGGGCCCCGCCCCCTCTGACGCGACACGTGCGTCGCTCTGACATGCCCCGACCCGCGCCCGCGCCGCACATAACTCCCCCTGCCCCCCTCCCTCACCGGACAGTGTACGGAGCGGCGCGACGCGGCACCCCAACCCCGTCGCCTCGCCGGCGGCGGCGGCGGCGGCGGCGGCGGCGGCGGCGGCGGCGGCGGCGGCGGCGGCGGCGTTGATTTGGAGGCGAGACACGCCGGGGTCGCGCTCCAGGTTCGAAGCGGGACGCCGCCGCTCCGCCCCGATTTATCGCCGCGCGAGTTTCACCTGCGGGGACACGCCGAATTAGCTCCCCCCACCCCACCCATCCCACCCTCCCTTCCGTCCGGGGAAGGCGGCGGGGGGTGGGGGGATTTCAGGGATATGAACTGAATAAAAAAAGGCGTATGTGTATTTGAAATATGTTTGATTTGATACTGTTTCTAAATTATTTTTTTATATATATTCAATGTTTTTCGAACTTTCTAATGTCAGATCTACAACATTAAAACAGTACACAAATTAAGACTTCTGGAAAATCTTCTGGTGAAAAAAATCACCCAGTATTTTAGGTATAATCCCCGTCTGCCAACTTTCAGAATGCTCTGCTGTAAAATTTCCTCTAAGTCAGGTAGAACCTTATTGTGAGACCGTGATATGTATATTTTTTCGATTAATTTTTGTTTCTAAATGTATACTTCGATTTTTCTATAATGGTCGATGATATTAGGTCATTGTCATGCCCGCTGACTTATAAAATGAATCTTTTAAACAGGGGTAAGTATATTTTTGGACCACGAGCTCCGTTGAGAAGAACGTTCGCGAATTAATTAAAAATATTCATTTTATGAGGCACGAGGAGTAATAATGACCTAATGCCATCGGCCACTAAAGGAAAATGGAAGTGTGTAAGAAAGATTAAGTTTTCCCAGAATGAACCCGCAATATCCTGACACACACAGCGATTTCGGGCAAATTTCCACTATCAGGCTTCCCAAAACCATCGACACCCAGGACACGCCGGAGTCGTGCGCGAGGTTCGAACCAATGGCCCCTGCTGCCGCTCGGATTTATTGGTGAACGTGCAGCGCCGTGTTTCACCTGCGGGAACACGCCGTATTAACTCCCCCACCCCAACTCGCCCTTCCAACTTCCCCTCTACCCACTGTAGTTACGTCAGTTGCCGGGTCCTCATTTTGTCCGACCGATTTCGACGGACATGATCGCTTCGTGGGGCGAGGCCGTGTTTCTGTTCCTGTTAGGGTGACGGCGTTCTTCATTCCCGACACGCTACAGAGAGACCCCACTATCACATTACGCACGATGAGGCGATTTATAGCTGTAGGGGATACCAAGCTTCGAAATGTACTGGGAGAGACTGCTATAGTACCCAACGTGCCTTTTCGAAAAGATAAACATGTGATAAACAATGTGCTAATGAATTGCGACAAATCATTGGAATGTACTCGAGCCCTAGTACTATTACCCATCCAAAACCAGGTGTCCACAAGATTTACAATCATTCATTTAATGAAAAGACTAGCTATAAGTTGGTTTTTAATATAAAAATTATTTGCGTGATAATACGATACGATAATTTTAAATATGATAATAGTTATAATGATTATTTGTGCGATGAGGCGGATTTCTACGGGAGAATAGAGTATATTTCTAGTGATGCATTATAATTAACCCACAAGTACCAACAGCAGCGGCAAACAAATTCAGCCACGAGTTAAATTTTCAAGAATTTGTATTTGTGTATATATATATATATATATATATATATATATATATATATATATATATATATATATATATACATACAAATTGATAAATTGATTGATTGCTGGAAGTAATCGTGTTTTTTCCCTAAATATTCAACATCATATTTTCTACCTATATTATTTTTACATTGCTACTATTGTTTTAAGGAGTGCAATATTACGTTACCTATGTCTTGCGAGAACACTTCATCGAAACTTAACAAAATTCTTTCTGTCTTCTTCTACGTTAAGATTTATTGAGCACGCGCGATCTGCCCAAGCGCTACGAGTGACGTCACACCGGCGATGCGAGCGCCACCCTGCGAACGGGCTGGCTAGCGTGCGTGCGTGCGTGCGTGCGTGCGTGAGGGCGCCCGCGCACCTGCGCCCGTTCGCGTTTCGGCGCGCGCGAGGGGGCGTGGCGAGCGGGGCGGGGCGGGGCGGGGCGGGCGGGGGCGGACGGGGGGCGATAATACGCGGTTGCGACAAATGAGTATGGATGCGCGCCGCGGGGCAGCCGCGCACTACGTTTACATTACGGTCGCCCGCTGGGGCCGCGCTGCGGGGAGGGGTGCGATGGGAGAGGAGCGGACGGAGGGATTGAGAGGGCAGGAGAACGGAAAGAGAGAATAAACGCGAAAAAGGGATGAGCGAAAATAAGGAAGGAGAGGAAGGTGTGGTTGACAGATAAGAGAAAAGCAGACACAGGAGAGATGAAGAGAAGTGCAGGAAAAGGGAATTGCAGGAAGAAGAGAAATGTGAGAAGAGAACGTAGGAAGAAGAGAAACGCGGAAAGAAGAGACATGTGGAAAGAGAAACGTAGGAATAACAGAAATATGAGTAGACGAAAAATTAGGACAGTTAAATGTGAGCAGAAGGGAAATGAGGGAAGGACAAAGAAAAAAAATATGACAAATGGGAGAATCCGAGAAATCAAGCGACATATACGAGAAATCAGAAAAAGAGGCATTAAAGAGAAAAGGGAAATTTCAGAAAGAGAAGGAAACAGGAGCTACGATGGATCAGGAGAGGAAGACGACAATAAAGAGAAACGTGTACATCGAGAGGAAACGAAAGTATAGAGAGTCAGTTGCTGGAAAGTATAGAGAGGAACAGCGCCAAAAGGAGAAGACAGGAAAAGGGAGAGAAGGGTTGCATCCTACCTCTCCCATGTTTTGCACACCGCGCTCCCACGAGAGAATATCGTCCCTCTGCCCCGCCCGCACCGCGACTCCACGCTCCCCGCCCCACCTCACCCCGCCCCGCCGCGCCCCGCGCCGCCCCGTGCCACCCCGCGCCGCCCCGCTCCGCCCCGCGCCGCCCCGCACCGCCCCGCCCCGCCGCGCCGCCCCTCCTCGCCCTGTTCTGCCCGCGCGCGGGCGAACACTGCGCCGCTGTTTTTAATCCGCGTTATCTCCGGGTGCCACCGGCGGCGGCGCGACGCGGGGCGGCGAGGGCGGCGAGGGCGGCGGCGGCGGCGGCGGCGGCGCAGGCGGTGGACCTCATAAAATGTATTATGTAGCTGTCAGCGGCCTTCAGATTCCAATTTCCGACCGTGAGCTATGGTACTCGCGGGGCTGGCGCGCGCCGAGGCGACGCGAGCGGAGGGGAAGGGGCGAGAGGGGGGGAGGGAGGGGGGCGGGGCACCAGGCGACGCCGAATACGCGACGCGCAAACGGTGGCCTTCGCGCGCGCGGCGTTCCAAGTTAAGCGCAAATGGAGTGGCTGGAGGCAACTGCTCTCGTGCGGTTCGCGTCAACGGTGTAATGGAGGGAAAACGAAGTTGGATGGAGTTGAGTAGTTTATTGCGATATACGCAGTCGTGATGTGGGAGATGACTGCGATGTGTGAAATGTTTAAATCACGTGGTGCTCCGGTTACCTGTCCATTAAACCCAACGGAATCATTTAGCTGTCACGTTAAAGAAATATTTGGAATATACGTTTTTTAATAATGTTTTTATTGTGCTTAAATATCTCGAAATTCTAACAAACAACTCAAATATCGGTAAGTCCATTACAAGTAAATCATCTTCATTTTCATCTTAATCTTTAATCTAACGACTAAAGATTCTTCTCGAGTGAAATATATTTGGCAGCACTCTCCATGCTGAAGTTTTTTATTTGTTAAATAATGTTTTATTCTTGCGCCATCGTTTTAAGTTTCAGCCCTTCATGTCTTTGCATTCCCAAATTGACAACGAAATCCCCAAACCGCTAGACATTTCCGAGTTAACTTTTCCTTTCTCAAAGACAGTTTTATGCAAGATATCGTGAAACTGAAAAAGAAAATATTATTGATAATATTTTATTATTACAATAATACAGAAATCCAGAACATTTCTAATCATGATCGTCATCATTTGATCTGTCGGTAAAAGGCTGTCTCCACTATTATTGTCCCAAGTAAATTTCTGAGCCCATCTTGTTCTTTCTGTCGCAGACAAGCTTCTCTTCATCCACCAGTTGAGGTCTTCTTCCCTCTCCCTTACCCTGCTCTCCCTTCCATTGTTCGCTCAATTGTTTCAATTCATCAATTAAATAATTACTCGCCAGTGAATAAAAAATAGATTGGCGACTGTCTTCGGTGCCCTAACTGCGAAAGGGCCCACACAAGTGAAGAGATATGGGCGTCGGGGTCACCAGGAAGACTTTCCGAGTTCCCATAGACCATTCGGTCAAACCCAATTACCGGGCCTCCGCAGGTGCCCGTCGAGGCAGCAATCGCACTGCGACGGCGGCGGCGCGGGAAACAAGCGAAGGCGTCCGCCGCGGGCCCGGCGCCCCCCCCCTGGGGGGTCCCCTGGGCCCCGCGTCAGCCACGGGGGCGGCCGGGCCCCATAAACAAGTCGGGGCCGCCGGGGGTGGCTGAGTGCAGGCTGCATTATTGAGGAGGCCGCCGCCCCCGGGAGACCGCCTCCGCGCTGCCTGAGCCACCCCCGTCCCGACCCCGCTGCGCGTGACTTGGCGTCCCCGTCCCGTCCCCGCCCCGCCCCCTCACCGCCTTGGACGTCGGCACCCGGGCGGGCGCCCGCCGCGATTTGGGACCGGAACGGTCGTAGACCTGAGGGCGGCCAACATTGGCTTTTGGAGAAAGTCGTAGACGGAGTCTAGGCTACCAACTTTGACTCTGACTATGACTCTAAACCGTCCTCCTTCTCTAAACCAGTCGGAAGGGAACATTTTAATATATATTTTCAAATGGCAGTTTCCAAGTACCATGCGGATAGAACAGAGGAACTTTACTCTTTACAGATACACTTTACATTTACAGGTGAACTTTATTATTTATTCCGTGCACATAACAAACCACTAATTACAATAACCTTAATCCCATGTCTCCCGATTCCATATTCAATGTCTCATGCGAAACGGGCGAAGTTTTACAGACAGCTTTAACAAACGACACCTACTGTCTTGGTTATTTTGTTGCTTGAATTGTTTTCAACCAGTAACCTTCCCGTTCCCCAGAGGACCTGTGGATGAACCGGGAAAATTCTTCTTTTAGTCTTCAATATGCACTGCCATCCGAATTGGGATGCTTTAATGAAATCATGATTAATGTAATGGAGCAATGGTGGAATGAGACGCTGGGGAAAGAGGTCATGCCCACAAAACCTGCCGCGAACCCGCATAGTTCACCACAAACACCATATGGGACGTCCGGGAATTGAACACGGATCCCAGCGGTCTGACCACTACAATGTGGGCACGGCTCTGGTATTATATCATGGTGTACGGTCTACGAAAAAAAAGCGAACTAGAAAAACAAGCCATTTAAGAAGGCTGCGAAAAGTTGTGTCTACATATACCAAACAAAACGCTACATAAATGTACAAAACTCAATACTGGGAAGCCGAGAAAAATTCAGATTCGCAGAAATTGGGATGAAACAACTCGCAGACGAAAAAGGGTTCTTTATATCCGTCATGACCTTTTGTCTCGGTAGTATTCACCCCGGGACACGAGACAACGAAAAAGCGGGCAAGTGCCGATTGCATCTGTGGTTCGCGACCGCTTTGTGGGAGTATTTGAAAAATCGCCCCCGACGGACGTTCATTCTCACTTCCGACACCAGGGTACAGCTTCACCTTTTGAACTGCACTCGCCCGCAACATCACCTCGCGACGAGTTCGTGTGTCCGCCTCGTTGCGGTATCACGCCTGCTTGAGGCGGCGACTCCCTTCCATCTCCTCGAAAAAAGACAAATTCGTAGTTCTTGATCTATTTTTCTAAACACCGACCTCTTACTAACGCATGGACCTACATCAGCTTCACATCGCCAGTCTCATGCAAGGTCGCGATGCCTACCTTCCTGCACCACGTATTCACTAGCAGTTCTTCAGCCTAACTCCAACTCGCGCATCTACCGTTCTTCCCATATTCGCTCACCCACCAAAAACCACGCCTTAAATTCTGGCGCCACCTTTCGCCAAATCTCTTCCCTCGTGCCTCCTCATCCAACGACTGCTTAGCAGCCCTCGACTCACAATGAAGACATTTTTCTCCTTCCTACATTTTCACACAGGTTTACCCTATCCACCTCCTACCGCCACATTCCTCACAGCAACTATCCACAGACAACCAATCATCCGCTCTCTTGCCTACCCTACCCACGTTCCCACCCAACATCCCTTGGGCCATCTCATCCTGATGTTATCTTCCACCATCTCTTCTTAATGTAACCTCCATTCACGTCCTCTTAACATCACACCTCACAGACATTCAAGAATATCTGATCCCGACACCACCTTCCTCCCTCCTCCTTCGGTTAATTCCACCCACTCACCACCCAATTCCCACCATTTTCTTACCAAATCACCGTCCAATCATTCTCTCCCTTCACAAACCCTCGAGTTTCATCTCATTTTCACCATCCACCTACTCTTCCACAGACCTCCAGACACGTTACTTCACCCATCCATAGACTCTCCATCCCGAACCCATCATCCAGGTCCTCAGCCAAACCTCAGCTCTCGTCCCGATTACACCACCCACACCTCCCACAAACCTGCAGCCACATTACTTCCGCACACCCACCACCCACCAGGAGACCTCTCACCCCGCCAGCTCCTCCTCCCACCAAGCGGCCGGCCACGCTCATTATTTTTTTCGCCGTCGCGAGGGCGTTGGAGGCGGCGTGGGCTGCGGCGGGGCCGGAGGCGGTCGTTATCGGGCGGCTGGGGCCGTGTCGCGGCCATCCGTCTGCGCTAATGCCCCCTCCCTCCCCTCCGCCTCCGGCCCCGGCGCCCCGGGCTTTGTTTCCGCGCGCTGCCCGGCCGCCCCGCCCCGCCCCCGCCCGCCCCCTCCGCCGCCGCCCGGCTGATGGATCTCCGCTGTCCGGTACTTAGCCGGCGCCCGCTCGCCCCCGCCGGGCGAGGCTGGGCGGTGGCGCTGGGGTTTTCGTCCGCTCGCTCCTCCGCTCCTCGGCGCCCGGAGCCGCTGGGGCCGCCCGCTGCCCAGGACCGCCACCCCCGCCCCCGCCCCATCCCCCTGCCGGCGCTCGGACCCCGGGCGAACAGGCGCCGCTGGGCTAAGCCCGACCGTTGCGAGGTCACGGCCGGATCTGGCCACCGTTTCACGCTACACTTATACCAAAGATAAATGGTCACCATGTTGGGTTTCGTTTCTTTCTTTCGACATTGCAATATACGTGCGTTTTATGCACTTAGCAATTGCATGCCATTGAGTCTCCTTTTTAATATATTATATCTTAACGGGCATCGAAAAAACACAACACAAATGTAACAATCAATATCATTTTCAGCATGTTTCTTCCGTTTTTTTTGGCGATGCCAAGCTATGCCGGTCCGCTACAAACGCACGGTCGGATCTGGCCCCCGCTTCACGCTACACTACGAAAGGTGAATGGTTTGGCGCGTTGGGAATTATTTATTTCTATATAAGCAATTCGTGTGCGTTTTTACAAGCTTTGCGATTTCTTATCATTGATGCTTGTCAATATTATTCTTTTAATGCACATAAACATTTCCATTCACGCCAAATTAGCGAAAGGGCAAAATAAAAACAGAAACATTATATATTCAAACAACGAAGCAATCGTTTTAAGCGTATTGTCTTTCCCTCACATCACCATTTGTGTAACACCACAATAAGAAACAAAATATTCCTTCGGAAAGGAAAAATATTTTTTGAAAAATAAAACTATTGGATCGATGAGTATTTTATTACAATTTATTCATTTGAAAATTGAACAGAATACACCCTTTATACAAAAATATATAATGTAGCGCTTTATCTAGATATAATAATTAACAGTTACAACATAGATATAATCGAATTTTTGAAGCTGTACTAATTTGATTTGAAAAAAAAATCACAGAATTCACTAGCATTCAATATTATTTTATTAAACTTAACGCCTTGTTGTGATAATACCAAAAGAATGAAATGAAGCTGACAGGATCATTACTATAGTGACATCTTCAAATGCTTAGCTGACCTGCTCCTTCATTTCCACTCACTCACTCACTCACTCACTCACTCACTCACTCACTCACTCACTCACTCACTCACTCACTCACTCACTCACTCACTCACTCACTCACTCACTCACTCACTCACTCACTCACTCACTCACTCACTCACTCACTCACTCCCTCACTCACTCACTCACTCACTCACTCACTCACTCACTCACTCACTCACTCACTCACTCACTCACTCACTCACTCACTCACTCACTCACTCACTCACTCACTCACTCACACACACACACTCACTCACTCACTCACTCACTCACTCACACACACACACACACACACTCTCTCTCCCTCTCTCTCTCTCTCTCAAATCTCCTCCTAATTTCAGAATAGAGTCCAAAACTTGAATGTGCCCAAAAGTACGCTAGAGGATAGCTACAACGACAACCATGGAGACCGCTACAACAGCGGAGAGAAGAAGCTACGCAACACAGCAGCCGCGCACGGAATTTCCCCGTCGGGATGTACAGGCGGGCGGGCGGGCGCGGGCCCTCCGCCGAGGCAGGGTGTGCACGCGGGCGGGACGTCGCGAGCAGGCTGTGGCCGTGGGCGGGGGGGGGGAGGAGGAGGAGGGTGGCGGCTAATGAAACTGCGAGCGCCCGCCCGGCGCCGCGGGGGAGGCGGAACCGGAGCCTCGCCGCGTTGGCGTCGCCGCTCCTCCCCCTCCTCCTCCTCCGCCCCCGCCGCGGAAGCGCGCTCGCCGGCGACGACGACGACGGCCCGGGGAGGAAACCGGAGGAAACCAGACAAACCGAAACCTCGGGGAGCGCAAGCCGAGAACGCGCGCGCCGGAACGTCGACGCTTCGGGAGGCTGCTCTGCCGCAGGGCTGAAGCTGCTGAAGCTGGTGGAAAAGTCGATTCCGACCGCTACGAAACACAACTACTGGCTGCAAGTTCGCAACCAAAGTTTGATAAATCGGAAGGTTCAGGGTTCGATTCGGGCCGGTAGCAGATGTTCAAGACGAATCGTCAGAACGTCTTCGGTTCGGGAGGCTGATGTGTTGCAGGGCTGAAGCTGCTGGAAAAGTCGATTCCGACCGCTACGCAACACAACTACTGGCTGCAAGTTCGCAACTTAAGTTTGGTAAACCAGAAGGTTCAGAGTTCGATTCTGGACGGTAGCAATGTTCGAGCCGAATAGTCAGAACGTCTTCGGTTCGGGAGGCTGATGTGTTGCAGGGCTGAAGCTGCTGGAAAAGTCGATTCCGACCGTTACGCAACACAACTACTGGCTGCAAGTTTCCAACCAAAGTTTGGTAAATCGGGAGGTTCAGGTTTCG
Source organism: Teleogryllus occipitalis (assembly GCA_011170035.1). Classification (NCBI taxonomy): domain Eukaryota; kingdom Metazoa; phylum Arthropoda; class Insecta; order Orthoptera; family Gryllidae; genus Teleogryllus; species Teleogryllus occipitalis. Next base: position 81,477 of record BLKR01001126.1, on the reverse strand, counting down.
ACTCCCGACAGTGGCGGATGTTTATGCCGAAACGTCAAGGAAAGCAGAGAGGGGACGAAAATGCTGTGGTCGCCGGACCGTTGGTTCTAGCAATGCGAAGCTGCAGGGTTGATGATGGTGGAAAGGTGGAGTCGAGTCACATCGCTACACAACTACTGGGTACATGTTGCAAATAAAGCTTGATAAATCTGGAGGTTCAGGGTTCGAGTCCGGACGGTAGCACATTTCGAGCCCGATCGTCAGGGAGCGCAGGCTGGGGATGCGAATGCTGCGGTCACCGGACCATCGGTTCCAGGGAAAGCTAAGATGCAGGGTTGATGTTGGTGGAAAAGTCGATTCGGACCGCATACACAACTACTTGGTGCGTGGTGCATGGGTACATGATCGTAACTAAAGCTTGGGGATCGGGAGGTTCAGAATACGAGTCTCAACGATGGCAAACCTCAGGAACGCAAGCCGAGAACGTGCGCACCGGAACGTCGTCGGTTCGTGAGGCTGAAACTGGGGGAAAAGACGATTCGGACCACAATCAAACTACGGGATGCAAGTTCGCAACTAAAGCTTGGTAAATCGGGAGGTTCAGAGTTCAAGTCTCGACGATGGAGGATTTTCGAGTCGAAGGCTCGGGGAGCGCAAGTCGGTGACGAGTGCACTATGTTTGTTGGAATGTCAGTTCGAAGCACTGCTGTGCTGCAGGGTCGAGGCATAAGGAAATCGATTAGGACCAAAACACATCACAACCACCAGCTGCGAAAGCATAGTTGCGAGTCCTGTTCTGGATCTTCGTAGCCTGGGAAGTTCCAGGTTAGCGTTGTGACGGAGGATTTTTTTTATCTAAGTAGTTGGGGCAACATCAATCACTACCTAGGTGAGAATGCGAGGGCGGCCGGCGGTTTACATCGGTCATATCCGTGCTTTCCGTTTGCGTTACCAGACGAATGCTGGAGTAGTACCTTCAAAATGGGACACAGTCCGCGTGCGATTCTTCTTTCGCTCATCTATTTTCATTCCCATTGTTATGTATGGGGATCGGGGCCATTGTTCGAGTAATTATTAAATAAATATAGTTGATGGTCATGTAAAAGTATACATTTTAAATAACCCCTATGCCAAGGGATCCATAATCAAGAAATCACTCCGGCAGGAAAGAGTATGCAAATGACAAGCAAAAACCCATAGAGGGATTTAGAGGCAGCGAGAGAACATGAAGAAGAAGAGGAAGATAAAGCACAAGAAATACTACGTATTAAACTGAGGGGAAAAGACAACAGAAAGAAGAATGAAACCGAATGGTCGAAGCAGAACATTCAAATGTAAAGCAGAGATCTGTAAGCTACTCAACACTGCCATTAAAGATATTCCGTTCCCAAAAACTCGATTGCCAGCAAAAAAATTACCAGCAACGACAGGGCCATAACTGAGTTTCTCCCAGTTTTGCAACCAAGCAGCACTCACGAACTACATGATAGTCATGAGGGAAAAGAAATTTTAAAAGCGGTCATGCGGATACTTTTTATTGTATTATAAACATAAAATAACATTATTTATTAACATGAATTTAAGTACATGACTTAAGACAGAATTTGCTATGGATTGGTTTTTAAAAAACTTCCTAATTTCTATTTCTTTTTGATGTGGTAGTCTCTATGGAAACTATTTATTCCTATCAGCCACACTACTCACACTATCATTAAATATTCCATTCATAGAACTGTTACACTCCATTACACTCGTACTAACCTGCTACTTTTACTCAAGCGAAGGATGATTCACCTGCTTCCGAAAAGGCAGACATAAATTCGTCGAGCATATTAGAAATTCCTGTGATCCTCGCACCACGTGAATTTCCGCAGCGTATTCGCTACGCATTCGCTTCAGTCTTCGCATCACGCCCGCTACCCATCCAGTCACACGAGTAGGCACGCACTCAGGCGGCCGGGCGGCGGCGTCCGAATTCGACGCGAACACGAAGACCACAGCGCAGCTCCTACAGTGGCGGCGGCGGTGGCGGCGACGAACGGCACCGTATTATGCGCCCTGAATATTCATGTGCGCAGGCAGGGAGGCCTTCTCCCAGATATAACGAGCAGATGCTGGCATGTCCTGCCTCGCTCCGACCCGCCCCGCCCCGCCCCCCTCCTGTGCCACCCCGCTGCGCTTCTCGCCGCGTCCCTCTACTTCCCCGCGCTTCGCTCCAACCCTCTCTCGGCGCGGAGCCTCGCTTCTGCCTCCGCCGCCGCCGCCGTCCCAAAAAACATGCCCGCGCCACTTGCGCAAAAATAAATAAATAAACTCAACCCCCCGCCCCCACACCGACGCTGCCGCGCCCCGCAATATATCGCAGAGCGCTTGACGCCCCCGCGGAAAAAAATAAAAAAATAAAAAAAGAGGGAGAAAGCGGCGGCGGCGGCGGCCGCGGAGGGTCGGTGAAGGCCCAACGGTTTTCGCGCGAGTCCGTACGTACGCACGTAGGGTTGAAACCGAGGCGGACGCCGGCGGAGTGAGGGTGGGGTGGGAGTGTGGATGGGGGCGTGGCGGGAGTGGGATGGGGCGGGGGCGCGCTCTGCCACCCCCGGAGCCGCCGTATAAATATACATGCGGCGGTGTCGGGGGTGTATGTGTGTGCGCGCGGGCGGGCGTGCGTTCTCCGCGAGGGGTTGAGGTGGCGGTCGGAGAGGGAAAAAGGGGGCGGGGCTGCGGGCGTTGCGCAGATGTCTGGACACGGACGCTGCGCGCTCTGGCGAATTCGCGAGATTTTTTTTTTTTAGTTGTTGTTGTTTTGTTTCGCGCTCTGCTGACGGCGGCCCGTGGGCTTCGCAGCGCCAGCAGAGGGACGCGGAGGGAGCACGGGGTGCGGGGGTGGGCTCCGTACATCGACATACGCGAAGCGCCGTTCCTCTTCCCCCCTCCCCACTCCACCCCGTGGCCGCTCACTCTCAAAACCTACGCGCGAGCCAAGGGAGAGACGCTTTTTTTTTATTTTACTTTTTTTTATATTTTTCATATTTCGGTTCCGCCGGGCGAAAGAGCGCTTCTGCGGCGGAGAGTAGGGGTGGGGGGTGAGTGGTCGCGCGGGTTAAATGAGGGCGAGAAGGAGCCGGGGAGGGGGGAGGGGTCGGTGGACGATGGGATGTCTGGAGAGCAATCGCCACCCTCGCTGCTGTACCACCGCGAGCCAGCGGGAAGGGGGCGTGCCCCGCTTACGAGTATTGGAGTGTTGCGCGTCCGCTAACGCGCTTGGAGACCGGCCACGGGGAGGGCGAAGACGGACCGAGCGTGGGAGCGGCGCAGGGCGTTGCAATGTTCGCGAAGAGAACCGATTGTCGCCAAGCAGCCGCTTGGCCTGACCGTGGTCTGTTAAACGCCGTGTCTTCCTTTTAATGAGGGCCGTTAAAAAAATGAACCCTACAACTTCGTCGGAATGCAGACTGGACCGAATTGGTGAATGGGGTACGAGGCGTACATGCTCCGTGCTCATACGTTCTTCAAAGTCAAACCGTCTTGAATAGATCGAGGTTTGTAAATTAGGCTCCTGGCTTTGTAAAATGAGACTTGTTGAAATGTGGATGGGTTTAACCAGAAAATATTACGTGTCGAATAAATAAAAAGGGATGTTCAGAATCGATTACATTTTTTATATATACTAATTGTGTATTCATATTTTAATTTATTTCGCGATAAAAGTTTAATCAGATTTTATTTCTGCCAATAAAATGTTACAACTCTTGGTTCTCACGGACATTTTATGTACTTTTCGGAACGAGCTTTCAGTCGCTAGAATTATACTTGTCCCCTTTAATGTCACCTGTTCCTCACTCGTTAAACTTCTACATTCTTCATTTTAATATCCTTCCCTTGTTTCGGCAATAGAAACGGTTGTTGTTTTCTTTTTTAAAAGAAAAAAGAAAGAAAAACGAAAAAAAGGAGAATAAAGAGATCGATTCGATGATCAAACGTTCAAGCCCGGTTTATATTACTGAAAAACTTTTCGATGAAACTTTTTGTTTATGTGTATGTGTGTGTATGTGTGTATGTGTGTGTATGTGTGTATGTGTGTGTATGTGTGAATGTGTGTGTATGTGTGTATGTGTGTCTGTGTGTATGTGTGTCTGTGTGTATGTGTGTCTGTGTGTATGTGTGTCTGTGTGTCTGTGTGTCTGTGTGAGTATGTGTGTGTGTGTCCCTTTGGGATACCTAAAGTGAAAAAAAAGTATGTTCATCAGTCATTATGATGCATATTTTCTGGTTTTGCACAAGAAAAAAATGTCACAAATCCACGCACAAGTATCTACATTGATAGTGTGAAACAGTTACAATGGTAAACTCACACTTTTCCAAACATTAAACATTTAATTATTTTTCTTATATTACCGTATGTGGACCGAAAATGCAAGCGAAAAGAACACTGCATTCTCCAAGATCACACTGGAGGACACGCGGCACCGCTTTCCCTTCAGAACCCCAAACTGATCGCAGCCTACTCACCCCAAGAAGCGATTTGCTTCTGGACGTAAATGTAGCTTCACTATGCGCACGTTTTGTTGAACTTTCCTTTTGATTGTAGTGGTAGTAGAGCTTAGGGTGAGTTTCTATTTTGTTAACAATACAGAAAAATCAAATCTGTTCGTTCCTTTACCGTAAAAAATAAGTTTTCCATAATTTGGCAACGAAAATATCTAGTTTTTGAAATGTTAATCTCTCGATTTTTTAAATATTATTATTAATATTATTATTATTATTATTATTATTATTATTATTATTATTATTATTATTATTATTAGTATTAGTATTATTATTAGTAGTAGTATTTTTCATCTTTCAATTCTATTAATAGTTTAATTGTTGGGAAGGGATTCTGAAACTCAAGAAAGCGTGCGCAGATGATTTTCTCCCCCATACGTCACATACAGTTTTTGACTAAATAAATAAATAAATAAATAAAAAGTCGCGACGCGAACTGCCCCCGCTGGCCGTGTAACGGCGAAGTACGCGTGGGCCAAGGTTCGTTTAATTTGATGATCTACGATCAGCCACACCATTCCTATCGCGCTCCGTTAGTCACGGGGCGGCACGAGGCGAGTATGCGTCCGCGACATGCGACAGCTGGCCGGCCCGGTCGAAAACCCCGCCGCGCCGCGCCGGTCGACTTCACCTGCCCACTTGATATCGCCAGGCAAAAACTGTATATGGACGCCATTTAGGAAGAAATATCGCAGCAACTACGTCGAGGAAATACAAGCACGCCGAGATAAGAAGTGCTAAGGAATAACACCACCACAACGTAGTAGAAACGTGGAAGTAGAATGTTGGGCATATTAAAAATTCATAATCCGACGTGAGTTACTTGTTTTAACTCTAGTCAGGTGAGAAAACAACGTCCTTGTTACAAGTACAAATCACACGGGCAACTTTTTTAATTCGTATTGCAGAGCATACAGAAACATTAAGAAAAATCGTCATTCGTCAATTATATATTCGAAAAATTGCAATTTTAGTGAAGTAAATATTTCTATGTTAAAAATTAGAAACTTGCCTGACCTTCGTAATAACATTGATTCAGCATATAAACAGATAAACGTGGAAGTAGAATGTTGGGCATATTAAAAATTCATAATCCGACGTGAGTTACTTGTTTTAACTCTAGTCAGGTGAGAAAACAACGTCCTTGTTACAAGTACAAATCACACGGGCAACTTTTTTAATTCGTATTGCAGAGCATACAGAAACATTAAGAAAAATCGTCATTCGTCAATTATATATTCGAAAAATTGCAATTTTAGTGAAGTAAATATTTCTATGTTAAAAATTAGAAACTTGCCTGACCTTCGTAATAACATTGATTCAGCATATAAACAGATATATATATATATATATATATATATATATATATATATATATATATATATATATATATATATATATAGCTTCACTTTTTATAACAGTACAATTATTCACTGATAACGCCGAAACTATTTTCAGACATTTTATTTACACATTCTACATTAGGCCCAAAACATTAAATATTTGTGATTTATTATCTAAGAATATCTACTTTGAAATTAAAGTTTCTAAAATCTGAACTTATTCGATCTCCGAATTACCATTATTCATAAGAATGTAATTTTACATTAAACAGAACCCTGTAATTTGAATCACAAAATTTATTTTCATGTACGACAACAAAACGCCATACACACGGCCGCATTCAGTAAGATGCACATTCAATGGCTTGAATGATGGCATGAAACGTGTGACAGCAGAGACAACGCGTACACCGTGAAAACCGAAAAAGCTTCGGGGTTTCGCCTCCCCCTGCCAAGACTTCATCGCAATCGAATCCCACCATACGGGGGGATTCAGTCAGGCGTCGCCGAGTTCATCCAGCACACAACCATTTTCCACACGGCGGCCGCGCTCTCTTTCGGAAAAAAAATACCGGAGCACGGAGGAGGGTTCGCGCCTCTACCGGAGACCGCCGGAACCAGTGGAGTGACGCTGGAAGGAGCAACGGGGAGAACTGGCGGAACTCGTGACGGCGTAGATTCAGTTTGGTTGGTTGGTTGGTTGTTAGTGATTCACGGCGCGTCAACAGCTTAGGTCATTAGTGACGAAAGTGTAGTGCATGGTTTTACCTCGAGAGGTGGCGGAGATCTTCCCCCACTGGATGGGGAAATCCTGCGCCGACCTACTGCCGGGGTTTCCCCCTAACCAGGACCCTCCCAATAAACGTTACAAACTTTTTGGGGATGTAGAGGGGCCGAATAGATCACGTTTCGCCAATGAACATTATAGTGAGAAATTTTGTATAACTGAGTCACACAGGAGACATGCCCCGGATTCTTAAGGTAACTCAGTATCCAAAGGGTTTCTGCATGTCACGCTGACGCACTCACGGAGATTTCATGTACCTGCCCAAACACCTGTGTATACAGGGTTGTTTAAGTCAGGGAAATATAAACTCTATAATTCTCCATATATAAACATAACTTGGCAAAACGTGATCGTTTTCGTTCCCTCAACATGCTCGAGAAGATTGTAACATTTGTTCTGAGACATTCTGTACAATTGTGAGGGATATTTATATATTTTAGAAATTTCTGTATTTTCTGAAGGGGCGCGTGGCTGCGAATCCTGAGAGGAGCGGCGGCGGCGCCGGGCCGCCCCGCGCTGGCCGTGGGGAGGGCGTGGCAGGGCAGAGCCGCGGAGCCGAGCGGGTGGGGCTGTGGGGGAGGGGCGGGGCGGGGCGCAACGGCGGGCGCTGACGCGAGCAGCCGCGCTGCAGGGGGCGGGGGCGGGGACTCGCCCGCATGCGGCGAGGGCTGCGCCTGCGGCGGGGGCGGCAGTTTCCGGCGCCGCCGCCTGAGTGAAGGCGATAAGGCGGGCGGGGAGGGCGGGCGGGCGGGCGGGCGCCGGCGGGTGATAAGAAGCGAAGCGAAGGGGGACGGCGGAGGCGACGGCGGCACAGAGAGCTCCGTTGTGCGGGCGGCGGGCCCGCCCACCCGCCAGCGCGACCGTATCGCCCCCGAAACCGTGCCGCCTCCGCCGCCACCACCTCCACCGGGGGAAAAAAACCGCCGCCACTGCCGGATGCATGAGCAAGCGCGGCTCCACGGGGCGGCTGCGGAGGCGGGGGCGGGGGCGGGGGCGGGGGCGGGGGACGGCGGCGAGGGAGCCGGCGCCCGGCCCGCAGCGTGGAAATTGGGGGGAAACACCCGCAGAGAAGTGAAAGCGAAAAATGCGAGTGGCGCGTGCGTTGCCTGAGAGAGGGACGAGGAACGAACGACGAGAGATATGTGAAAGTGTAGAACGGGAAGAGTGTAGAAAGAAAGAGGGAGAAAGTGAAACAGGAGAGAGATCAGAGACAGGGATGGCGAGAGATAAGCGATAGGGAGAAACAGAACTCGGAAAAAGCGAGAAATTAAGGGCGGGTACGAGAAGGAACAAAGGGGAAAGATAAATGATAAGAACGAATAAGAGAATGGATGAAGGACGGTTCGAAAGAAAAGCGGGGGATAAGAATGGGGGAGGCAGGCAACGGGAAAGGGTGAGAACGGAAGAGATAAGGTAGTGAAGAAGGAAGAGAGGAAGGATGAGAGTGATAGGTAGGGAAAAGTGTTATATCAGGGATGAATAGGAAGGAATGCGTTTAGATATTGGGAGAGTCGTTGCGGAGAGAATAATGAATGCACGGCGGGGAAGATCGGGCAGACGGACAGTGCAGGAGAGGCAAGATTGTGTAACTTGGGAACGTACAGAAAATTTATTAAAAATGCATTTGGAAAGATGCTGCATAATTTGAGTACGAGATATGTTCGTACTTTCTACTGGAAAGGGAGTCATAACGGTAATGCAATGATGACAGTCTATTGCACACACACCCTTGATACTTTCGTAACACCTTCATACATGTCGAACGTCCTTAACATATTGTATCTAGCATTGTCACTCAGGATTCAGCAGTAATACAAAAGACTTTTTACATGGTAACTGAACAAGTGTTCGTACGGAAATTGCGGTATTTCTTGATTCTCCACCTACACACTATAGTGCCTTACTCGTGGGCCACTTCTCTGTGGATTCCAGTCCCGTGTAAGAAACGCATGATAGCATAATGTGATTATATCATGATTCGCTTCTCATACCACCACAACAATTTTTGAACCATTACTTCATCCGTAATCTTCCATATTGAATCATAATTCACGCATTTTATCACCCATTACATCAACCATTCATTCAGACACAATGGCAAACCATCAATGGGATCATCCACCGAAGAGGAGAGCAAGCGGTGTAAGTCTCCACCCTCTCGATTCAAGCACGGACATCATCATCATCATCATCATCATCATGCACACTACAACGTTAACATTACACCCCAAATACTATTACTCGTACCCCACACATCCTACATCTCACCACCCGAAAGCACACAAACTACCCGGCACTGCTGTAATTCCCAAAACACAGCCGACGACCGACACCGACGCGATGGGTAGCACAAATTCTTTCAGGAGAGGGCGACGGATACAGGGGCATTATCTCATTGACAAATAAAATCCTTAACTATGGAAATGCGCGCGCTGCAGATGATACGACAGATTTGTTGTCACTGTTGTTTGTAGATTATGAGGGACCTGTCGGAGCTCGAGGTTCCCTATGACGCCCATAGGCACGGGCGGGATGGCATGAATCTGTCCTACCTCGTCCTTCCCTATCATCATCCTACCCCATTGTCATCTCTGTCAAACACCTTTTTGTTAGAAAAGATTTCTTACAACAGTAACTATTGTGACCTTACGATGTAACCCATATTAAATGAGAGCACTGTTCAAACTATTAATCACACCCACCGCCGATAGTGCACAAGTGCCTGGTTTACGACCAGTTGTTTTAACCGTAGACTATCGTGTCGACAGATGCTATCAAACACGCAATAATTTTCCACAAGAATCCGTTGAGTCTTGATTGCTTAGAGGTCAAGGTACTATTTAGCACACCAGCCGACCTGGGTTCGATTCCCAGTCGATATGACTGATGGTTTGAACAATTTATTCATGCTATTTCTATTCCTGAATTCCACACAGTTCGGTCTAAGATTTTTATCACAAAAATGATTAAAATACGAACAGAAAGAAGGTCCATGAAAATTTCAGATAAAGATCTGGTCAAAAAACGGAAGTTCATTAAATGCTAATTTAATGGTAGTGGAAATTGTGGAATGCGAGGTAATGGGCTGTAGCATAAAAAATAAGAAAATTAATAAAATTATTGTATATCGCATAAAACACAAACTGAGGCTCCCATAAATTAGAAAGATAATGTACTAAAACAGTTAATACAAAAACTTGGAGGGAAATGCAGCAAATCCCGGAGGTATCTCCTGAAATGCCTTCTTATTTAAAGTGTCTAGAATTCTGAATCATTCTTATAATGTTAGTCAGGTATGGTTTGCTAATAAGATAAAAAAACAACTAACGATAAACTAGGCTGCTTTGTATGAAACAGAGAATGAAACTTCAGTGAAAATATCCCTGAAAGATATGAAATGCATTTAGGGGAGACTATTCCTTTTTCAGCATGTTATATACACGAAATGCAGTACAAATTTTACCAGTTGTTCTCCCACAGCAGCTCTGTTCTTGACAGCGGTGTTCCTGCATAGCATGAGCATGGGTCAAGGAGACGTGGGTCGGTCTTTGCCACTTGGACGTGATCAAGCCTGGTAGTCGGCCCTGAAATCTACGATCCCGTGAGAGTGGTGGGACTACACACTCGGCCCAAAACTTATCCCAACCGACGCGAAAGTGAGTACTTCCGGTGCGTAACCATTACGTATTACAGGTTTACCATGAATATACTTCTGCGCTGACAACACGAAGAACGATAGTTTGAATAACAATATTTCCCACTGAACTCTGGAAAACGTGCACAGATAATGAAGTTGCATTTATGTTTATACACAGCAAGAAACGATGTTCAAGAATTTAACGAACTCAGATCAGTGTATTTTAAAACAATAAATTGTACACTAATATTTTGATTTTTATCACGTAAATATTAATTTATTTCATCCACTTATTAAGAAACACTACAAATCGTTAATAATTGTTTTTATAACTATCCACTAGAGGTCATTAATATAATTACATCTTTAATCATTGCAAATTTCAGAACTCTTGTGTTCAATAGATGCCGAAAAAAGTGCACTTTCAAGCGTAAAATTGTTTCATTTCCCCTCAACCCAAACACCACATCAACGTACCACACAGCAACAAACACTGCAGTCTCCAAAGACTTTACGACAACGAAGATGACGATGATGACGAAGATTATGCTGACAAGGCACGGGCACGCGCCGCGCCTGGGTCGACCTTGCCGCGGGCACGCGTCGGCGACAACGCACGCATGTCCGATGCACGCCCTTATGTCGGCACGGCATGTGCGTTAGTGTGTGTGTGTGAGGGGGGCGCAGGTAAGGGATGAGGAGACAAGGATGAAACAACATTATAGCCAGATAACCAAACAATCGCTCTTTGAATGGCAACCTCACACACGTCGCGAATCTCTGAGAGCGAAATAAGACACTGATTTCGCCGTGCGTGACCTCGCTATCATCACGCACACTCGCGCGTATATAGGCGGAGTGGTAAGCCCAAACACGTTCACTTTGACACAGACATCCACCGAAGTCTTCACTCCTCAGGTGCAAAGAACGATGGCCTCCACTGTCGTACAAGCAGGTAAGCCTCTCCTTTGGATCATGTGATATTCCGAAACTATCAACAAAAGGGTCTTTAAACATAGGATAAAACATATGAGTAAGAAAGTCTCTGGATGAAAGAAAAGAAGAGAAGACGAGGGTTTCGTTTGGAATATTTCCGTTGGGAAACATTGCAACAAAAAAAAAGACTCCCGCGGCCGGAGTCAATAGATACTTGGTTGACCAAAGCCGCGTCCTATGCATAGTTGCCAACTTTTCGGCCGTCATACTGAGATCTTCCTCAGACTGATTAATTATTGGTGATTCCGGGCGCGTCAACTGCTAAGTTCATTCGTTCCGTAAATGTAGTGCACGTTGTTTTCTCGGGAGGTGGCTGTGATCTTGCCCCGCTGGGTAACGAGAACCGGCGCCGACAAACCGTCAGCTAGCGGAGATTTCCCCAACCGGGTATCTGTCACCAACGGGGCAGCGCCCCAGCCGGGTCAAGTTCTAACCTCCCGACCGGTCTCCCGGAATATGTGGTAGTGTAGGCCACGTAAATGTGTGTAAAGGGTAGGATAGGGCACGTTATGGAAGGGAGAGATCGCGGGCGGTCCTTCGCCCGTTTGTTAGGGTCCAGGCATTCGCCTGGTATTGATCGGAGAAACCACGAAAAACTACCGACCAGAACAGCCGGCCTCTAGAATTCCCGTCCAGACAGCAACTGAATTCGACCTAGCTGACAAGCTAAGGCCGAAAACCCAGCTAAGGTCGGGACTCGAACCCCAGGACCTCCCGGTCAGATGCTCTGCAGGGACATCCGTTGATGCTCTGACCTACCTTTTCCGGTACGATCTTCCTCAGGGCGAAATGGGCATCCTTACGGGTTAGTCCAGGAACAATTCAGCGAACGTGGAGAATGAGCCAATCGACAGGTTTCCCAGAGATAAACATTTCCCAACGACGTACTCGTATCTTGCCCGTTCTTTTCCCACAGGTGTTCTGCTCGTGGTAGCGGTGCTGCTGCACAGCTCGCCCACGGTACACGCGAAAGTGGTGGAATCGCACCACATTGACGTGATCCTGCCCAACCAGAAGCCTTGCCCCAGGTTCTGCCCCGAAATCTACCAGCCCGTGTGCGTCGCCGGATGCCGCACGCCGCTCACCACGTTCCCCAACCGCTGCTTCGCCGGGATCCACGCTTGCGAGAAATGCGAAGGTCAGTAGCCTCTACATCAGCGGTTTCATTTGATTTGATTTGATTTATTTGGTCAAGGAGAAGATTACCTGTGCACGTTTTCTCCAGTACCCCAATCCCATCCAAACATTTTAACGATAGTAGAAAGATGAATGAAAGATAAAACAAGAACAATAATAGTAATAATAATAATAACAATAATAATAATTAATAATAATATTAATAATTAATAATAATAATAATAAATTTAAAAAGCCCGAGATTAGTAACATTTGAAAAGCTAGACATTTTCATTCTCGAGTTATAGAAAAACTATTTGTAACGGTAAACGAACTGCAGATTTGATTTTTCTGCATTGCTAGCAATATAGTAACTCACCCTCATCTTCACTCCTGCCACAACGAGCAAAAGGAGATCTCAATAAAACGTGCGCATAGTGAAGCTACATTTACGTCCAGAAGCAAAATAAGGGGCCATCTCAGCATTTGCTCAATGGATCAGGGAAACTGAACAAAAACCTGTTTGAGGGGTCCTAACGGGATCTGTTTCAAAATCCTAGGGGTCGATGATTTCTTAAAGGGGTGTATATGATGATGATCTAGGGGTCAATGGTGGGGTTAGATCCGAGGATGTACCGGTGAATGATCAGTTTAATTCAGATGAATACCTCATTGATTACATACAAATATTAATGAACATAATTTTTTTCTATATATTATTTTCATGCTTTATCTAATAATAAAATACAAATTTGGACCTCTTTTGGAATTAAGCAACATTCACAATAAAGAAAATCGAATTTTTGTGCACTTAGAACCTACGATTTTGCTTTTGAAAACTTTCTTATATTTGTAAAATTAAAGATATTTACAAAATTACTAAGCAAACATTGAATAATTTTTCCTGACTTTTTTTGATAACTTTTGTTAACTTTTTGTGTAACGATCTTTAAGACATTTCTATGACATAATTGTGTGTCACTATAGTGATTTATATTAGAGAGAAAACGTAAGGGGGTCGATGAAGCAAAAACCGTTCTTTTAAATGGGGTTGATGAAAGAAAAAGGTTGAGAATTCCTGCTTTACATGTACATGGCGTCTATTCAAGAACTGTGTGGAGGTCGAACAGTTATCTCTTAGCGTGTAGCTTCACTATGCACGCGTTTTGTTGAGCTTTCCTTTTCCTTGTAGTGGTAGCAGAGCTTAGGGTGAGTTTCTATTTTGTTAGCAATATAGAAAAATCAAATCTGTTCATTTGTTTACCGTTACAAATAAGTTTTCTATGATTTGGCAACGAAAATATATAGTTTTTGAAATGTTAATCTCTCGCTTTTTTAAATTTATTATTATTATTATTATTATTATTATTATTATTATTATTATTATTATTATTATTATTTTTATTTCATCTTTCAACTATTAATAGTTAAATTGTTGGGAAGGGATTCTGAAACTCGAGAAAGCGTGCGCAGATGATTTTCTCCCCTATACGTCACATACAGTTTCTGACTAAATAAATAAATAAATCTCAGCGAAGGTGGCCAGCCCGCCGTAGTCAGAGACAACCCATCACGCGTCGACAGGTAGTTGTTTCTCCTCGCCGCAGAAAGAATTGTTTGTTCCAGTACAGATTGATCAACATTTTTATCTTCCCCGTAGTATTTAACAAGGATTTAAAACATACACGATCAAGTGGGAAATCAATATGCAACTGTAAATCAACGTTAAAATAAATCGTTGCACGTAGTACGAATTAAAACGCAGCACAGACAGTGGGTAAAAGATTTTCGATGATGTTTCAGTACTCTGGGTGATCCACAAGGGACCCTGCCGCTGCAAACGCCGCAACCCGTTCTACCCAAAGAGCGAAGACATCTTTGAATAATTTCTTCAATGAACTTGAAAGAAGTATATCATACAACAAAAACTTGCAAAAAAAAACATTATTGAAATGAGCACAATAAAATATGTGCCATGTCGCTGATACTGATAATAAAACCCTTCTGAAATGCAGTCACGTTCTTCTTGAACATCATACATAATCATCTTGATCATTATCAACATCAACAACACGAGTCTAACCTATTGCTCTGTACCTCACCAAGCATCTCCCTCGATGCCTTCATGTCCTTTCCCTTGATTCGTATCCTTCAGGAATGGAATTGCACAGGATTTTGGGAATTCTTCACTCAAGCATTCACATTACTGTTTGTTCAATTGAAAGACAGAATATCTGGATGGTTTTTCTATATGACGTGAATGATGGTAATCACCATAATTAAATTACATATTCTTGAACTAGTAATACATATTACAAACAAACAAAATCAAAATAAATAATAAAATTACGTAGTGCGGTGAATTTGCTCAAACATGGAATGAGAATAAAAAAAAATTAAGTCATATTTAAGTAAAATATTTAAGTTAATCCATAAAACAACGGGACATGTTTCACGAAAACTCTCACGGCCATTTGCTATGGAAACATCTCTTCCAAAATAATTGAGAATAATTCAAACGTAATGTTCCTTGGAGCCAATCTGATTTAAAAATAAATAAAATACATGTTAAACGTGCACGAAATATCTCGACAAATTTTCAACAACACGTTCGCATCCTCAGCCTTCTACGTCAGCGCATGCAGTCCAGGTGGGGAACGGGGAAGAGGAGCGAAGCTCACAGGTGCTGGCTTGGCGAGAACGGTGCACGGGTGGGGGAGGGAGGGGACAATCAGCGAACGCCGAGGGGAGGGGAGGGGTCGGAGGTAACGACGTGATAAAAGGCGCGGCTAAGCACAGAAATAAAGAACGTTAGCCGGCTCATAAACCTCTCTCCCGCGCATAATACCGCAGAGGGTACGAGCAACGACGATGGGTGGCGGGACTCGGGATCTCGTCAGGTGGGGAGGACGGTGGCACGGGGGAGGAAAAGGAGGGGAGGAGGCAGGTCCCCGGATTTGGGTTCGAGCATTTTTACAGCGTAATAACAGTTTTACGCGATATATGAAGACGATCCGCCTTCCTAAGAATAGGCAATGCTCAATAATTTAACGTTAGCGCAAAGAAATTACTTTCGCCAGAGACTTTCACAATACCATAAACATTGAATACGGAGCGGTAACTGCCCCATAACCGGGGTCTTTTGTCGGGGCGTGAGATGCCGCAGCTCCTACGGGACGGTATCCCCCTCCCCGCCGCCACATAACAAGCGCGAAACGGCACACGCGCGGATTAAAAGCAAACGTAAAGACGAGAGAGGCCGCTGCGGCTGTTGCAGCCAGAGGTACTCAACCGGCAGCAAGCGCAGCTGTTCGCCAGTCGAAACCCGGGCTCACCTGCAACAAAGAGAAACAGGCGGATTGAGCACTTTGTTCGTCGCTGGAACTGGTTTTACGCGCGAGGCGTAATTAAACATGATCGGCACACGCTGGGGTGCATTCATTGCTTGGAAATCAAAGCGTTGCTGAGGCGATTGGCAATGATCTAATAAGCATAAAATTAAAAGTTTTTTGTCGGCAGTTTAACTGACTACGGGGTATTGAGCGAAATATGGTAAATTCGCCGTGTAATTGCGCGATAAGCAAATTTGCACAGCACAGCATGTAAATTCAGACGTTCAAATCCTCAGCAACACTCCCATTGTGTTCCATTATCCACAGATATTAAATACAGCTATCCGATTGCAGACAAACTACAGCAAGATTATGCTTACCATGAATACGATAAACCCTCTAATGTAATCGTATATACCTAACAACCATAATGTAATTTTAATGATTAGAATACTACAAATATTAATAAAACAAATCGGACTGACATATTAAGAAACAATGAAATAATGGTAAAATGTTCACCTTTATTCAAGACAGAGCCATGGCAGAACTTTTCCGTGGACACTGTTGTCATTGCACTCCTGTAAATCACACACGTGTCAAAATTATGTTATTCAGTCCTAATAACTCGTAGTTTTCCAGAGATCCTGCGAACGAAGGTTGAGGTAGTCCTGTTGGCCACTGATCAGTAAAACGTAGTAAACTCCCTCCAACACTTCATTTGTAGCATAGATTGCCCACATTTACGAAATAAATTATTACAAGTTCTAATGTAAATGCGACAAAAACTTTGAACACGTCGTTTGTACAACTGACTCTGCTCTACCTGACTCTCCAGCGACAACACGTGTGTCCCGATGATAGTTCCTCTTCGACCGAAAAGGCATTCCGTTCAGAAACGTGTTTTGATAGAACTAAGGACCAAATTCATGATCGACTCGTAAGAAATACAGGCGTTTATAAGCAGTAAAGGATTATTTTAAATGATGGATCATTTACAGAAGTCAGAATTTCAAAGACAAAGCTCACGTATGCGGAATGAGAACTTGCTCAAATGATTGAAAACGTGGCAATGAGTTGGCAAAGTAGTATTGCGCTGCATAGTTGTCAGACCACACACCGGTATTATTCGTGTACATTTCATTGAGTCACGGAAAATCTACTCCCAGTCCTTTACCATCAATATTTCAATTAAGAATAAATGAGAGCAACGAGCTTTGTTGACAACCAGAAATGCTCGCTTAAAATGAAATAGTAACTTATTATTGAAGACGAGAGCAAGTATTAGTACCGAGCAACAAAAAAGAACGTGAATTATCTTTCTCAAATTGATACAATATCATTGTGTGTAACATTTGATTCGATGTTACTCCACTTGTTTAAGAAACCACTATCTAAGAAAAAATGTCGCATTAGATCAGGTCAGGTTTGTTTCCTGTGTCGCCCCCCGGTGCGTCCAAGCGATTAGATAAAAAATTTCCTCGCCCTTGGGGAATAAAGTAATAGAACAACACGGCATCATCCAACAAAAAGTCTTTATCTTAAAATAAAACAAAATAAACACATCGCATCCCACTATTCCACTCGATGCCAGGCGCTTGCTAGCCCGACGCTGCACTGCGCATGCTGCATTGTGTGCAGTAGCTGTGGGAAATCCAATCCCCGCGCCGGCAGAGCTCCCTTCCGGAGCAAGGCGGAGTGAGCGGCCTGGGGGAAGCCCCGCTGGTTTAAACGGCGCCATTTGTCCCCACGCCCGACGGCGCGCGGCTGACGGACTCCGCTCCAGGGACGCGTCACGCACCGCGCCCGCCTCTCGCCACCGTCAGGATTGACCGTCGGGGGCGCACGGAAGGAGCGACGAGGTGAGGGAGGACTCGAGAAGTTACGGAATTGAGGGTTGAGGAAAGGAGGAATTAGACAGTGGCATGGCTTGGTTTTTGATAGCCATTGGTGGGCAGGGTTCATGAGAGGGGAAGGAATGAGATATCGTGGGATGGGAATGGAATGGGGTGGGGTGGGGATGACATCGAATGAAAATGGACTGATGAGGAAGGTATGGCGTGGCCATGGTGGGGAAGGCATGGCGTATATTTAGATGGAAAAAGCAATTTGGTGGGGAAATTATGGAGTGGGGAAGGCATGGAATGCGTAACGCATGGGGTGGGGAAGACGTGGGTGAAGAAAGATTGAGGTGGAAAGGCGTGGGGTGGGGAAACCAAGAGGTGGGAAAGGGTGGGGAGAGAAAGGAGTGGGATGGGAAAGACATGGGGTGGGAAAGGCGTGGGGTGGGAAAGGCGTGGGGTGGGAAAGGCGTGGGGTGGGAAAGGCGAGAGGTGGGAAAAGCGAGAGGTGGGAAAGGCGTGAGGTGGCAAAGGGTGGGGTGGGAAAAGCGTAGGGTGGGAAAAGCTGGGAGCGGGAAAGGCGTGGGAAAAAAGGCGAGAGGTGGGCAACATGCGGGTGGGAAAGACATGGAGAAACTGAATTGGGAAGCAACTAGAAGGCGGGCAAGGGGGCACCAGACTACCAGGTGGGGAAGGCGAGAGAAGGCAAAAACGAAGCAAAGAAAACGGACACGGTAGCGGACATAGCACGGCAGAGCAGCAGCAGAGCAGACCGACAGGGGCAGAAGACAAGCGAGAAAGAGGCGGGACTGTGGACCGAGGACGGGGGCGTGGCGGGCGCCGCAACGGGAGCGTGGCCACGCGCGGGCGGCGCGGGCCGCGGCGAGAGCCAACAGCGCGCGAACTCGTGTAAACAGTGCAGTTTTACACGGGCGTCCGTGTCGCCAAGAGACACGAGGGGGGAGGGGCGCGGGCGGCGGCCGGGTGGGTGGGGGAACCGGCGGCGTCGTGGCGCGGGAAAGAGACCCAAAAACACGCGTCCGGAAAGTTTACACGGGGACGCGGCAGGGGGAGACTCCTGGTGGACGATGTCGCACTGCAACTTGCAGCGGAACACGCTTCGCCGGCCAGTGGCCTGTGACAGGGTCCTGGGTCGGTGTTCGGTGGCGTCACCGAGGCGTGCCGGCCAGGGGACGCGGCAGGGAGGACGAACTCCAGGAGGGCAGCTCAGCACTGGGGCGTTAAGGCAAGCGTGTCGGAGTGGAGTTACACGTAGGATGTGTGACGACTGTTGATCAGAAGGATTTTTCTAAGAATAAGCCGAAATGACAGCTAGTGCTGGGAACCTAACTGAAGGTTCTGAGTCCTTGAGCCCATTAGACTCCCTTCCTGCATTCGTTCGTTTGCAGTTGGCTAACTTGTAAATGGCTTCGACGCTTCCTTTTGTGATGTCCTCGTCCAAAATAAATATAGTTCGCCACGAGAAATAATTGAAATTAGAAAGTGCACTGTTATGTGCTCTTCAGTAAAAATTATTTTTTTCTATAAACATTGCATTGAATTTACTTTTTGTGTGATAAATATTATGTTTATTTTAAAACCTAGACTTGAATGTGAGATGCGTACTGGTGCACGTGTCTCCGGCTATTGTGCTGTTGTGTGGCGAGCTGTGATTGAGAGCTTTCTATTTACATTAGTGGCAGTTTTCTTTTACTGATTGTGAGAGCCTGAAATGAAATTTTACACATACGTAATTATATTTAAATATTTCCCGGACTCGCGTACGTGCATATACCTAGGCGAAACTCAGACTTCTGCGTAGGGATGCTTCCATAGGAGCCATAAACACTTTATGAAAAGGCGAGGCTGAACAGCTGTCGCGGCGGAGGGATACTTCTCTGAATTACACGTGATATTTACTATTTTAGCGAATTGTCACTTTGGCACATTCTTAGGACAATCCTTCTGTCCATAGCAATACATAACCTCCGAAATCATCTGCTAAACTTCATTCCTTAGCGACAGAAAATATTAAAAGATGAAATATTATTCACTACAAACTCAAGATTTTTTTTCGGAAATCTGAAGTGAAAGATTATTCTATCTCGAATGGGTTATTTCAGATGTAATCTATAAACACCACTTCAGTAAGGCACACAATATTCGAATGAAAAATTGAAGTTCAAGGAAGAGTTGGCAATAGATCACAACTTGCCCTCTAAATATTTCATATTAGTACACAAGCAAGGGAGTATCCATTGCAATGCTGCACCTTGTTTAGGTTTTACGCCGTTCACTCGCAGTGAATTCCACGGCTTAACAGTAAATTTTCATGCGGGTCACTATCCTCACCGAAAAGAGACCCAAAAACAGGGATCAGGGGCCAGCGGGACCTGTCCCCTGCTGAGTGACACACACCGCTGCATCATTCAGGGGACATGGCCCATCGGGGCTTGGGACAAGACTCCTGTTGTTTCGGGTCGGCACGTAGCATAATAAAACGGTGTCACTCGATTTTCAATCAAGACGTACGTACATGACAATACCCCACGACATCGACAATCAAAAATTTAAGTCACTCATCAAATAGTATAAACGTGAGCTGGATTGACGGTGGACCATTCACGAGACACAGTATAGGTGTGATCGAAATGAAAAAATCAACTTCCATGAGGAGATTTATCCTGTCCGAAAAAAACAAACAACGGAAAACGTGGCACAAGGGATTAGTGTGCTTGTTGCAAGAGATTAGAGTGTTAACTTGTGCTTTTCGCTCTGCATGACTTGGCCATCGGGGCTTTGGGGGCCTTCGGATTCCGTAGCAATAATCTAAGAAGAGAAGATTATATCCTAAGCTCTGACAATGCACTCATTCAGCAACTATTGGCACTTCTCTTGATAAATTATCATACATTTAAAATTCTGAATTTGTTTTATCTCGTTCTGCAGAAACATTGGCGGTAACAAAATAGAAAAATGATATCTATACGAAACAATGTGGTAAGTTCACCGAAATGAGTCCCCAAACCAGGAAAAGGGACTAGTAATTGCAAATTTTACCAAAACATCGATACATAGATGTTTCGATACATCGCGAAAGGGTTTTCAATGTCGATGAAAACATCAACGAAAAAATATCGATGATTTAATTATAGGACAATAAACATGCTATTTTCCTATCCATTTTTAATTGCAGTACGTAAAGGGGATATATTTTGTTTGGTTACCAGCATGTTGGTAGTATGATAAAAAAATTATCGAATGCAATGAATAAAATTAACAATAAAGAACATCGGGTTTCGCTACTTTACCGTTTAGTCACTTCCATTCATACACCATCGAAGTAAAACCACCTAAATTTCCCTCAGATTGCACATTTTGACGTATCTCCATGAAATACCCAGCAGGAAAAGTATTTGCATTGAGCCATTACAAGTATGCTTTTCAACCACCGTTTAACACAGGAGCAACACGATTTTTAAACAATATTTGGCAGCGCGATGAAGAAGCGTCTCAAGAATACATTGATACGTAAAACAAGAAAATGAACCGACATGGAGGCACGACACTTTGAAAATAAACACTTCAACGTCTCACGTTCGTCCACCTAAATAACAAAATAGAAAACGTGGAGTGGAATTAGTCAACAACGTCCTCCAGGATCCTCTAGCAAGGTATCCGTTACCCGAGACGAGGAAGTCCGCGTACGGGACTGGCTCCACCGAGAAGACCCCAAACAGCGATCGGGGCCGGCCAGTTGGTAGCAGCGCACCTGTCTCACCGCTGAGTGACACACGGCGCTGCATCTTGCAGGCGACACGGCCCATCGGGGGAGGGGCAGGGGCGACCGGGTTCCGTCGCGCGGCTGAGAGGACTGAGGACTCTGTCTGAGCCGGCAGAGTGATTCAAGCGGGTGATTTGCAATTCCTGAGCGACGAGCGACGGGCAGGACGAGCGTCTTCCGGTGACGAGGCCGACGCAGCCGAAGGGACACCGGGAGTCGATCGCTTCTGATCTGCGGGCTGTCTGTCCAGCGGGTGACACTGTGCAAGCGACCGGCTGCCGAAGAGAGAGAGAAGCCAGGCAGACGACAGGCGCTCGGCTGTGAAATTCCTCGCGAACAATCGTCGCGCGCGTGAAATAGTGAGGATACAAGTTGCGCCAGCCGTTTAAGAGGCATCGCAGCAGTAGTCAGCGGGAGAGACGCATTGACTGTCAATACTGTGATTGCGAACAAATGGAACTCTGTATACTACGGATGATCTAGTATAACGGAGACATTTAACATTCTCCACAAATTCGTAACCTACGAAAATAATTTTTCAAGTAAAAAGTTAGTATTGTCGAAGAGAACATGCACTTGTGATACCACAAATATGTGCCCATCCTATGGAAAACGTGAGTAGAGAAAATCTGACACTTGAACGAAGTGCCATATTGTTTTACGAAATCGGTAAGCCGTTTCAAACACATTTGAAATTAAACATCCGTTTAAAATTGCAGGACGTGTTCAGCCAGATCGATGGAGAATATTTTATCGACGATAATTTTAGAGATCCTATAAACGGTTTAGATGCTAGTGATATCCAAAGACGGTCAGACAGACAGGCAAGACCTTTTGGAATAACGAAGAAATAAAAGAGGTCATCTTCGTCAACATAGTATGTTGATGATACTATGTTGATATTGTGTTGTATGATACTATGATGACGAAAATGACCTGTTTTATTTCTTCATATCATATATTTTATTTCTTTATACTTTAACGTCAACAACACCGAATCAGAATTCCCACAATATTGGAATAAACCAATTTTTAGGTATCAAGGACAAACAAAAGGTGGATCAGATTCCCCAATGTATTAGAGGGAAAACAAATAGGCTTGTATATTTAGATGCAACAATAAACTACTCCGTGGGTGGAGTGGCTTTGGTGATAAATGGTTAGATCGAACGCGATGGCGAGATCCGGCGCCGACCTACCGACAGCTAGTGGGGTTTCCCCCTAACCAGGACTCTCCCACCAACGGGGCAGCCCCAGTCGGGATAAGCTCTAAGCTCCCGACCGGTCTCCCGGAATATGTGGTAGTGTAGTGCATGTTAGTGTGTGTGTGTAAGGGGAGAGGATAGGACAAGGAGGAGGAAGGACAGATCGCGCGCGGTCCGTGGCCCGTTTGGTAGGGTACTGCTCCGGCATTCGCCTGGTGTTGATCAGAGAAACCACGGAAAACTACCGATCAGAGCAGCCGCCCGCTAGAATTCTCCTCCAGACAGCAGCTGAATTCAACCTAGCTGAAAAGCTAGTGTCGAAAATCCTGCCACCGTCAGGACTCGAACCTAGGACCTCCCGGTTAGAAGCGCTGCAGTGACATCAGTTGATGCACTGAGCTACCGCTACCGGTACAATCTTAGATACCAGGGCGTTTCACAAGCCAGCAAATCCGCCCGCGGCGAGATCCGGGCCGAGTAGGGAACGCGTGCGGGCGGGCGGGCGGGCGCGCGCGCGTCCGCCGGGCGTTCGGTTCCGTGTCGCGCCCGGCTGCTCCGGCCGAGGCCGCCGGCGCGCCGCCCGCCGCTCGTTAGCGCGTCCGCTATCTCGACGCCAGGCGTCTAATTGCAACGCGCGCCGCCCACCCATTTGCATGCGGCATACAAATCATCGCATTGTAGATCTCGTTGTCCTCGCCGCGACCGCGCATGCGCGCCCGCCGCCGCGATGAAGAAAGAAAAGAAGAACATCGCGCAGCATCACAAGTTGATGAACTTCTGGAGTTGGGATTTATCGTGTACGGGAGTGTTTGAATCCGGTGAAATTATCGTTTCGATCTGTGCGATGTTTGTACATTCTTAGCGCCGCTTCCATCAGATAACTGAGGTGATTTCTTTCACGAAGGCCTTCGTTCGTTCTAAGCGGTTTTCGTTCTAAGTCCAGAGTGTGGGATCTGGTCGAATCCGCGCCATCATAACTGACGGCATCATGGTTGAAGGGTCAATCGCCCAGGTCTCAGGCTGGCACGCAGAACGAAGGTTAGTGTGTGTGTGGGGGGAGGGGGGTTATGATGAAAAATTACTTACCGACTCTAAGTTAACTGGTGGTTGGTGAACTGTAGTCTAGAATTACGGAGTGGAACTTTATAGTTTCGTGTTTTAATCCGCTGGAGTCATCGTCACAATCTGTAATGTTAGTAGTCTCGTTGCTGCTGGTCCATCAAATAATTAAGGGCATTTTGTTAGTCAAAATCTTCACTTTCTATTTGTACAGATGTACTTTACGTATGAAACGAGAACGTAATACGTTATTCCAACATGTCTGTAACTATGTGCTTGCGTATAGCATGAATCACGTTACTCCTAGTCGACCTAAAAGTTAATACTTATGGGACAGGTGTATAATACAGGAAATTTCATTTTAAAGAGTTATAAATTACAAAAAATCTACTTTGCCTCACAAATTCTATACTTATCAGTTATTAGCGCCTGTATTATGGAAGCTTCATAATCATAATTAACATTGTTCATTTAATCAGGGCATTTTTTCAGATTAGTGTCTTCATCAGATGGAAAATGAATGCTGAAAATGATTAGAAATGGATAATATGACAACAAAATAAATGAATCAATATGTTCGTTAAGTAGGTTAGGTTTCTACTCATAATATTCCATTTAGTGTCCCACGAGCAATTCGAAGTGCGTTACGGATGGCTTCTGAGAATAACCATATCGTACGGCCGGGTGAGACAAAATATCGTATGCAAATCCTCGCCCACCTGCAGAAACACGATTTCAAAATTAACTAAACAGCTGAGACAGCCACATAAAAACACAATTATCCGCAATAACAAATACTGCCAACAATTAAAAATAGTGACATTCACTATCCCTAATTTCAAACCCCAATTCAAAAGATTTCGCGACTTCATGAAAAACATTCGAACAAACATCGTCATCTCAATAGTAAATGAATACAGGGATCGCGAAGCCGTGCCTAAGAAGCACGTTGTTATCCACCTCACGCAGCAGCTCTGAGAAGTATTTGGTAAAGAAAACGTAAAACACACACACACACACACACACACACACACACACACACACACACACACACACACACACACCTCAATTCATGAACAAGCTGTAGCAACGGACAAATATCTCAAAAAAAAGGGCCTAGCGAGAATACAAGTGACTCAAAGTAAACATCAGTCAAGGTTTCTGGGAACAATTTACGTCCTCTACATCACCCCCACCGCGTCACACACACACATACACACAAATTTATCAAAAACCAATTTCGGAGAGCCTTCAACCTCGTAAAAGGATCATTTGCACTGGCGGAAACACTGCTGACTCGTGACTGTATGCGAAAACGCTCGTCGATCGCGAGTAGCACGTTGCAAACCAACCGACACACACTCTCAGAAATTTCTGCATTACTTTGAATGTAAAGTAATTATCATGTACGTAAATTAAATTTAATGTACACGTACAGTAACTTAAATGTAGTACATGTACATTAAATTTAATATACGTGTACATTAAATTTAATGTACGTGAACATTAAATTTAATGTACGTGAACAATTAAATTCAATGCAGGCAAGTAAGTTAAGTCAATAGTTGTACATTAAATCTACATTGATTTTAATTTACGCATTAAATCTAATGTACACGTACATTAATCTCCTTTTAATATACAAGGTACATTAAATTTAATATACGTGTACATTAAATTTAATGTACGTGAACAATTAAATTCAATGCAGGCAAGTAAGTTAAGTCAATAGTTGTACATTAAATCTACATTGATTTTAATTTACGCATTAAATCTAATGTACACGTACATTAATCTCCTTTTAATATACAAGGTACATTAAATTTATGAACAGTCGTATATTACATCTACATTAAATTTAATGTAATTTCTGACAGTGTAGCACATTAGAGCATAATTGAAAAAGTAAAACCTGCGAAAAATACCCGCAACTTACCGGCCCCCGAGAAAAGTGGGCGTTGCTAATAGTGTAAGTGGAAAAAAAAGTCAGTGAATTCTACTGCGAACAACACAAAAATATCACTGGACTCTACACACATACAAATCAAAAACACAAATTCAAAAGATTCCCAGCCCTATAAAAGATATTTACCTTACGCAAACATCGTCGTCTCCCTGTAGTACAAGATAATGCCTATCGCGAAAGCGTGTGCCAAAGTATGTTGGACAGCAACCCTCCTAGCAGCATGGGAGGGTTTTTGTTGTTGGATTTGGGGGGGGGAGAGATAAAACAAAAATGTTAATAACACAAAAGATCCGAAACAGACGAAGAACAACGAGTGAGAACATAAACATATCACATTAAAAAAATCAATTAAATTTACCAGGAATAACATACGAATAACAAACACTTGTTCCGCACGATCCCCCAAAACCCAAAAATCAATTCCGGAGATTCGTCGTCCCCTTAAAAAAATAATTTACACTGACGCAAAGACCGTCGTCTCGCAGAAGTACAAGATAATGCCTATCCGCAGTGGTGTGCCAAAAGTTTGTTGGGCACCAACCCTCCTAGCAGCATGGGAGAGTTTTTGCTGTTGGAATTTTTGGAGGGGGGAGATAAAACAAAAAAATATTAACAACACAAAAGATCCGAAACCGAAGAGAACACGAACGTATCACATTAAAAAATCAATTAAATTCACCAGGAACAACATACGAATAACACTTGCTCCGCATGATCCCCCAAAACTCAAAAACCAATTCCGG
Organism: Teleogryllus occipitalis; assembly: GCA_011170035.1. Lineage (NCBI taxonomy): Eukaryota > Metazoa > Arthropoda > Insecta > Orthoptera > Gryllidae > Teleogryllus > Teleogryllus occipitalis. The sequence goes on along the minus strand of BLKR01001126.1, from coordinate 55,147 downwards.
AGATTCGTCGGCCTCGTAAAAGGATCATTTACACTGGCGCAAACAGCGCCGTCTCGCGGCAGTAAAAGAGCACGCTCATTGCGAAGACGTGTCCGAGAGGCCCCGCCGATGCACGCGCGAGCGTCCGGGAGCAGCGACGCAAGACGTGGCGGCGGCGGCGGCGGCGGCGAGGACCTGTTGCTTGCACTCACATACACGGCCCGTTTTATAGGGGTGTAATTCGGGCCCCCCGCTCACCGCCCCCGCCGGGGCGCGCGCGCGCGGGCGGGCGGGGGGCAGCGGAGCGAGGGGGACCGAATTACGAGCGGGGTGCCTACTTTTACTACCGCGTTACGATCTCGGAGCCGCCGCCAACGCCGCGGCAGCGCCCGGGACCCGGGCGGGGCTCTCAATCGAATAAATCTGAGCTTATTGCGGTACAGACGCGCGTCCCCGCCCCGCCCCGCCCCGCCCCGCCCGCCTGATGAGCGCTCGCTGATACCCTGCCCCTCCCCTCCGCAACGCGCCCTGCCCTCGCCCGTCTAAAGAAGACGTCCCCGACAGCTGCGCCGGGGTGCTTGAGGGGGCGCTGCGGGCACTCGCTAACCCCGGGAGCAGACCGGAGGATGGGAGGGGGGTTTCAACCCGTAAAATATTTACAATCTACCGCCTAATTATTACGATATTTTACGGGAATGATGATTTCACTCCTCTCTTGATTCTAAGGTTCGCCCTTTAAAGGATTTCGGAAGCAGCGAACAAAATCTGGAGACTGATTTTTTAATTTAATGTACTGGATTTGAGATTAAAAACAAGTCTGTACAGGTTTTTTATATACAGATTGAATATTGTATTTGATTAAAAGTACTACACCTACTATATTTTTACCAGAGTCCCTCGCAATGTAATGTTCTGCTATTAGATATCCCGAACTTAAACCTAACTACACTGCCTATAACACCTACTACAAACCTACCGACAATTGACTTCGTTGGACACTTTCGCCCCTAAACGTCGAGTGATTGCTATTACCTTTTCGATCACAAAATAATATATGTCAATCTCTACGAGTGAGTAAGTGAACATTTAGGGTATTCGGGAGTCAAGTTCTGTGGTCGTTATAGCCATAAGGGTAGCGCATGATATAATACCTTCCCTGCTCTACAGAGAGAACCAGCACCGTACAATACATCAGCTTGCGGGTTTTTCATATTCAGGTACCTCCTCCAACAGGACCCCTCCCCTCAGCCGGGAGAAGCTCTGATCTTCCAACGTGTGTGCTAGTGTGGTCCATAACAGAGTGTGTGTGATTTTCAGGGAAGAGGAGAGTAAAGAGATATAACTGTAAGAAGGGACCGCTCTGACAGCTCCTGCATTCTCACTGTTGGCAACACAACTGCAGGGTATGTCCTTGCACTCATTTTGTCAGTGCGTTCGCTCTCAGTGAGCTCATTTGCAAATAGGCTCATCACCATCCCCTGCATCGTCATCGCTCAGCACGACGTCTTCCTGACCTATCCAATCGGTCCCTACTTAGAGTAACTCCTCTATACGATGTTGGTGAAGGCAAGACCTCACGCGGTCCCTGGCCCGTCTGTTAGGTTACAGCTTCAGCATTCGCCTGGCACTGGCCGAAAAAAGAAACAACAGGAAACTACTGATCAGAACAGTTGCCGCTAGAATTCTTCTCCAGGTAGTGATTGAATTGAATAATTATGTAACTTGCGAGTCGAAAATCCGCATCTGTCGGGTCTCGAACCCTTGGACTTCATATATTCCGCAGATCTCCATTTTTATTGTGATTTTTCTTTTCGTTCGATAAATTTTTCTCATTTCGAAATTTCAACTTTTTGAACAAATGAATGCTTCAAACTTTAAAAAGATTGTGCTAATTAACCATAGTTACACATTTGAATAATAATAATAATAATAATAATAATAATAATAATAATAATAATAATGGCTTGACTAAATACTCTAAATAAATCACATTAAGTGACACATTAAGTTTATACTAAAAAATAAAAAGATACAGCTTTGAATCCGACATTCGTAGTTATTGAGTAAAGCTACAATGTCTCCGTTGAAGACCGAGCCCTTCAATTGAATATTATTCGATATTTTCATAAGAAAAGTATGTACTTTACATTTACAACCCACGAAAACCCTATTTTTCAAAATATATTCAAAAACTTTTTTTTTATTTGTGCCCTAGCTCTATAACATTGTACCACAGCAATGACTTCAGAAATTCCGCAGCAGAGATCTCGTGTCCTATTTACTGCAGGCCGTGTGTGGGAAATGTGAGCGCCGCCGATAAAAGAGTACGGCTTCAGCTCATCTCATAAAACATCAATCTGCAGAATTAAACCGGAATCCCCACTGACACGGAAATAACTTTTGGAGACAATGATTCATCTCCCATAAATACAATCAGCAGTTAACTAAGAGTCGGTAAGTAGTTTTTCATCATTACCCGCAACGCTGGGCATTCTGCTTGCGTCGTGCAATCGGCCCGCGACAGCCTGGAAACCCGCCTGGGGCTGCGCGCCGCGACAGCGCTAATAGTTGGCGGCGGCGGCGGCGGCGCGTGGAATATCAGAGAAGGGCCGCCGCGGCCGCGTGTACTTTTCAGCTCGTTATCCGGGGACAGGCTGCGGGGCGGCGCGACGTCGGCACTAGGCGCGTAACGACCCTCGGGCGCTGATACAGCTTCGCGGAACTCGCCACGTTGCGGGGGTGGGGCCGGGAGGGCCCAGTGAGGAGGACGATGACGACAGTGCGGACGGCGCGAGGGGAATAGAGGGGAAATCAGGGGAGGGGTGACGGTAGGGCCGACGGCGGAGTGCGGAGATGGGGTCGGCGTCGGGGGATGGTGGTGGGGACAGACGGCGTCGGGGGATGGTGGCGGGGAGGGACAGCATCGTAGGATGGTGGCGGGGACGGACGACGTCAGGGGACGGTGGCGGGGACGGATAGCGTCGGGGGTGGTGGCGGAGAGGGACGGTGTCGGAGAATGGTGGCGGGGAAGGATGGTATCGGAGAGATGGAGGCGGGGAGGGTCGGCGTCGGAGAATGGTGGCAGGGAGGGACGGTATCGGAGAATGGTGGCGGGGATGGACGGCGTTGGGGGATGGTGGCAGGAGGGGCGGCACCGGAAGATGGTGGCGGGAGGGATGGCATCGATGTATGGTGGCGGGGAGGGACGGCGTTGGGGGATGGGTAGGAGGCGGAGAGAATGGGTAGTGGGCGGGGATGGGTTAGTGATAGATTGATTGGTAATTTCCGGCGCATCAATTGCTAAGAACATTAGTCTCGTAAGTGTAGGGCATGTCTTATCGTGGGAGGTAGTGGTGATCTTCCCCCATCCCCCGCTGGATGGATGGAAGTGGAAGGAAAGATCCGCGGAAAGTCCGCGCCCATTTGTTAAGGTACTGATCCCGCTATTCGGCTGGTATTAATCGGAGAAACAACAGAATACTAACAATCAGAGCAGCCGGCCGCTAGACTTCTCCTCCAGACAGTAGCTCAATTCCACCTAACTGTGGAGCTAGAGTAGAAAATCCTGCCACCGTTGGGACTCGAACCTAAGTACCTCCCGGTCAGAGTCACTGGAATGAAATCAGTCAATGCCCTGAGCCACCTAAGTCGGTATGGGGATGGGGGAGGTGGTGATGGCTGCGGGGAGGACGACGGCGAGGGTGGCGGTGGGGACTGTATGGAAGGTCGGGGTCGCCGGTGAAAATGAGAGGGGTGGCGGTGGTGAGGACGGAGGGACGGGCGACTAGGACGAAGGGAGAGGCGGTGAAGGCTGAGGGAATGGCGGAGGTACGGCTGTTGGGGAAGGGCAGTTGGGAGCGGTGGTGTGGATGGGTATGGTGAAGCGGCGGCGGGCGGGGGAGGGGGGGGTGTCGGTAATTGGAAACGCGAGAGCCCAAGGGGATGTCCCGCACCGCTGCTTTGGCAAGCAAACTCAACACATGACGTCAACGAATTTTTCGAAAAAGAAAAGTAATCATACATGCACAGTAGTCTGTTTTCATAATTAGTTTTCATACAAGATAAAGACCAGCATGTGCAAGGGATTTCCGTTGGCATGTTTATTCCAATTTTGTTTCAAGTATACGATAAAATAATAGTCTTTTATTTGAAAATGTTCAATTCAGTTCCTCATCCACTAATCTTTCTTCCCGTATCCCTGGAAACTCCCTCATAAAAGAGAATGAAATCGGCGAAAACCTTAAGTTCGGGATCCCGCTGTTACCGAATAGAATTGACAAACGAGGAAGCCATAACAATGAACATTTAGTTTGGGTTTCGTTGTGCATGTCACTTCACACATTAAAGATGCGTAGAATTTTTGAGCCAACACCCTTCAACTTCATGCACGCCTAAGGCACAACAGGCTCTTTTAAAATTTCTATTTCCATTTCTGAGAGGGAGAACAATTAAGTTGAGGATCTGCCGGAGAAGAATTAAGTTGAGAATTTGTCGAACCATCGAAATCTTCTCAATAACTTCCATGTTTCCGTGAATGCACATACTAAGGTTATATAGGTTATATAGTTGTAGAATTGTGTCAAACTTATTTTAACAAAACTCCACTAGATATCATTTTCTCAGAAATGTCTTGAGTTCGAGCTTCCACGTACTCTAGTAATTTTCCAATAGCGCCATAGTGAGCAGTTAAGTCATAAAACGCGTTTATGGCTTTCGACTTAATAGAATGATTATAATTTCGAAGTGGAACACACAATAAAATTAATACATCGCACAAAGGTGTCTTAATGGACTTTGAGTTTGAGATAAAATAACTAAATTATATTCCGGGGCCTTCAAGGAAACACTAACGGTGTCTCAAAAGGAATGCAAGTAAACAATTATCTTAAATATACTTGATGTATAAATTCAATTACAGGGAAAAGAATTCACGCAGGAAGGATAACTGTGTCTACTTTGTGAGCTTTTCCCTCTCATGCACATATAATTAATTATGAAGTGAAACAAACGCAAAATAAAGATAAGGATAGACTTTATGCCAGCAAATGTATTTAAATATACACTTGCTTTCAGTATACATTTTATGTAGAGGTACAAGAAAGGGAAGCGTATGAAAATTAAATGAACGACTTGCACTTCTTTTCTTCGTGTGAAATACTCAATGAGCGACATAAAGAATTTAAAAACATGGGAATGGCAAATTAAAGCTTAGTTCTAGCGCTAACGAATACAGCGAAATACTGTAAAGTTCCAATCGGAACAATGACATAATTAACAATAACAAATATTAAATTGTTGCTATGCGGATATCGTTTCCTACTGTATGTAATATTACATAGGTCATGTGCATAATTTACGCTAAATGGAATCAAACAGATTCATAGCAATCGAATTCTTCAGAACAATATATCTTAATGTTATGTGAATTTTATCTACAATTATATTTAACGTAAGCCTTACATTTGAAACATATTATGAATTATTATTAAGCTACTAGATGACATTAGGATTGCTCTATTTTCCAACTTGCTATATCCCCATTAATCGCATAAAGTCGAATGTAAAAGGCAACAAAGGCATTGAAAAAGACTTTGTTTTAGATTAAATAGCTAATTTCTCATTCCGATAACACGAGAACTGCCGGAATGGTCCTTAATAGCCGCTATTAACTTCAACACAATTTTCACCGACTTCGAATTACATTTATTTAGAAGCGGAAAGATACAAAAGCAAGCTCCATATTTACACTCCTGTATCCATGCTTTTCGCGCTAATGTGAGTGAAATATGCCGCATACCAATCTTTGTACTTGACGTTTAAATCATGTCGCGCAGCCGTCCGAGGTTTGCTAGCGGCGAGCAATAGCAGCAGCGTCAGCAATAACGTAATGCATTCTTGGCACCAAGTGGAAGTAGCCAAATGAACGGGATAGTGCGAAATTTACTGCCCGTGGTGTACACCTGGCAAGAGTGTTTAACACACGGCCACATAAGAGGGACAGCTGACAAACACTGGTGAAAACAGTTAAAATTAACTTTTTAACTGTATACTTACTACACATTACCGGATGGTATAAACCCTTCGAAATTAATTCACACAAAAAAATTGTCTGCCGCTGATTATTTGTGTCTGTGGAATAGATGTGGAATAGACCCTCGCATACTGCCGCAAGTGGCTGTGGTTGCCAGTCCGCCTGCGAGGGAGTACTGCGCTAGTCAAATATAGGATCAAAGCGAAATTACGATCCAATTGATTTTAAATAATATTACACAAAAAATTACTACTAATGAAAGATATTAAAACGGACACGTATAATATAATATCATATGCAATTTTAATGTACACAATACAACGAAACATTTACTATAATAGAATGATTCTCAATGGTCAATGAAGTGTCTACACTTGGTTTGTAAGCTTCTCTGTGATTGGTCAAGAACCTACATCACAATGAAATCTGTATCGTAATGAGCATCATTATGCAACCGGTTACAGCCATCAGATAATAGTATTATACAATGGGAGGAGAAAAATATAATTTTTAACCCCCTAAACGTCACACACACACTCTTTTGCAGCCTTAAATAAGAAACTAACATTAAATATTATTGCAACTGCAAAAAAACCGTTAACGTTACCGGGATTTTTGTCAGAACAGAGTTTAGCTGCCACCCCACCAGCTGGCGCCTGACCGCCGGAAACGGCGAGAGATCACGCGACAGCATCCCGCGTCGCGCTGCGTCGCAGAATCCCGCGCGCGTAAAAATACCCGCGTGTGTAAGCGCGCGCGTGGAGCAGCGGCGTCCCAGGCGCAGGGGGGCGGGGCGGGCACCGCGCCAGGCGACCGGGCGTCCGCGGGGTCAGCGGAGGTCACTGGGCGCGCAGCACGTCCCCAGGTAATGGGGGCGGCGATTAATAACCGCCAGCGACCGAGAGCGGCCGCGGCGCTGCGAAGCCTCCGACGCTGGAGACTAGATACAGAGTAGCGCATGCCTTGGCGCCGCCGATTCCGTCTACTCTCTCATTCGCTGCTTCCATTTGATTCAACCGTTTCTTTGATCGATTGATTGAAAATTGATTGAATGAAAATTCATTGATTCATTCATTAACTGATACATCGGTTGATTGATTCATCGGTCGGTTGATTCATCGGTCGATTGATTCATCGGTCGGTTAATTCATCGGTCGGTTGATTCATCGGTCGGTTGATTCATCGGTCGGTTGATTCATCGGTCGGTTGATTCATCGGTCGGTTGATTCATCGGTCGGTTGATTCATCGGTCGGTTGATTCATCGGTCGGTTGATTTAGTGATTTTGGGCGCGTCACCTTCTAAGATCATTAGTCCCGTACATGTAGTGTGCTTTTTATCGCGGAAGATAGCGCCGACCTACGTCGGCTTGACGAGATTTCTCCCAACCAGGTATCTCCCACCATCGGGGCATCGCCCCAGCCGGGACAACTCAAAGCTCACGACTGGTATCTTGACATGTGTAGTAGAGAAGTGCAAGGGGTCAAGGTAGGATAAGGAAAGGACGCGGTCTGTGACCCTTTTGTAAGTGTACTGCTCTGACATTCGCCTCGTGTTGAACGGAAAACCACCTAACAGAAAAAGCCGGCCGCTAGAATTCTCCTCCAGACAGCGGCTGAATTCGATCTAGCTGACAAGCTAGTGTCGAAAATCCTGCCATCGTCGAGACTCGAACCTACGACCTCCCGACAGTGATATCTGTTGATGACTTCATCCACCTTTGTCGGTTGCTTTTACTAATACCATTATTCTCAAATTGTTGAAACATAAGGTACTTAGAAAAATTACTAATGCTCTCTGATAGGTCGTCGCTTTTCCACGATACTGTTGTAACACAAAAATTCTGTTTTGCACGATTAAATTTCCCCGTAAGTTCATTTGCTTCCCATTAATCGACGATATTAAAAGTTATATCATTGTTTTATGTCTCTTGCTTTTTTAATTTATGAAAATGGATTTTATAAAACTGAATTTTTGAAAAACATTATTTCAGAAAATAAATAGCGATATCCAATCATAAAATAGCACTGTATCTGCTACCAAGCGGCTATTGGTTAAATGTTAGATAAAGATATCCCATACACAAAAAATATATTTGAACCGATTTACGTTAAAATCTCAAATTTCAGTATTTCTTTTTGTTACAGTAGTATTCCGGATAAGCGACAATATGTGCAATTGTGAATTATCCTAATTTTTCGCAGTTTGAGCATTTGACATCCAGGACAAAAATACTGATAATTTCGCAATGATTGCATGATCTGACGCACTGAAATCTTCCGGAAGCTTAGGACGGTGAATGATGCGACAAACAGGTGAAAATGGAGAGATGATTAAATGAGATAGCGTAAACGAGAGAAACCCGGGATCTCGAGGAGCTCCGCCCATCCCACATTCTCCGAGTGGCGAATGAGATTTGAATTAGGTGGAGAACGGGCACGACAGCCTTCGGAGACACTCAAGACTGCCCGCATTAAGGGACAGACACCCGAGACGAAGGCTGCGGCCACGGTCTACTGTAGGAGGAGGAGCGCGTCGTTGATGGAGGAAGCGGTAAGGAAGGAGCGCAAGAAATAACAGAAGCTGGAAACGGTGAGTGAAGGAGGGAGAGCAGGCGAAAGTGAACGAGGCAATGGAGGTGATAGAGAAGGTAGTAAGACGGGAATAACGAAAAGAAGGGTGGTGGTGGTGGTGGTGGTGGAGGAGGAGGAGAAGGAGGAGAAGGAGGAGAAGGAGGAGAAGGAGGACAAGAAGAAGAAGAAGAAGAAGAAGAAGAAGAGGAGGAGGAGGACGACGACGACTACGACGAGGAGAATAAGAAAATGTCGACGGCGATGATGACGTCGAAGAGGATGACAAGGAGGAGGAGGCGAAAAAGAAGGTGGTGTTAGATGGAATAAGGGGGGGAAGACCGTGGTAGAGGAGGAGTCATCGGATGAGGAATAGTCAAAAACGAGGTCGGAAAACAGAAGAATGAGCTGGTAGAGTAGGAACAAAAAGACGAGCAGAGGAACAATAAGAAAGCTGAAAAGAAAGACGAAGAAAAGGCGAAAGATCGGGTGGATAGAGGAGGTCCGGGGGCCCAAGAAAAAAAAGGAGCCAGAGGGACTGACAGACACCCAATACGCGAAGGCCACGGAGATGCAGTCCGCAGCGGAGGCTGAGATAAAGGCGCGGCGGGAGGGGAGGCGGAGGCGCGGCGCTGGTTCTCCGCTCGCAGTGGTCGTCCGCCCCGCGGCGCGGCGCGGCGTCGGGGCCCTAACGAGCTGGCAACCTGAACGGCGACGGCGGCGGCGACGGCGATGGGGAGCGCCGGGTAATTTATGCCCTGGGGAAGCTGGCGCGCCGCGGGGAAGACGCCGCCGCTGCGTCCAATGCCCGCTGTGCCCACGCCACCGCGCCACGCCGCTCCGCGGGCCTAAAGCTACGCAACCACGGGCAAACCTCTCTTCACGAACATGTCTTGCACCTGCTCACTTATTTTAATTTTTTTAATTTTATTTTATTTATTTTTTAAATTTTATTATATTATTTTTGAAATTTTATTCTATTTATTTTTTAAATTTTATTTTATTTATTTTCTAAATTTTATTTTATTTATTTTTGAAATTTTATTTTATTTATTTTTGAAATTTTATTTTATTATTTTTGAAATTTTATTTTATTTATTTTTTAAATTTTATTTTATTTATTTTTTAAATTTTATTTTATTTATTTTTGAAATTTTATTTTATTTATTTTTGAAATTTTATTTTATTTATTTTTTAAATTTTATTTTATTTATTTTTGAAATTTTATTTTATTTATTTTTTAAATTTTATTTTATTTATTTTTGAAATTTTATTTTATTTATTTTTGAAATTTTATTTTATTATTTTTGAAATTTTATTCTATTTATTTTTTAAATTTTATTTTATTTATTTTCTAAATTTTATTTTATTTATTTTTGAAATTTTATTTTATTTATTTTCTAAATTTTATTTTATTTATTTTTGAAATTTTATTTTATTTATTTTCTAAATTTTATTTTATTTATTTTTGAAATTTTATTTTATTTATTTTTGAAATTTTATTTTATTTATTTTCTAAATTTTATTTTATTTATTTTTGAAATTTTATTTTATTTATTTTTTAAATTTTATTTTATTTATTTTTTAAATTTTATTTTATTTATTTTTTAAATTATATTTTATTTATTTGCTTTTTGTACAATTGTGAACTGCAGGTACCCCTTCTTAGGGTTTCAGGTGTTTGTACTCCTTTCTACGAGTATAATAGTCTTCAGGCATTTGTTTCCCCATTTCCAGGGCCATTTGTAAATTTGCGGGTCATTGAATATCTAACATGCATTCTGCAAGTAGGAGAAGATAGCGCAGCAAGCGCGATGCTTCATGTATTTTTTTCATCAATATTCACTGTTAATAAAGCCATTAAATATTGGTACCCATTTTGGAAAGAGGCTGAGTGGAGAATAAGTAGTGATGTACTGCGATTACAAACCCAGTCGGTACGCACAATATGAGAACATACAGAATACCACATGCGGACTCCATGGTATATTCGGTACCGGACTATTATACCCAAGTTTGCGAGTTCTTTCTCTAGAAGGTGACAGGAGGGTAGGGAAATTTGCGTGGTCAGACGGAGGAGCAGGCCTCAACGCCTGAGTCTCGCCACGTAAAATAAGGAATTAAATTCAAGTGGAACCGGGGTTGTGGCAGTTCCATTAACTGACCCTCTCATTTCTTAAGAAAAAAATAGATTTGAATATAAAGAATACGGTGATGCAAATGTACTGCGTACGTTTCGTAACTAGCACAAAAATAACTCTTAGCATGAACGTTACGATTATAATAATAATAACTTTTTAAAAATTGAAATATTCAAATGGGGGTTATGTCGCCAGAAACACCTAAAATGTTCTAAATTATACACTCAGCTTCGGACATTCCTGGAATGCAAAGAAATAGTCATCAATACACACACACACACACACACACACACGTTTGTTCCTCAGATTCATGAATTGATGTAGCATTACGGATTTGTAACAAGGTATCACTACGTCAGCGATGACGTAGTGATAACCACCGATAACGTAGTTATCTCTTCCTCTGAATAAAATTAAAAAGAAATCATAGCAATGGAGTAGTAACAGTGCTTCAAATGAATCTGGAATTTACTCACCGCCTGCCAACTTGTAGCTCTTGTATAAATCTGCTGGTTAAAGCAATAGAAAGCTTACCTGAAACAAGAAGAAAACGAACATAAGTATGCATATTTTTAGAACATTAACAAGAAATTAAAACCTTTAAAAATGTATGAGGCAAACCACTCTTTCAAAAGGCTTAAAAGGGGTCGATGAAAGGAAAAGACGGAGACTTCCTGGTTTAGGTGGATAACCATTACAAAGTCTATTTGTTACTAAAATAATATCATTAAAATAATGAATAAAAGTAGTTTGGCAAGCCTTGGGCAGCAAATTTAGGTGATACAGGCTTGCATTTATTCTTTACTTTAAGTGAAAGACGCAGAAACAGACGTTTCATTGACGCAGATATTCTTAAGCATGAAGACTATAAGAAGCAGATTCAACTCTGGTGATGAGGGTATGTATGAAAAACGCATGCAGCTAATCAGTGCAGCTGAACTCGAGCGGTATCACGTGGTCAATGGGAGAATCTATTAAAGCATTTTTGACCAACGGTCACCCATCTCGTGCGTGAAGTCAAGGCCATCTAAGTGTAGATGGAGTTGGTCTAGAACGTATATGTGCATCGTTATTAGCCAAAAATGTCAAGATAAGTTCTTTCATTCACCGCGTGATGCCGCTGTAGTTCAGGATTGGCCGATTAGCTGCCTACATTTTTTGCACGTACCCTCACCATGCTTCCAACACGGGAGTTTAGTCTCTTTCTTAAAATTTTCACGCTTATAACGAACGAGTTTGAAGAGCTCCGATGGTCCGTCATTTTTATTCCCTTCTGATTGTAATCCTCGAGGAGATTCCACGAGGAGATTCCACAAGGATTTTTCCTTCAAACTTCCGATTCTTATCTTTAAGAGGAGGCTGGGTTCGGTCTAATAAAAAAAGCTGACAAAATATTTAGTTGCATACAAAATGTAAGGGAGTAACCAATAACGATGTGAATATCGACATTGACAATGCCCGTTCTTATGATCTAAATGTCCGTTCGTACACAGATTAGATTACAACGTTTCACTACAATTTTGCAATGATTAGCTTTCTTCTTAGAGAATAATGTATTATAATTTCCCCGAAGTTATTAAAATTCGAGAAGGATATTAAAAAGATGGTCTACATTGAAATATAAACATTTATCGTAATGTAAAGCATCTCAAAATCGCATTATTCCTTCGCACACAATTGCAACTCATTTGTCCGTAATGATCGTCACCCTGCAAATCAACGATCCATCTCGTCAAATAATAATTGAAAAAAAAGTTTCTCTCCTAATCTTTAGTTATAATTCAAAATCAACAATAATGTTACACACCCGCCTGAGACGCAAACTGAAAACGAGAACCGTGTGCACGTTTTATCTAATAACTCTTGGCTCGTAACTACAACCACTTCCGTCGTTCTCCGAAACACTGAATATTCTGTAAGTCCGGTATGCAGACGCCTACGGAAGTGTAAAAGTCGTATTTTTAATTAGCAGGGTACTTCTCTGCCCGGTACTTATTATACTGTCGAGCACTTCATGAGAAAACTATCTTCAGTCTTTGAATGCACAATGACCGCGTAGGTAAGATGTGTGAGGTCTCCGAGTCTTTATCGCGATCAAGTTGATACCCCTATTACGCATACGCGAGCCCATACTCTCGGGCCGAACAATCGAGTGGAGTACAGGTTCTCTGAGTTTTATGGTGCTGTTAAATTACTCTCGTTAAACGCGGCTTGTTGACGTTCTTGACACATCACAGCACACATCATAAAAGAAGCTCATTAGAAGTGTGCTTACAATTAAAAGTAAAGATGGAATGAAATGTTGGTGAAAGCCTACCATTGTATATTCGTAAGGTAAGAGCACTCGTTTTTCAGCTGTGTACCCTTGAAAACGTTAATGCACTTCCTCTTAATATCCGAGGGGCCACCCCGTATGCCATCGCTTATTAACATGCAATATTAAATGCACCACGCAAAAAGGAATAACCTGAGAGATACAATCAATGAGAAATTTGTGAAATAAGATTTCATTACGAATATGTGAATTCCTCTCGTTAGCGAAGACTTCCCGATTGCGATAATTTCTCGCAATTATGACCTCATAAATTCTTTGAAGGTGAAACATTACCAACTTACTACTTCCGGCATGCAGAAAGGAACTCCAAGCCCAGTTTTGCAGTCCGTATCGGGTTGAAACTACAAATATTTAAGACCAATTGAAGAACAGGTTGCGCAGGTTCAAAATCAGCAGAATATGATTCAACTTCAGCTAAATTTAATGTTACTTTAAAATGAGTAATGCCCTTATCACACTGAATGGAAAAAATTGTAGATGCATTTGAATGGAATCTGAACGAAAAGGGCATGAAGGTGGACAGCCCTGGATTGCGGGTAAGTTACGAAGAGCCGATGACGTTTCATTTAGGCAATATTACCCTTTTAAGTGCTTGATACAATACCCAGCCCAAAGCCAATGATGTTCAGAGGTCAAATTACCATGAAGCAATCCACTAAAAACAGATTGTCCTTCGCGGGTAGTTGGAACCAATAATATTTAACATAACATATAAGACAAAACTTGCAGTTTCCTTTTCTATGGAAGATATCGCGCCACCTGTTTGTGGAGAGTTGAAACATTTTCATTGCAACGACATATGAAAGATCTTGACACGATTTGTTCATCGAAACACAAAACATGACATTAGTTCACTTCAGACATGCAACTGACAAATGACCTAACAAACATTCAGTGACACTGGCAAGCCCAGGGCTAGAACGGAAAACAGTCTTCCAAATTAAAAAATGAAAATAATCGCACTTAATGAAGTAAAATCATGGCTCTTGTATGTCTTTTTGGTAGATGTTGGCGGAACTAATTTCCCATCTATAATCTCAAAAATACCGCCTTTCGCATGTAAAACTGTTGACAAGACAACATATTTCGCAAGGTGGAATTCTACCCATTTTCTTTATAAATGAGAATTTTACCCATTCTCTCTTGAAATGTTTTAGTTAGTTAATGCCTTATTTTACGTGGTGAGACTCGGGCCATCAGGTCCGCTCTTCCGTCTAACCACGCAAATTTCGCTACGCTCCTTTCACCACCTAGCGGAGAAAGGAGGTATTATCTTGGGCGACGAAACAGGCGGATCTCAATTTTGCTCAGAGGCTTCTTTTAGGCTTGAGGATCTTTTACATGCAGTAAATCTACTACATGGGACAGCCGGCTTTACTTCCCTCCGAAGGAAGGCGTACGAAGGATTTTTTCTCCCGGGTTTCCGGCCGGGATTTTTTCGATCGGGTTTGAACCCGCAAACTCGGGTACAACAGTCCGGTAGGCTGACCGTTATACCACCGAATCCACCCAGTTGAACCTCCTCACCGAGAAAGTTCTGCCTGTGGAACTCGATCGTTCCCAAGCCCTGAACTCCACTCCGTTCCACGAGCAGCTGCTTCGGTGGAATCCCCTCCGACCCGCACACGCCGTATGCAATGATCACGATGCCCGCACACCCGCACACACAGCGGCCGGACCGGTGGCGGCGGCGACCGGCGACCGGCCGACCCACCGACCGCGACGTCGCACACTGGTTCAATCGGGCCAAACACCTGGCCATAATGGCAAAATTCAAAGTGCGCGTTCGGAATTCTGACTTAGCAAATCTCGTTCCGAAGACATTGGAGCACACTACTTCAGCTCCAGGACGTTATTTCAATTATTTGTGTCGTCCCCACGGTCTCGTTGCTTCAAACACTCGAATTCATTGATTCTTGTCAACGATTTGTGAAATTAAAAGGTGTTTACATTTTCTTGTGGAACCTTTTTGTATTTCCGAATAGAAGTCACTTTTGACTGTAAGTTAGATATATTTTTAAGAAAAAGTGTCAAATAATTTTATGTATAATACGGCTGAATTCTAACGTAACAATGTTAGGTCTTGTATATTGTGGATTATATTTTTTGTCCTGCATATTCCTGCCTCAATCGTTTTTTTATTTATCAAGTACAACGTCCATAATCAGAATTTTAGCTACACATATCTGCACCTTTTTGTATTATAACCTCTTTACTGCAATGCTACATTGTACGATTTAACAGTCGATATTCCGGAATTGACTTCTACGCCACAGAGAATTATTTTCTCAGTATATTTTTTTTCGATTTCTCCTTCACATAATTACTTTTAATAAGAAAATTATTGATATAAATTTTTGGAATTATAACATTAACCCGCGACCGCGAGAACTATTGTATCCATATTTCTACACATATTATTTTTACGAGTCAGTAAGTCATTTCCAAACTGCCATTTTGAATTTTGAAATTTCAATGCGATATTCGAAATCAATGATCACCAAAACCCCATATGTACATTTTTTATACATTTTTGTTTGGTTTTAAATGAGTAGATACGCCATTTTGAAGCCGCCATTTTGAATTTTGAAATGTATATATGATATTCAAATTCAGCGACATCAAAAACCCATTGATACCCATTTTAACGCAAATCCACTCGCATTCACAATTATGACCAAGTTTTAGGCCCGATTGAACCAGTGTGCGTCGGCGAGCTTCCAGCCCGCACCGACAGATGGCGGTGGCGTCGGAGGCGGCCACGGTGCTGGGCGGCGGCGGCGGCGGGCGCCAAGGCCGCCTTCCAATCGCGATTGCGCGGCGCGGCCCGTCAGAGGCAAATAAAAAATAAAGACGATCGTCTCGCGAAGAGCGCAGGCAGCCAGCGACCCGCCGCACAAACCCACGCTCTCGCGCGTGCGCCTCCGCGCCACGCCACGCCACGCCACGCCGCCTGCATCTCCAGGTGAACTCTCCACGCAGCAGTTTCAAACTAGAACCAGATGGACAGGGGTTTCTTCAATTTGGAAAAAAATCCTACGCACGGTTTAGGCGCTAGTACTGTTCACGGACGGACAGATGGACGGACCGACGGACCGACTGACCGATGGACCGACGGACCGACGGACAGACGGGCGGACGGACCGATGGACCGACAGACGGACGGACGGACCGACAGACGAACGGACAAACAGACAGACAGACGGACAAACAGACAGACAGACAGACGGACAAACAGACAGACAGACAGACGGACAAACAGACAGACAGACGGACGGACAAACCGACAGACAGACAGACCAACAGACAGACAGACAGACCAGACAGACAGACCAGACAGACAGACCAGACAGACAGACCAGACAGACAGACAGACAGACCAGACAGACAGACAGACAGACAGACAGACAGACCAGACAGACAGACCAGACAGACAGACAGACAGACAGACAGACCAGACAGACAGACAGACCAGACAGACAGACAGACAGACAGACAGACACGCGGACAGACAGACGGACAGACAGATGGACGGACGGCTTCTTTCAAGGACCCACAAAACAGAGATTCTGGCTATACCACGAGTTAGAGGATTTTCTCTCTTAATTTAGCAACTGGTTTTATGCACTTTTTCGTGACCAGAGCCCGGCAATGAATTTTTTTCTGCCGAAAATTCGCGTTCTTTCGCGTAGCACATAAACTTTCTCTATACTACGTATACGAGAAATTAAAGAAAGGTGCTCGTCAGGAGAGGGACAAAGTTCCCATCGCAGTGGTAAACGCGAACGAAGTAAGAATGAACGGGGTTGATGAGAAATTATATTCCCACTACATTTTTGAGATGTAACGAGTTACATACGCTATTTTTTGTATAACAGCACTATACATTTATATCAGAATCAAACTTAATTTTGCAAAACAACTTTCTTATGATGTCTCGGGTATTTGACATATGTGCGAGAAATAGGTCGGCTGTTCCGTTCGTCGCCACTTCCCCACGATTTTCTCGCTGCGATTGGCTGAATGTGTGATTACGCAAATCATTCATACCGTAAAATATAATACGTCATCATTTTTGCCCGTCATAAAATGCCCGATTATGTACGATTCCTTGCAACAGAAATGGACGTTTATAATGCTGCTATTTTTTTCAATATCTCTGGCAGTATGCATCAAATAAAATAATTTTATCACATTAACCAACTACATACAACGATGAATGAAAAGAACAAAAACGATTTGCAATCCCACTTAAATGATTCTAAATAAACCCATTCAAATGCAACTCGTACAATGAATTTTAACAGAGTTATTCTTAAAACTAGCAAAATATGTGTTACCCCAATATATTATATATATATATATATATATATATATATATATATATATATATATATATATATATATAAACCCACACACGAAGATCCGTGTACCAGATACAAAAACAACTGCATGTGCGAGAAAAATGCCAACAACGAAGAAATTAAAATACCACAATAAAACAAGCGTAATATACACGCAAATGTAGAAGGAACGCTTACTACCCAGCAGCTCCTTCCCGTAGTTCTTTCGTCCGGCCTCGCTGGCAACGCGGCCTGCCGGCCAGCCAGCCCGCTCCCAGCGGGAGGGCGCCGGGCCGCCCGCCGCCGCCTGCGCCGTCAAGCACGCGCAATAAGAAGCGATACAAACGACGTCGGGGGCGGCGGCGGCGGCGGCGGAGCGCGGCAGGGCGCCAGCAGACTTGTTACTCGCGCACGGGTACCGCCGCCGCGTGAAACTTTCTCGCGATTTGCCGAGAAGTGCAGCCCCGCGCCGCCCGCCCACCGCCCCGCCTCCGCTAATAAAGCGATTACTTTATCATACAAAGAGAGCGCGAGGGCGGGCGCTGATGGCAGTCTGCGCGCCGGGAGCCGGGGCGGGGCGGGACGGAGAGCCTGTTACCGGTACGAGGTGGGCGGGGCCGATGGAGGCACACGATGGTAGGCACGGTAAGTGACGGTGGTAATGGTGGTGAATGTTTAGAGGATGATGGTGGTGGTGATGGTGGTGGTGGTGGTGGTGGAGGTAGTGGTGGCGGCGGTGGTAGTGGTGGCGGCGGTGGTAGTGGTGGCGGCGGTGGTGGTGGTGGCGGCGGTGGTTGGTGGTGGCGGTGGTAGAGATGGTGGTAGTGGTGGAGGTGGTGATGGTGGTGGAAGAAGGTAGAGGATAATGAAGGTGCGGAGGAATCTGATATCTAAGAGGTAGGCAGGGATACTGACCAATAGGAGCAGGACGAGAACGAAATGTTGGAAAATGAATAAGGAACGAGTGACTAAGAAGGACATCGTCGAAAAGGAGGCGAGAATCGAAGAGAAGGTGCTGGAAGAGGAGCGGAATGAGGGGAAGGGGAGACAGATAGGAGAGGAAAACGAGGAGCTAGCCAGCTTGCGCCCGAGAGGTGCGGCACGGAGGGGCGCCAGTTGCCAGTACGCGGTGGGCAGGACCGACGGAGGCGGATTAACACACGGTAGGTGACTGGTAATGGTGGAGACTATATAGGCTGTGGTAAAGGTACGGGAGGACACCTTGAGCAAGAGTGGGTAATAGTAGTGGAGCACATGGTCTGTGATGGAGTAGCGTGTCAGACGACAAGCACAGACACGGAGCCCCTTCCTGAGGCGGAGGTGATGGGCGTGGCTAGTGGGGGCGTACGTATGCAAATGATGGAGCAGTGAAAGTAGAATTATGGTATTGATGGTAGTAAATATTGATTGTATAGAGTCTGATATAAAGTATAATCACGATTACGGCAGGCGAATGGAGATGGGAAAGATATGGGAAATGATGGTTTTGGCTACGATTGATGATTAGTGGAAGATAAGGTGGTTCTTGGTTATGGTGGTAATGATAGAATACCACGTGGTATTAAATACGCAGAAGATGGCGGTGTGATGGACGCATTTTAATTTGATGGTAAATATAATTGGGCAACGACATGATGAGAATGTGAAATGTGATGGGGATTTTGGACAGAAAACTGGAGGTAAATTCTAAACACCAGAGGATGATAAGGGGGAAAAAACTTGAAAGTGAGCAAGGGCAATAAGTGCGACAAGACATACTGAAGTAGATGGAAGAACGAAGAATGGAGAGTCAACAAGGAACGACGACAAAAAGATGAAGTGGAAAACGAACTAGTGGTGAGTGGGTAGAGGATAATGAGGGAGAGCATGAAAACAATGAGGTGAGAGAGAAAAAGGAGGGGTAGTGTACTAAGTGGTACATGGGGAATCTGACAAATAGGAACTTGACAAGTAGGATCAGCAGAATAAAGTGATGGATGACGAACAAGAAACCAGTGACTAAGTGGGAGATGGATTCGACAAGAAGGAGAAGTAGAGAGGAGGAGGAGGAGGAGGAAGAGGAAGTGGAGAAGGAGGAGGAGGAGGTGGAGGAGGAGGAGGAGGAGGAGAAGGAGGTGGAGGAGAAGAAGGAGGAGGAGGAGAAGAAGGAGGAGGAGGAGGAGAAGGAGGAGGAGGAGGAGGAGGAGAAGAAGGAGGAGGAGGAGGAGAAGAAGGAGGAGGAGGAGGAGGAGGAGGAGGAAGAGGTCAAGGATGGGATGGAGAGGGGAGGTAGAGAAGAGGGGAAAATGAGGAGGAGGAGGAGGCGGGAGAGGACGTACGTTCCCTGTGTAGCCCAGCACAGCACAGCGCGCCCGTCTATAGCAGCGTGCGACGTTCGCCTGATGTTTACGAGCGGTTAAATGTAATTTATACGGGCGACACCATTCGTTTTACGTTCTGCTGCCCTGCTCCCCTCCTCCTCCTCCCCCACCCCTACCCGCCCTCCCGCGCCTTCTCTACCTCCGGCCCGTCGGCCGACTGGTCGCCCCCCGCTGCCAGCACGGTCCGGTACCCGCCTCGTGCTCCACGGACGGGCTGGGATTAGCCGCCCATCACGCCTGCTCTACTCAAATACCGCATATTTGGACTCCAAAATGAAACGAGAATATGGAATGACCGTGTGTGATGTTATGGAGAAGAGAAAGTAGTAAGCTTCCATAAAAAGTATATATTTACTATTACTTTAACATTTGATCAAAATATTTCGTGGATTTTTCCTCTACAGTAGTCTATCCAAGCCGCGTGGTCATCAAGTATTGGGGAATCACTCCACTCAATGACCAAATAAAAAACACGTTTATTTTTTCCTCTCCCCTAATGAAATCCTACATTTCTGGGGAAGCTGTTGCTTCAGATTTGACACAAGGATGTTTCTTTGGTATTAATTTTGCTTAAAGTGCAATAAATCATTTATGGAAATGTAAAAGAAATGTTTGGCCCCTTTCACGACCTAACGTCGAGAAATGCCATTTCCTAAACACTACAAAAATATCGTGAAATTAGGACTGGAATAAAAACATCACTTTCAGAATCGATCTTAAGCCCTGTATTCTGGGCATCGACAGCAACTGACATCCCACAAATGCGTAGTAGTGAAGATAAGACTTCACTTTCAGTTTTCTGGCATTAAGTGATCTAAGTGCTATACTTATCAAAGAAATCTAGACGTAATAAATAACGTATTTCGTTTCAGTTTCGAAATATCCTGGATTCGCTGCATAAAAGAATATACATATAAGATCAAGGCACACACGTGTAAAGAATTCGTCCCTGTAAAAATATGTTAGAATGGTGGGTGTGTAAGTAAATAACCATTTTCTGAAGACAAATAATTTTCACTGAAGATATTAAGAGCTCAGGCAGCAATAAGTCAGAATAATCTAAAAAGAAGTACTTCAGGAAAAAATTCATTACTTACATACTTCTTTCGAGAACGGAATAATCCACGTACTTTCAGTGAAAATAATGAATGAATCGTTAAGTGTGACGTAACTAATGACTTATTGACATCCTAATAAGTTTACTGGAATTATTGTTCTAAGTTATATTCTTCCACGTGGCTCCGCTTCATGAAAACAGTTCTTTGGAGTTCAAAAAGCCGGAAAGGATGAAAACTATTTGCCCTAGTGTTCTAATCATCGACTAATAAGCATTGCAAACATCGCTAACGATGTTTCACTAGATAAAACGTAGTCATTGTTTTGTTAATCGATAGCCTCCTTTGCATGCAGAACTGATGCATATGAATTATTCAACAGACCCCGAGGCCATACAAACATCCGTAGCAATTACGGAGCACAGCCACAGATCTATCGGAACAAATGGACTTCTGCCAAAGACGGTACTCTGTCATGGAGGTTCACAAACATTGCTTATTGATTTTACTTTACCTCGCAGTTTTGAAAAGGCTGTTACAATATGGAATGTTATAGATTGAGAATGTTGAGTCAGACTGGCGACACAATGTATGCGAAATAATTATTATTCCTACACAAGAAAATTTGTAAATTCAGAAATTACATTTAATTTTCAGTCAATTGATGCAGCCACTTTAATTCCTTTAGTGATTAATTGCTGGTTTTGACAATTATTTTTATCTACCAATAAACATATTTCCAATAATCATCCAATTTAGTGTTTTATTATTGATTGAAAATCGGCAATGAGTAGTTAATTAGCCCAAGCTTTAACAGGGCAGACTCAAGCGAACCACCGACGAATGTTAGTTTCATTTTTTGTTAAGTTTCAATTTTTTAGGAAACAATAATTAAATTACAAATTGGCCCGTTTTTGTAATGTGCTTTTTCAACAAAATACGATGCAATTTATCAAAAGTGTAGTTATAATTTAAGTTATTACAGCGTCTTCGGCTGTAGATACAAAAAATCAGAACTATTCTCTCGAAAAATGAGTATTCATAATACATTTTGGAAATATTTTTAGTATTTTAAGACCTAGAATAATATAGTTTAACACTTTGTTAATAAGAGACATAGCCTTTTCTTTGACATAACAATGTAATAGATTTTATCATTAAGTACAACGATTGTACCACCACCCACCTAAACAGGACCTTCTATATTTTGGTACAGCTAGGGTTGGAAATTCACTAGTTATGCCAGTCGATATTTATGTATCCTCCTTGTGAAAGGTTTGGGATTCAACCGCGCCAGTAGATGAGATTCGTCAGTGTTCAAATGAAGTCAGCACGGCAATTTCCGGACCGATTCTCGACTTCCCTGGCTAATTATGAAAGAGTGGATCACAATTCCGGCAATTCACGTCAAGCCGGCACGTGACAACCCCAACGCAGAACGGTAGATTGAGGGTTTGAATCCTGCAAGAGGCCTGGGTGTTGTCACGCAGTGACGGACGTGTAAGTCAATGGCGAATTACCACATACGCCATAAGCTCAAGCAAATATTTGTGCGTTCGCTCCCAATTGCTTAAAAGCCTAAGGCATCTATCAAGTCGGTGGTAAAAGTCACAACACAGAATAGGATGGCTTGGAATAGGATGGCTTGCGTTTACCTTCCACGCAAACGGCGTCAAAAGTGAAAGTCAAAAGCCATTTATGAATACAGTTTCCTTCATTCTTAGTTTGCTGACATGTGTAGCAGTCACGTGCTAGCGAATTTACAGAGGGATTAATTAACAGCCTAGCGAGTTTTCAGTCAGCAACTTCGACATCCACCCAAGGCAGCAACGCATGATACCGAAAAGCCACCAAACGAACCCGTATCCCAACGTCTACCCCCGAAACATCGCAGGGTTCGTGGCCAGTATCCTGTCGAAGAACGAGCTCGACTCGGGCACGCCCCTCCCCGCCTCCGCCCCCGCGGCCCTCAGTGATTAATAGCCGTCCGAGGCGTCTCCGGCAGGGTCGCCCACCGCCCCCACCACCCCCGTCCCCGCCCGTGAAAAACGACGGCCGGACACGTGGTCGCGAGGCCGTCGTTTTTCGGACGGGGCCGGGCCGGGCGTGAGAGCAGGGCAAGGCGGGGATAGAGCGAAGGCGGGGCAGGGAGCGCGGGCAGATTAGGGGTGAGGAGCGGGGAGAGTCTCGGCGGCAGCGGGGAGGTGACGGAGCGGGGGTAGTCATGGCGGGAGTTCATTCTGGAGCATGTCTGTGAACCTGAGGTAGTGGAAATGGTGAGGGTAGCAGGCCAACAAGAGATGGGCGGAGCGGGGGCATAGCGTAGCGGGGACGTGAAGGTCGGTCACGGTCGGAGCGGGGTTGAGCGGACGGCGGGTCGGGCGTAAAGGCTGGTGGCAGTGGCGGATTAACCGGTTTCTTACACGTCAGTCCCCGATCGATGCTCCGCGCGACCCCAAGAGGTCCGTCACTGCCGCCCTAATCTCGGAACCCCGCGGAGACCATTCACGCCCCAGGCGCCACGCGACGGGGGAGGCGGGGGCGGAGAACGGGGACAGTTTGAGGAACGAGTCGTTACGTGATTATTGGAATACAGTCGACTCCGTTTGTAGTAAACTCGGATATAGTGAACTTGGATATAGTGTACCCTCGGCTATAGTGAACCCTCGGTTATAGTGCACCCTCGGTTATAGTGCACCCTCGGTTATAATGAACCCTCGGTTATAATGAACCCTCGGTTATAATGAACCCTCGGTTATAATGAACCCTCGGTTATAATGAACCCTCGGTTATAGTGAACCCTCGGTTATAGTGAACCCTCGGTTATAGTGAACCCTCGGTTATAGTGAACCCTCGGTTATAGTGAACCCTCGGTTATAGTGAACCCTCGGTTATAGTGAACCCTCGGTTATAGTGAACCCTCGGTTATAGTGAACCCTCGGTTATAGTGAACCCTCGGTTATAGTGAACACTCGATTGAACCCTCGGTTATAGTGAACCCTCGGTTACCCTCGGTGGTCCCGTTATCACCCTCGGTTATAGTGAACCCTCGGTTATAGTGAACCCTCGGTTATAGTGAACCCTCGGTTATAGTGAACCCTCGGTTATAGTGAACCCTCGGTTATAGTGAACACTCGATTATAGTGGTTACACTGGTCCCGTTTCACTTATATTACAATTAAGGATAAGAAGATTCGCTTATAGTGAACCTGAACCTCGGCTATAGTGAACGTAAGAAATACAACGTCCTGGAAATTAAATTCCTCCTGGAAAAGAATATATCGTCACAGTGCCACAAATTCGAACACTAGGCAGCTTGAAAAAAGTATCGTCGGCCAAAAGTCACACTCGAAGAAATTTTCCCTGAGATGAAAGTCAAAGAAATCTCCCCCGAGGCCTATGGAGAAAGAGAAATTACTAATGAAAAAATACGAAACAAACAATCGAAAATCATTCATATTTTTAAGGACAAATAAAGATATTAAAATTTTCAGTTCGCGCTGTTAATGCATTTTGCTACATCTCTTTATTGATAAAATCAATAATTATGGAGAAATTCTATTTAATTTTGACATTATTGGATATGGTGAAGCAAAAATGTTAGTCCCCAGAAGTTTACTATAATCGGAGTCGACTGTATCTGAATTGTAGCTGAAATTATCCGTAACTTTCATCACCATCGCAATTTAATAATTTTAATGACATTAATTTTATTTTTAAACAAGCTGTGCGTTTTAATATGGTGATTTTGATCGAATATCAAACAAGTTTGTGGAATTTAGGCGCTCTGTGGCAAAGCAGTTTTAGTCTTCGGCGTTTCAACTGATCAGAGGCTTAACGTCACTACTGACAGTGAGCTGTTACAAATTAACGAATGATACAATGCAATATATTTAGTGTGTGCAATTGTAAAATTTTGAATTCCGGAACGTCTGATTCAGTGAAATTTCTTACAAAAGACAAATTTTATACAAAAAGACATTTTTCTTCCACAAAGGAGAGTACCAGAATACCACAACGACTCCAATGCACGCCTGATGCAGCAATATGATACTTTGCAAAGGTTTTTTACATCACATCACATCTGTAGAGACATTTGTTATTCGAGAATAAAATGCACTGCCCTTCGATACAGATGAGTATCCCCCGCAACATTTTGTAATATGCTCGTCGCTCTAATAACATTACGTAGCTAATTTTAAATGTACTCAATTAGGGAAGCTTCGAGATTTAGATGATTACAGCAGAGTTAATTTAATGATGCTCAGAGCCTCATGTTACTTCATTTAGATAACTCGAAAAAATAACTTCAATTACTGAACTGAATCATCAGTGTCATATAATCAATGTCACATAATGTCGACCAAAAGACACGAACATTAAAAAATATGTTAAAAGGAAATTGCAAATTTATTATGGAATGTGTAATATTAATGAAACAAGTAATTTACACCATTTGAGACATGATACGAAGTCTGCGAGGTGAATGTTAATTACAAAGGTACAGAAAACACAATGTTGGATTCAATATGTTTAACCAATGACTCCACTAATAACAATTCATAGCACTTACTGATCACTGTTGAGTTGAATAACAATAATAAATTGTTAAAAATCGAAGAACCTTACATTTTTCATTGTAGACGTTTTATAAAGAAAGTCTAGTGCTAAATGAACATAAAGACCCCACGGCACGATATTTTTCAAGTACGCTAAAAAGATATATTAAATAATTTCCAAACTTCAACAAACAATTCTATTACAAGTGCACCAGGGCGATACCAGTACGTAGTTAACCTACTTTAAAGAGCCCTCCAAAAACTTCACAAACATAAACAATCTCCTCTCCAATACCAAAACGCTGGAAATGTCCAAACGCAGAAATCCGTCCACCTTGATCCCCCTGCATTCCAACGATCTCTGCATCCCGCATTGCACCGCCCACGGCTGACAGGCCACACGGCGACTCCCTGGGCGAAGGGCGCGGATTGGGCTGGCGGCCCTAAGTAAATCAAGC
The DNA here is from genome assembly GCA_011170035.1 of Teleogryllus occipitalis. Lineage (NCBI taxonomy): Eukaryota > Metazoa > Arthropoda > Insecta > Orthoptera > Gryllidae > Teleogryllus > Teleogryllus occipitalis. The sequence continues at coordinate 29,317 of BLKR01001126.1, read as the reverse complement.
GGGGGCGGGGCGGGGGCGGGGGCACGGGGGCGAGCCGGGGGCGTCCCGCCTGAGCAGAAAATGAAGTCGAGCCGCGCCGTCGGCCCACATCAGCGTCACCTGGTGCGCCTGCCCGCCCCTCCGAGGAGAGGGGGGCAGATGGCTCGCAGCCGCCTCGGGGCAGACGAAGCCACCGGAGACCAAAAAAATGGCGATCAAAATGATCGCGGCACGCCGTTTGGCGTGTAGAGGAGGGCAATAGAAATTCACTTAAAAAGCTGAGAATTCTGATGACTATCAGGACAGAATCAGAAAGTCGTCGTACAAGAGGTATGCAACACTAGGTTCGCATTTCTCAGCGGAGCAGGCAGTAAGCACTTATTGGTACCTGAAACTCACACTATTTTATACGTGGGTTTCTATGAGTGTTCAATGTTTTTGATAGGGATGTAATCCTCGATCATTCAATTATTTCACACAGAATTGTTATTCACTTATTTGTTAGATTTGTTCAAAGCTGGCAGTTTAGACATGTTACCGATGTCCTTTATTCGTATTCCCCCCTCCGAAGAGAGAGGACAGATGGTCCGCAGCAGCCTCGGGGCGGACGAAGCCGACGGAGACCAAAAAAAATTGCGATCAAAATGATCGCGGCACGCCGTTTGGCGTGTAGAGGAGGGCAATAGAAATTCACTTAAAAAGCTGCGAATTCTGATGAGTATCAGGACGAAATCGGAAAGTCGTCGTGCAAGAAGACGTGTGCAACACTAGGCATTTTTCAACGGGGCAGTCAACAAGCACTTACTCTTACGAGAAACAAGAACATTATTTTAAATATGGGTTTCTACAAGTGTTCCATGTTTTTGACAGGGATGTAATCCTCAATATTTCAATTATTTCACAGCAAATTGTTATTCACGTTCTTGTTAGATTCGTTTAAAGCTGGAATTTTGACATGTAACCGATGCCCTTTATTCGTATCCCCCCCCCCCCCGAGAAGAGTGGACAGATGGCCTGGAGCCGCCTTGGGGCAGACGAAGCGAGCGGAGACGAAAAATTGCGATCAAAATGATCGCAACACGCCGTTTGGCGTGTAGAGGAGGGGAATAGAAATTCACTTAAAATGCTGAGAATTCTGATGATTATCAGAACAAAATCGGAAAGTCGTCGTGCAAGAAGACGTGTTTAAACACTAGGTACGCATTTCCCAGCGTGGCTGACAATATGCACATGAACTCCAATGAGCAAATGAAAGCTATTTTAATTGGCTTCGTACGAGTGTTCAATGTTTTTGTAAGGCTGTAATACTATGATAATTAAATTACTTCATACCGAATAAGTTATTCACTTGTCTGTTAGATTCGTTTAAAGCTGATATTTTAGACATGTAACCGATGTCCATTATTTGAATGAATCTGCAATATAAATTATTAACTTCCTGGTACAACGTATCAAATGTGAAGGAAACAGTTTAATGGAAAACGGGGAGCAGAAGAGCCTATAAATTTAGTTGCACCCGCTCTTGTTTTCGACAGCGCAGGCCTAGGGTTGTGAGTCGCAAAGCGCATTCAGCGCTACTGTATTAATTCCGCCTCTGCAACTTTAATTTGGTTTGAAAGGCGGCTTCTATATTCCTGCTCAAGCCGACTCAAGTAGGAAGCGAACGGTGAAAAGTCCCCATCAAAATAATCGCGACACGACTTGGGAGGGAAGATGGGACAAACAGAAACCGGTTTAAATCGGTAAGAATATTATGAGTGGACTGCGAAATTAAGCTGCAATGCTGAAAGATGGCCACCGAACCTCCGTATTTTTATCTTTCTGTTCCCGCATTCACAGACCACCGATAAATTGTTTCCAATAGGTGAATTGATTGAGGAATCATCGTTTTCTGACTATTGCATTCTGTATTAGTTTAACTCGAAATCTGTATCTCTAAATTTGCGCACGAAACTCCCGTTCCTTTTTTTCCGAGAGCTTGTAGAACTTTCATGTAGTTGGGAAAAGTAGCGAGGAAAAACCAGTTTAAAAAAAACAAAACTCCCATACACAGCACGCGTCGTTGAACGAAGCATCGCCAGCACTTCTTTTGTTTGTTCACACACGACGCCGCCGCGGGCGAGGAAGATACTAGATCATTCAGCAGCTCTGGCAATTCGTAAACTGTCAGCGCGCCTGTCAACACCGCCGGCGGAGCGTGGAGACCTCGCGACCCGCGCAAACTGCGGCGAGAGGTCACCCGGAGACGTCTTCATTCCGTGCGGGACGATAAGTGGAGACGTGATACGAGTGGATTTTGATGGGTGCGGTCAGGGACCACGCACGACGTGGCATGTCGGTGACCAAGCCACGACTTCCTTTCAAGAGGAGCTCAATGACTGAGCTTCGGTAAGGGAATGTTCCGAAGAAAGCTAACCGAGGCAATTTTACGAAATTGTTTTGCAAAACTCACCTTTGAAATCCTCACGTCAATGGAATGGGAACGCATTGCATTTATTCATGGAGTTCTTTGGACTGAACAATAGAAACTAATTCCGTTGTTGGTTTGTAAGAAACCTAGGTAGATACTATCGTGTTAATGAAGTAGAAATATATTTTTAGCCTTGGCGAATGTGTTGATAGCGGCCGGTTTCCAACGTCTTTATATCAATGAAAATTTCATAATAATTACCATAAAGGAAAAACTCTCTTAGGAAATGCGCATATATCACGTCATACGGCGGTGTCAAGAATGAAGCAGTTGCAGAATGACTACCCTCCTGAGCTGAAATTGCATGATTGTTTTTTTTATATTGTACTTTTTTTTCATGGAAAACGTGATTCGTATGATCACATGTTTAACCATGAATACAATTAGAAGCCATCGCTACCTATCACTTTCCAGCAATGAGACCGGTGTTCAATCCCGTGGTTACTTCAATTCTTTTAAGTGCCCGTTGACATTAACCTATTGTTACACCTCCTGCTTTAACAAATGAATATTTTTAATTAATTCGCGAAATTTCGTCTCAACGGGGTTTGTGGCCTAAGAAATATGCTTACCACTGTCAAAATTATTTATTTTACAAGGCAGGAGGAGCAAAAATGACCTATTATCATCGGCTACTTTAAAAAATCGAAGTATAAACTTTGTAATGGACATGGCAGGTTCGAGGAAGGTAGAATAGGGTTCTCCCGTGTTCTCAATCCCACATCCCACTATTATTCTATCATCATTTTTACCTTTCTTCATAAACATGTGGCCATCAAATTCATTCCAGTTTTGGGAGATACGGCCTGATGGATCGTAATAAAGAATAAACCACGCAAGAAAGAAATCGGCTGGAAATTGAAGGGCTCAGTAGAACAAGAGGCTATCCCACATTGCCATAGTTCTGAGATAATAAGGTATTTACCTCAACTTCCCTCATATAACTCAGTACATTTTTAAACTTTTAAATGCAGTACACTTGCATGTAAGTCCACACTGGATTTAACCAACATATTACACTAAAATAATAATATTTGATGTTTTGTACAAAGCTAATAAATCAACTTCACCAAAAAATGTGCGATAGCCTCTAGTTCTCCTTTCAATTGTAAACGGGGCTGTAAACAAGCAGCGCCTTGAATCCCGCGCAATACGACATCTCCCTCCCCCTCGGAGGAACTGCCTCTGGCGCCGCCCTAGCAGCCACCCCAGCGGCGGAGCCGGCCTTGCGGCGACCTTGACCTCGCGGCGGGGGCGCGGAGGGGGGCGGGGCGGGGCGCCATTGTGAGGCGACGTGTGACGTGACCTGTCACCGCGCGCAGCTTGCTCCGCCACCCACGCCCGCAGCGCTGCCGCCGACCGCCTCCGCGAGCAGCACACGTTGCCCACCACAGCGGCCAAGCACAATTGAGGCGCTGGGGATTGGATAATGGCACGACACCTACAGTGGACTTTCACACGAGGGGGAAATGGAAGTTCAAAGAATTCTATAAATCACGAATAAAAAAAAAGCATATATTTTTCTTCTCCAATTGCATAATTCTGTCATTTGATGGATGCTACCCATTGCACAGGGATATTCATTACGATACCGATTTCATTATGACATAGGTTCTTGACCAATCACAGAGAAGTTAAAAACCAAGTATTGACAATTAATCACCATTGATAATCGTTATAGTTACTGTTTCGTTCGATTGTTTATATTAAATTGCATTTAATATTATATTAAGAATGTCAATTTTAATTTTTTCTCTATTAGTAATTTTTTTAAATGCAATATTATTTTCAATGTTAAAAGACATTGTGTATATTACTGTATGGTATTACACTACATCGCCAGTGGTTTGCCAACCTAGCCAGAGTAGAATTGAAAAATGTATTTTAATTTTGCCTGATGAGTAGCTTACCCAAGTATGACATGACAAGTAAGTGTAGTATTCCCAAGTGGGACCTTTCAAATTACGAATCAGAGGGGTGTAATGAGAGGTGGGGGGTGAAACTTGAACGTTCCGATTCATTTAATAGTTATAAGTTAAATTAAATTTTAAGTTTTAAGTTAAATTAAAGTTAAAAACTGACAATAATGTAATTATAATTAAAGAAATTAAGTGATAATAACATTAAATAACAAAATCTAAATGAATTATTAAAATATACATTTTTAATTTTAAAATTATTAAAATATAAGAAGTCTCTAAAATTTTGATGACATTATTCTGATTTCGCTCAAGAAGTGGGGAAGGAGGAGATCGATTTGCTACATTGATCTCAATGACATTTTGGGTTAGGCCATGAAATGTTATAAAAGTGAACATTCTGATTGTTATAAAATCGGGGGCATGGGGCATTTCGAGTAAAACAATTTTGCCAACGTATTTTTCGAACGACACTTTAGAATTGTTGAATCGCTGATGTGCTCGACGAAACATGGTATCGACAACGGTGTTGTAGATTTCGATAAAGTTCGTTTGCGCAAGGTCACAATTTCTTCAAACAATGAATGCATCGTCAATTCGTCCAACCACGGTGGAGAGGAATAATGGAAATTCCAAGAGTGGACGATCAGCGGGAAAACGCAACTGGTATAAACACCACCCCAGGTTCCAAGAGAGGATGTCATCTCCAGAGAAGGGCTGCGTCTACACTGTAGTACTGAGGCCAAGTACGGTCGTGTATCATCCATCCCGTCAGAGGAGGTGACTTGGCACGGGCAGGTAACATCAACAGAGAGATTACGATCAGCGACGTGACAAAGGCGAAGGGCAAACAGGGCAATACGACGTACATCTGCCCCAAAACCAACCGACGACGTCGCGGCGCTGAAGGCTATTGGAGAACGTGAGATATGGCTAAGCGGCAGCGAGTAATGACAGGTCAGGCGCTCCTTGCGGCCAATACGCCAACGAGGTGATGCTATTTAACGAAAGGATAATGTGTAGAAGCAACGATGGTTTCCACGCGGAGAAACACGGCTACTGGCAAAACAGGAGGGCGAGAGAATAAGCATACGGGAGAGGTGGTTGATGACAAAAGTAAGGGGTCATTTTTCTTCAACTGAAAACAGAAATGTGAGGGCAATGGGGATGGTGATGGAAATACTAGGGAAGAAGGGGCAGTGGGTTAGCAAATACGAGACGACCTACAGAATGTGGTCAAATATTTTACCTCCCACTCCGTTGAGACGAGATCAGTACAGCCCAAAAGCAGGAGACGTCTGCGACGTAAAAGAAGGAATGGTGCAAAGTATAGCTACCTCTGAAGACACAAAAAGCAGAAAAGGCGGTCTAGTAGATTGATGATACGGCCTTGATGACATAGCCGAATACCAACATCAACCAGCGGGGCCAAAACGGGAGATAGTTGCGAGAAGGAATAATGGAACCGAACAGGGGTGCATGACGTCAAAAGCGAGGGGAATCTAGTAGTCTGAAAAGAATACGTGGGACCAAGGAAGTCTGCGACCCCCATTCAACCTAAACTCTTAAGGGGGAAACTGAGGTGGCATTGACCCAGAAGGATGTGATAGGAGGTGATGGTGCAATGTGTGGGGTTAACGATAGAGAAAGCAGGAGGGGGGGGGGGCTCGGGATGCGGGCTACACTGTATGGGCGGTATCCTGCGTCCAACTCCGAACAGCCTCGAGTGAAGGGGGGCGGAGTAGGTGCAACGTGGTAGTACAGTATGCTGCGAGCGAGGATCAAAACGGAAGAGGAGAGGGCAACGTGGGACGATGCAGAACCTCCACCAGTGTACCTCTGGTGGAAGGTTCGCAGGTTGAATACACAGGTGTGGCAGCGGACTGCGACGAGCGAGGAAATACTGCGACCGACTCCGTGCCCTACCGCGTCGTCTAGCGATGACAGCACATACGCGACGAAGAGACGGATCGGTGGCCGGGTGGGACAGTACGGCAAGTACTGCACAATGGTAGATCGAGGGAAAAGGGCGTTGGAAAGGGACAGAGGGAGTCACAGAGAGTGGGACAGAATGGGATGGAGGTAACGGGAGAGAAAGAGAGGGAGAGATTGGCAGTGCGGTACTGCGAGATGTAGGGATGGGAGAGGGAAGAGTCCGGTAAAGAGGAAGAGAGAGAAGGGCAGGATGGGACAGAGAAATAAAGAAGAAGAGAGAAGAACAGTGCATGACAAAGGGAGGCACAGAGTAAGACAGGAAGAGCAGGACGGGACAAAGATACAAAGTGGACGAGAGGAAAGAGTGTGAGACAGATGTTAAGGAAGAGAGAGAGGAAAGCGCAGGACATATATTAAGGAAGAGAGAGAGAGGAAAGCGCAGGACACATATCAAGGAAGAGAGAGAGGAAAGCGCAGGACACATGTTAAGGAAGAGAGAGGAATAATACGGACCAGAGGGAGGCACGGAGGGACAGAACGAGTGCAGGGGAAAGTACAGAGCAGGGAAAAGACAGAGCAGGAAAAGGGGAAACAGAGGAGCAGAATGGGTCGGAGAGACACAGGGGGTCAGAGCGGGACAAAGCAGTGAGCCGAACGGGGGCAATTTGGTGGCCGAGCAAAGGGGAAGAGCGGTGCGGAGCGAACACGGAGCAGGGCGGAGCGGCGCTGGCGGGGAGACGCACAACGAAAGGGAGAGAGGCGGAGCGGAGCGGAGGCGGCGTTGGCGGTAGGCGGGTGCGTATTCGCGTCGCACGGCCGGCGCGGCGCGGCGTGGGCGGCGGCGGCGGCGGCGGCGCTACCCATTTGTCACCGGCGCTTCTAATGGGCGATAAATCATGTAAACAAGCGGCCGGCACTGCCCGCGCCGCCCCCGCCGCTCCCCGTGCGCATCGTAAACACATTTTTCATCCCCCGTTCGATGGCGGCGGGGCCGGGGCGGCGAGGGCCGGGGCGAACGCGGCAGGCGCTCTCACGCGGCCGTCGCGCGCACTACCGCCCCCGCCCCTGCCGCCGACCGATTCATAGGCGCTCGGAACACACACACAGAGCTCCGCGTTTCGTAGTGGTCGCTCTGACTTGGTGGCAGCGGGTGGTCATTGCACTGGAGTTGACGCTGCCGTCGTGCAGCGGCAATAATGCAAGGTTAATGATGACGTAAGCAACGAAACTGCATAAAACATCATGTTAATTTAAGTCAAGTTGATAAGTTAGTAAACTCTTTGATTGGCGATGCGTTAGAGGCAGTCATTTCACAATTAGATCTAAAATTTTAAGACTAAGAACTGGATCATCCCGCCGAATTCAATGAAAGTATAATATTTACTCATATAAACGCACATTTTTCACCGAGTTTTGGGTCGATTACAATATTGTAATCTAGTCAAATCAAATAGTAGCTTACCACTCTTTTGAAGATGTCTCCGGAAATGAATGAATGTCTAGAAAAAGCAAATAACGCATAAATAAAAATGCCGATGTGTTACAGCTGTAAAATCTAACCTTTGAAATTCCTGACATACTAAATGTCAATATGAAACTGTTTAAAAAAACATCAGTGACTCCGACAGTGATTATCAAGCGAATCTCGTGGTTTTTGCTTCGGTTTACCATTACGTTACTGTGACAACCAATGTCCCGTGAATTTCATGGCCCTGTGTATTTCCCATTATCTGATTCTCAACCGAGTGCCAAATGTCTTAACAAACACCTTCTCTAAAAGCCTTTAATCTCCAGAGGCAAGCATCCCTTTGGAAACGCAAACACCAGGCCGAGGAGGCGTCTCCGGGTTCGATGCCCGAGGCGTCGGGGAGGAAGCGAGCAAGGAGGAGGGGAGGGGGGGTGACGGCGCCAGACGCCCCCGCAGCGCGCGTCAGCCTCTCACCCCTCCCTTCCCCTCCCCCCTCCGCGCAATTACGCGCGCCGTCTATTGTTTCGCGGGCGCGCAGCGTGGCGGAGGGGCACCGTCGTGGGAGGGGGGAGGGGGGGCGGGCCGGCGTGCGAGAGCGGCCGCACGCAGCCATCCGAACGTCAAGGAGGCGGGGTTGGGGTCGGGGATGGGGATGGCGGTAGCGTTGGAGGCCGTGGAGCTACGATCACGGGGGGGGGGGAGCGATTTGGAAGCAATTGCAGACTACTGGCAACAAGCGTAGGCGTGATACTAACGATACGGCAGAGGTAGGTAAATTGGCGACGACGACGTAAGAGGCGATGTCGGCGGAAGGGGAGTTGGTGGACGCGCAGAAGAATTGGGCAGGTGTGGCGGCAGTGCAAAAGGTGAGGACGGGTCGGCGTGCCAACCCGGCAGACACGCTGCCACCCGAGTGTGAGTTTCGAGGGAGCGAGTAGAGGCGTGTGGGGACATGTAGCGACGACCATGATGGCCGTAGAAGCGATGTCGAAATTGGTACCAACGATTTCGGAGGAAGGCGATGGCAGCAGTGGAAGAAGCCATACTGACAGAATGTGGTGACGAAAGCCGTGGTGACGGCAGTTGGGTGACGGGAGAAGGGTGGACGAACGACAATGGCTGACACGCAGTGATCCGAACGTCACGGGCAGATGCGAAGAGCAAGGACATCATGAAGCGGAGGCCAGTAAAACCCGATTTACACGCTTCTTTTTGACGAGCAATTTCCAGGGTTTTACTGCAGCGGCAGAGCCGTAGCGCAGGGTTAGCATGCGCGCGTTCGCAAAAATTTCCGAAATATTCCGTCAAAAGGCAGCGTGATTTCGGGCCTGGACGCATCGGCGGAGCAAGGATGCGGGCCGTGAGTGAATCGGTAGCGACAGTGGAGGAGGTGCCAGAAGTGGAGTTGGCAACACCGAGATGGTGACAGTGTCGACCGCAGGAGCGGGTAGGGGAACGTGGAGAACCGAAACTCAGCGATTGTAATAATTAAAATACAATTATTATCTGAGGCCGAAGGCAAGGAGGTGGAACAGTTATCCCCGGGGCTGCGATACTGGCCGAGGGATGGCAGGGATGGGGTAGCGTCAGCAGGGAATCGCCCTAGGCTTTAGAACAGAAAAAACAAGTGGTGGCTGGGCGATGGAAAACGAGGGTTTAGTTGGCAGAGGAGGGAGCCTCAGCAAGTCTAATTTAACACTTAGTTTACCTCTTAGCAGGGTTCGGAAAATATACCAGGAAATGAAGTATGAATGTGTGATGATGGTGCTGTTGGTTGGGGTGGGGTGTAAGTTGGCGACGACGGCTGCAAATTCGATCAGGGCAGCAATCGACGACGGCAGCAATCGACTTCGGCGAGGCTGGGTTAGCAGTGCCGGTCGTGGCGACAGCAGTATCGGAGCGCCAACGACTGGTTGGTGGGATGTTTGGCGAGATGGTGGTGGAAGAAATGGCATGGCGAGAAAGAGGCGGCGGTGGAGTTCGCGTGCCTGCGCCCTGGGGCCGTGAGAACCCGAGCGTCAGCCGCCAACGCCGCCGTCTGGCAGATACACCTCGGTGTTGCTGGACTGGGTGTGGGAGGGCACCCAAAACGAACTTCTGCTTTCCCTCTTTCCGTTTAAATTAAAGAAGGACACGTTCTGGAAGTTCTGTAAGCGTCGTTCATTTATCTTATTTGACTGACGTAAGTATTTTTGTCGCTCACCACTTAAAGCAATCGCTAATGAAATATGAATCGTCCGTACAAACAAATGTATGCAGATTGGCCAAAATTAAATGTTGTTGGGCTGAGTCATTACCAAACCTCGTCCAAAATCATTTACATTTCATCCTTGATAAGGCACACAATACCATTAGCTACTACTGTCTACATCTTGAGTTTTGATTTGACTTTCACATTCCTCTAGATGACATTAGTTAACTAATAATCTCAGAACAATTAGCCTACTTCCTCTTTATATGGAATAATTTCACTATTGTTTGAAGTATTCGTAGTTACCTAATCCAATGATTTACAACATTTTATCCAATGATTTCCAATATTTTTACTATTACCTTTTCGTACTAAAAGATCGGGAGAAATCCCGTTTCAAAATCCAGTCCCGTAATTGGAACAATCCACCAGGAAAAGTCACATCATGAAGAGCCAACAATCAGACACTCAGGAGTTCGCGAGAATTTGTGACGGTGTGCTAGGACGGGAGGTGGGTGGGCGGTTACCACAAAGGGCAGGTCGGTCGCGCGCAGATCTCCCACGCGCAGAACAAATGGCGACTGCGCTGCGCCTTCCCCGCGACCGGCGATGAGTCGCAGGCTGCCAGCCCCAGGCGCGATTCGCAACGCCTCGGCTTCCGACTCCACAACGCGACGCGCTCCCTCAAGGAAAAGACTGCGGGAAACCACCGGGAGAGTGGAAGTCATGGACGAGACACAGCAGGACGCGAAATAGAACAAACACAGTCACTATGCAAGAAATAGTCTTTAATGCCACCGTTACAAGATGTTAGAAGCAGTGGCGAATTCTCCGATACACCGCGTATACCGCCGGTATTCCTAGTAATTCGAAGTGTGTAAGAAATAAATAATAAGTTTGATAATACTCTAAAAAGTTATTGAAATTTTGAAAACTTTAAAATAGATGCGAAAAAATAACTGTTTTGCAATCGAGAGCCAGTCAGCCGTCCACATCCGTAAGCGCTATTAAGTGGGAAGTTGAAAAAATGAAGCGAAAATAAGACTGTTCTAAATGCTCTCCAGAGAATTCGCTCGGCGCAGGCGAAGGCACCGCATGCCAGCCGCGATAGCCTAGGGCTCCTCATGTTTCAAGGGCGGGGAGATAGAAGGATGCGCGTCTGGGCGGTCGGTAGACACCGCAAAATATTGCGGTGAACAGTCCTCCTCTGGTCGTTCGTACGCTTCTCTCAAGTTTTTTGTGAAAATGGAGTGTGTTAATGATCCAAAAGTACGTGGTTTGTGTAATAATCTTATAGAACAATTATCAGGGACGGAATTTCATAATATTTTGATTTCAGCAAAGCTCAAAATAAAAGACAACGGTAGAGGTAGCTTCCATAAAGTGCGGTATACTTGAAATAATGTCCAGTATTCGCCACTGATTAGAAGATTCCAAAAGAAATACTATAAAAGAAAGAGCTATGGGAAAGTATATCTAGGGGAGGGGAATGTTAAAAATGGAAACATTCCACAAAAGAAAATGCGAAAATAAGACAGTTTTTTTCGAGGAGAGAAATAAAAAAAAACACTGATAGAATGGAAGAAATTTGAGACGATAAAATTGAAATTGGCACGTAGATCCTATCCCATAACAAAGAAAAATAAAATTAAAAATGAAAGGTCAGGAAGCTAAATCTTCGAAGGTCTCACAGAATATATTAAAGACCTCATGGGAATGAGCGGGTAATGATCTTTAATCTTTAACGAAAACAAATTAAATATAACCTAGTATACGCTTTTAGCAAAGGTTCTAGACATCTGCACTTCTACATTCAATAATACTGAATTGCGATATTAAATGATTCGCAAAGCGTAAATTTCGCAATACAGACTTCGCACAGAACAGTAAAAGAAAGGAGATTCGAGTGACCTACCCTGACAAACCCTGGCATTCAGAGTAACATCGAATGCTTTTCATAGCACATACGGAGCCGGACTGTGATGCACTATACCAATAGAAAAAGCGTAAAAATAATGGTCAGATGCATAATAAAAGAGTTTCAGCACGGAGCTTATCTCGGGAGCCGAAGGGTATATGCTCTCTTCCTCTTCTCAGCTTCTCTGCACCCGTCAACGAGTTGGTGAGTGTGTGGTTTGTGCGAGAACATTTGCGGCTATGCGATGGTCATCAGATGCCATACGATGGCAATCGTTCTCGAGGAGTATCAACTGTCACTGACACCAAACACTTGGAGACGACTCAACACTGAATAACGCAGGCTCGGTACGTATGTTGCGGGCTGCCTGGGGGCATTCGATGCTTTGGGAGGAAGCCGGCTATAGAGATTTACTGTAAGAAGGGACCGCTTTGACAGAAACTGCTTGGCCAATGCTGGCAATAGTAACGGCAGGTTATGTCTATGCACTCAATTCGTCAACGATTTCATTTAGAGTAGTTTCATTTATAAATGGCTTCCTCGCTATCTTTTGTAATGCCATCGCCCTACATGACTTTCTTTTTTCCTGACCTGTCAATCTGGTCCTTTCTTAGAGTAACTTCTCTATACCAATTGAAATTTTATCATAAGCATTGTGGCAGGGATTTTTTTTTCATGCAATCCAGATGCTACAGCACTGGTCAGAAGAAAGAGTGTTTTCCGAGTTTACCGAGGACCGTCAAAAGTTGTGGGGGAATTTTTCATTACCTTCAACAAATACCGGTTAATGACTTGTTCACAATCTCCATTACATATTTAGCGAATAGTTTTATATTTAATCCGACGGAAACGATCGCAAGCGGACAGGACGTATGACAAACGGACCGAACAATCGTTCAACACCATCCTCTCACCGAAGTGAAATGTCACGTATCGAAGCCTCGCTGTTTCCTCGATGACTCGTCGCCTTGGTGTTGCCAGTGCGTTTCGCAACCAGTCGTCTCCCTGAAACGGCGACACATGCGTTCCCAGAACCCTGCGACAGCCTCTCATGACTCCTTGACTCCCAACTCCTTCGCCTTCTTCTGAATTTGAAATGAGCACGCTGGCAGAGGTTTCACCTATCGAAACTTTCCCTTCCAAGAAAGAAACATGAAAAGAAAAAAAAGGAAAGAAAGATAATGGAAAAGAAAGAAAGATACTGCTGTTAAAAGTATAGTGTGTCGTAGTTCTTCACTTTCAAGGATGGAAAATTATGAACTGGCAAAACATCTATGGGTGTATGTTGCCGGCGCATTACGTATGTACGTACGATTGCTCTTCCTGAAGAAGCAATATCACAGTATTTTCCTAGTGTGAAAGAAAAAGGGTCCGTCCTTGGGTAAATGTGGGTGTAGTGTCATTCGGAGACATCACAGAGAAGATCATTTCATTACGCGTATTATAAATTCCTATAGCCTTATTGAAAGCGGCAATACATATTCGTGGTTATTCGCATTTCACTCACGAAACATACTCATCCCTAAATCGAACTTTACAGTCTGACTATTTCCTTCCGTTGACGCGCTTAGAAATGTTGGCAGAAAAACTATTAGATGCAGATTCTCCATGAACCCCCTATCATTGCGACAATTCGTCATGGTTGACATGAACGACGTGTTGAGAGAGCGATCGGTCAAAAGAGTGCTGCAGAAAGAAAGCACCTCCGGAACACACGTGGAGAAGAAAGGGTGGGTTACTATGAAGGCAAGCAGAGGAGAAAATGAGTGGGTGAAAGAACGAACAAGAAGAACAAAGGCTGTGGGGACAAGCAACTTAATGCGCAAGAACAATGAAATTCCCTGATTTTCTCTGGTTTTCATGTTTCCTAGAAAATGGCCACCTTGCTTTTAGCGTAAGCGAGAAGGATGGCGAAAAAACAAGACGGAGAAACGGACGGAGAGGCGGACGAAAACGGCAGCCCAGAAGGCGGATAAAACGCAAGCAATGCAGTACGAGTGACAGGGATCGAGAGAGAGAGCGAAGACGCGGGAGTGGGCGACAGGCAGAGGGTGAGAACGAGAGGGAGAGGGTGGGAAGCGGGGAGATCCGAACCGCGAGGCGGGTGACTGAGTGGGCGACGTGGGCGAGCCAGGGCGTGGAGGCGACGCCCCAGAAGACAAAAACGAGATGCAGGCAAGCACTAACGGCGACAGGGCACCAGCGCGCGGCGTGGCGTGGCGTGGCGTGGCGTGGCGTGGCGTGGCGTGGCGTGGCGTGGCGTGGCGACGCGTCGCTCGCTCCTCGCTCTTAATGGAGCGCGTGGCCGTAGCGTGGAGCGGCGCGGCGCGGCGGAGCGAATTAACGGCTTGATGCGGAATTGATCGCGAGTGAGTTACGCCCAAGCACTCTGCGTTCGCGACGCCGGTCGGCGGGCGGGTGGGTGGGTGGCGGGCGAGAGACAGCGGGTAGGTGGGTGGGTGGGTTTGAACGAGCGGGGGGGGCGAATCGGCGTGAGCGAGCGGGCGGGCGGGCGGGCGGGCGGGCGGGTGGTCGTGGGTAGGTGGTCGTGGGTGAACGGGCGGGCGTGGGAGGGTGGGTGGGTGGGTGGGTAGGTGGTCGGGCGTGGGCGAGCGGGCGGGCGGGTGAGAAACAGCGGGTAGGTGGGTTGGAGGGTTTGGACGAGCGGGGCGTCGAGGGGCGTGAGCGAGCGGGTGGGCGCACGGGCGGGCTGTCGGTCGTGGGCGGGCGGTCGTGGGTGAATGGGCGGGCGTGGGACGGTGGGTGTACGGGCGTGGGCGAGCGGGCGGGCGGGTGGCGGGCCAGAGACAGCGGGGATTTGGACTAGTGGGGGCGGGGGCGTGAGCGAGTGGATGAGCGAGAGGGCGGGCGGGCAGTTGGTCGAGGGCGGGCGGGCGTGGGTGAGCGGGCGAGGGCGGGCGGGCGTAGGTGAGCGGGAGTGGGTGAGCGGGCGTGGGTGAGCGGGCGTGGGTGAGCGGGCGTGGGCGAGCGAACATGGGCGGGCGGGCGTGGGCGGCCGTGTGGGCGTGGGTGAACGCGCGGGCGGCGGGCGTGGGCGAGCGAGCGGGCGGGCGGGCGTGAGCGGACGGGCGTGGGCGAACGCGTGGGCGGCGGGTGTGTTGGTGAGCGGCCGTGGGCGGACGGGCGTGGGTGAGCGAGTGAGCTGGCGGGCGGGCGGGCGTGGGCGGCGACGGGCAGGCAGTCAAGGCGCGCGAATGCGCCCGCTATCGCGAAGCGCTTCCCATTACGAACGCCCACTGCCCCTCCGAAAGTCCGCTCTTGATTCATTCCACGCGTCTGGATGAAGGAGCTGTCTAGATTAGTAGACTGCTGATACTTGAAGGAATGAAGCAACAAATGAAGTGTTTTGCTACTCTTGTACTCTCATTGTAATTCTCTTCATTAAATACCTGCATCTCTTTATCTAATGACATTCAATATGTTATAGGTTCATTTTAGTACAGTGCTTCCACCAATCTCAACCAAGTTTGCAAACCGAGTACTGAGAAGTAATTAATCATTAGTGATCGTTCTATCGATTGTGTTTACGTTATCAAGTCGACCCGCGGAGTGGTGGCCGATCCTTGCAAAAATCACATCAACATAGTGACTCCCTCAAAGGTGACTATTTGTTATTACACTTAGAAGAACAGATACTACACTTTGATGACTTTTAAAAACGGACCCTAATTTCACTTGTGTCCATTTGGTCGGGATGTGTTAAACCAATACCACCTGGGACAGTTCAGGGTGTCCAATGCCTACATGTAAGAGTTTTATGTACAAGTTCAGACTTACAACATATAAGGTTTTATCAATCGTAGAAAAAACACTATATGAAACTCGTTGCAATGGGTATTAATTCACTTGAATGAAGTTTTAGACATTTCCTCGTCTCTCTCCCGTGTCGAAATATATTTCATACTCGCATACTATTAATTCCTGCCATTACACCATCGTTTCACAACATTCCATTCTTAACAGTTAAGCAATATCCGCACGCTTTTCTTCCCTCTCTTCTTGAAACCGAGTATGTTAATTTTTGAACATTCATTTTTCAAACACATAAAACAACACAAGATATCGTGCATGTAATGGAAACACTATTTTTCGTTCCTGGTGCATTCTGGACTAAAATGAAACGGAATGCCCAAGAAGCAAAGTACCCTCAGACCGGCGCTAATGGTATCTCTTAGTGAAAGTCTAGCGGATCGTGGCGGCGTGACTTCGTAATGATTGTGATATACTCGTATGTGGGCTATGTAATGTTATGTGATGTGGCGACTTATCACAGGGAGACGGAATACAAGTCGTAGGCGAAACAGTCGTGGCGTGGCTGGTATTAGGAGTAGAGAAGATAGTGTGACAGGGAGGATGATATGGTGGGGACATGTGATGTATATGGAAAATATGTTGCGGGGAGGACATGAAGTGTAAGGCGGGAATTGCCGGACGCCGGGACGATTGATTCGTTGATGTTTCCGAGCTTGTCAACTGCTGCGGTCATTAGTCCCGTTAGTTTAGTGAATGTTTTGACTTAGGAGGTAACGGTGATTCATCGCCGCTGGATGGTGAGATACGGCATCGATTTACAAGTCGGGTAGCAGGCGATTTCCTCCATCAGGTATCTTTCCCCAGCAGGGCACCACCTCCGCACGAAGAAGCACTAAGCTTCCGACTGGTCTTCCGTCATGTCCGAGAGTTATTGTATAGTGCCCGGTAGTGTATTGAATAAAAGTGTGAAAGGAGAGAGGATAGGTCAAGTAAAAGGAAGGATAGATTGTGCGCGTTCCATGACCCATTTGTTATACTTGGATTTATTTACAGGTGCGTTAGAAGAAAATCAGCTGTTGACGTTTTTCATCCAATCGGGGACTTGAACGTCACCATAGTTACATCACTGTAGCGACATATAAGCTCCTGATTGGATGAAACCGTGAACAACGGCTGATTTACTTCAATCGAACCTCTAAATAAATCCAATAATATTTAGATATTTATTTAGTAAAAAAACAGTACCAAAACTGTATGTGACGTATGAGGGAGAAAATGATCTGCGCACTCTTTCTTAAGTTTGAGAATCCCTTCCCAACAATTTAAGTATTAATAGTTAAAAGATGAAAAAGTTATATAAAAATTAATAATAATAATAATAATAATAATAATAATAATAATAATAATAATAAAAATTTAAACAAGCACGACATTAAAATTTCAAAAACTACACATTTTCGTTCCCGAGTTACAGAAAACTTACTTGTAACGATCAACGAACTGCAGATTTGAGTTTTCTGCATTGCTAATAAAATAGTAACTCATCCTAAGCTTTATTGCCGAGCTCAACAAAACGTGCGCACAGAGGAGCTACACTTACATTAATAGGGTAGTTCTCCGGTATTCGCCTGGTACGGATTGAAGACACCCGGGAAAACAACCAATCAGAACAGGCACCAATTCTGTAGATAGCGAGCGAGCTCGACGTAATTTTATAGTGTCAAAAATCCGCCATCGTCTAACCTTAGGATCTCCCGACCAGAGTCGCCGCAAAGGCTCTCAGCTAAATCAGACGGTTCGCGGAGGCAGAGTGGCGTGTCGTAGACGGCGCCGTGATAAGGACGTTGCGGGCGAGCGGCGGGGCGAGGTGTGACCGGTAGGGGGCGTGGCGCAGCGTCGCGCATATCCGCGCGGCTGGCGGCGTGCCCGGCGGGCGGGGCGGCGGGCGCGCAGGTGGGAGCATTAGCGCCGTAAGCGGCTTACGCTGCCCCGCCCCCGCCCACACGCCGCCGCCACCGCCGCTGATATGTTAATTCCACGCGGGCGGCGGCGGTGGGGTCCGCTCTCTCGCGATCGCGAGGTACCGCTTAAAGGAAATGCGCCCGGGCGATCGCTTCTCCTCCACTCGCGTGGAAATACCAACCCCGAGGCAAGACCCGTTTAGGGAAAGTACTTCGAGAATTTTCAAGAAGAAAAAACAAAACAAAACAAAACAAAAAACAAAAAGCAGTATTCGAAAGGTACGTTTATGACTCTTTTTCAATTTACTCAACCCTTCAGAAATTTTTTAGAACCCATAAATGTGAAAACATTAATTAAGGGAAAAAATATAGTTTTTCACAACAGATATTTAAGAGTTAACTAAAATGTTTCACTTATTTCAATTAAGTAGTAGAATGAAAAATCCAATGTGAATTAAAGTCATTAAAAAAGGCATAGTTTTCGGGATTAGTTTTCAAAACTTTTACAGAATAATTAGTTACATTGAATAACATTTAAAATATTATCACCCATGTCATTTAAGATCAAAGAAAGACCCGCCTTTTTCGAACACACTTTTTCGTTCAGTATCCCTCGCTCCACAGAGCAATTAGTGCGATCTACTCTTACTTTCCTTCTGGACAGCGTATTCTTATGGATATTTTATCTCTCCCGAACACCACGTAGTTTTAGGTCGGAGACACTCGGGCGCACTTTAACGGACGTTAGATATGCGTCCGTGGCAGAGTTTACAGACACAAACGGAGCAGGGCACACGGAGCACGCTGCGCGACGTCCGATGTGCCCTGCTTGTGTCCACGGAGTACTGACGTCCGTTAAATACGGACGTTGGAAAGTCCGTTACGCGACGCCCGCGGCCTTCCCAGTGTTGGATTGATTGATTGATTTTTTCGTGTTTCCGGGCGCGTCAACTACTGTGGTCATTAGTCCCGTTAGTGTAGTGCATGTTTTTTCGGGAGATGGCGATGATCTTCCCTCGCTGGATGGCGAGATCCGGCGCCGACCTACCGTCGGCTTGTGGGGTTTCCTAGTGGGGTTTCCAGGACTCTCCCACCAACGGGGCACCGCCCCAGTCGGGACAAGCTCTAAGCTCCCGACCGGTCTCCCGGAATATGTGGTAGTGTAGTGCAAGTGTGTGTGTGTAAGGGGAGAGGAAAGGACAAGGAAGAGGAAGGACAGATCGCGCGCGGTCCGTGGCCCGTTTGGTAGGGTACTGCTCCGGCATTCGCCTGGTGTTGATCGGAGAAACCACGGAAAACTACCGATCAGAGCAGCCGGCCGCTAGAATTCTCCTCCAGACAGCAGCTGAATTCGACCTAGCTGAAGAGCTAGTGTCGAAAATCCTGCCGCCGTCAGGACTCGAACCTAGGACCTCCCGGTTAGAGGCGCTGCAGTGACATCAGTTGATGCACTGAGCTACCGCTACCGGTCCCAGTGTTGGAGATGAAATGAATAAACAAAACGCACGCTAATCACCATTCAGAAAAAGTACAATTATTCCGCCCGCAACTTACAAAGTAGATGCACCGAGTCCCATTTTCTGGGCGCCACAACCAGTTCCGTGCACCACGGCGTGACTCAGTCGCCACAGGCTGCAATTACGGCGACCCAGGAAAAAGAAGAAACAGCGGCGATGACACGCGAGCGCCCGGCGGCAGACACAGCGATTTCTCGCTGTCCGAACGGCGGGCGCACACCCACTGCATCCCGCGGTGAACTTTTTCGAAGTCGTTATATACCTAAGGCATTGCCCGACTGCATCCCATTCCGTTTCCCTCCGTAGTGTAAGAATTAATTTCCACATTTACCGTGTTCTGTTTAGTAATACATTGATCGATTATAATTGACCCACTTATTATAATTTTGAAGAAAGTTTTGCACGTCCTTTTCGAGAACTGACAACGTTAAAAAAACACTTAAAAGTTGGTGGAAACAAAACTTGTCACCCTCGTACCACGAGTACGGGCTTGCTCGACACAAACAATTCCAAAGAAATCAAAATACTTTCCTCATCCCATCACACACTACTGACATACATATAAAATTATGTGACTTGTAGATGTGAATTAAAATAAAATGAATCTACGAAAGGCTGGCTAAGAAAGAATGTATGACATACGTGGTACTGGTACAAGAGATTATATTTTCCTCGTAGCATTACGCCACTCAGCCTATCGGCCTCGTGTCGCATCATTTCTTACTCGCAAAATAAAATACCACTTTTACCACTTGTATCATAAACAACTATTTCTACATTGCGGCTTAACAAACATAACTTATCACCTCGGAGACAAGAAAACAGGATTGTAAAGGCCAAAAACGCATCGATTCCCATTAATTACGATGACAACGTGTGTTGCTGAGTCACATGTGCTGCAGATTGCCTCTGCACTTGCTGCTTGTTCCAAAATGGTAAAGGGAATTCCGCGAAGTTACTGAATAAATAATTGAAAACAAGAAAATGAATACAAATGGTCTTCCTATACTTTTATTTTCAATTAAGAAGATTCTGAATTGGTGAGGTAAAATAGTTCAGATAATTTCAGTACTGTATCAGAAATTCTATTTTTTGGAGATGATGGTGGTTTATGTATACAAAACCTCCATATTTCCTTGTAGCTTTATTTACAGAAGATTCAAAATAGTTCAGTTGACTTCATTAGTTCAAATAATGTATTAATGATTATCTACAAATAATATTTAAACTATATTTTTTATGAAGAAATATTAAAATATTTTGTGAAGTATAACAAACTTCACTTGATTTTCAAATAAGGAATTAGAGAATTTGATGTATTGTAAACGAGTGCACTTGGTAAGTTTTTAAAGGATGCTAGTTATTTTGAATTTTATAATTGAAAATTAAGAAGGTGAATTAATGAGCAAGTGCTATGATAGTTCACCTACGATTGTTCTAAACCAATTCCAATAAATGAATTATTCCTGTACACGTGATAGTAAGCCCAGCAAACGATTACGTTTGTAAACATTTGTACAGTGTTGTGGATACTGAAACATACAGAATACTTGAAGAAATTGGCTGCAATTTTGCCGGAATGGTACGTGAAGTTTCCCATCAAGGAATACTTCTTGAAAATAGAGCATTTTGAAAAGAAAAGCGTGTTGTGGAAGGTCATACTCTGCCTTATCCATTTTACAGTCTCGCAACGATAATAAAGTCTTCCGCATTGAAGGTGTCATAAATACTTCGTTGAGAATTACGAAGTCCTTTTGCATTTAAAAGTGCATTCTCGATAAAACAGTATGCATCGAGATTTATAAAGTCACACATTTGCCAACAAGGCTAGATCACATATTTGTACATGCGATTGTCAGATTAGATGCAATCATTTGACAGCTTCTGACATATCAGAAAGATAAGATATGTCAAAATGATGAAGAAACACTTGGCAAACATTCGCTTGATTCTGACGATCGTAACACTGAAGATGAAAATCAGATTTTTCACTGCGTGTGTAGCATACCCACTGGACCTAAGTATGGACCTGGGCGAAACGTACTAGTAAACTTCGCGAAGTAATTTTTGACGATGCTCTTGATTATAATGAAAGGTCTGCATATTATTGTCCGAACAGCATCCCTTCGAAAAATGACGACTCCTAATTCATAATGATTGGCAAAATAAGTCCCTCACTGGTCCATGCGTAGCAAGGAAATACAAATTACGTCTACAGGCATTCCCAGAAAAACTTGTAACTTAATAGATGGCGCCACTATCATTATTATTTTATTACACTATCTATAATATTTTGAATAACAAATTATTGTACCCACTCAGCCTGTTAGGTAATCTGGCACTGCCCGTACGTTTCACCTTCATCCAACCAACGCCTTTACCATCCCATCCACGTCCACTATCACCACTCCAACTATCACCACTGTTTCTCCCTCTCCATTCCCCCACGGTATCCGATGCCGCCTCCACCTCGAACCTCCGCCCATCTCGATCCGCCTCCATCTCGAACCTCCGCCTCCATCTCGAACCTCCGCCTCCATCTCGAACCTCCGCCTCCATCTCGAACCTCCGCCTCCACTTCCGAACCTCCGTCTCCACTTCGAACCTCCGCCTCCACTTCGAACCTCCGCCTCCATCTCGAACCTCCGCCTCCACTTCGAACCTCCGCCTCCATCTCGAACCTCCGCCTCCATCTCGAACCTCCGCCTCCATCTCGAACCTCCGCCTCCACTTCGAACCTCCATTACCACCTCCTCCGCCGCCGCCCGAACGGGTTTACAGCGGCCTTAATTCCCGCTAAAGCGATTTGCCCCGCGCGCCGCCCCCGCCCGCGAAGGGCAGCGGGGGCGGAGGCGGGGGCGGGGCGCCAGCCGGCCAAAGGTCGAGGCCGCACGGGCGGAGAGCGCGCGCGCGCGCCTTCTCGCGCCGTGACGTACTCTCTGGTCCCATCTCAAAAGGCCCCTCGTTCACCCAGCCACGACCACACGAAACCCCGGCGCGGTGGGCCCGCGAAGATTCCACCAAACGCTACAAACGTTCCCGCCGATAGCATCGCGTCTTTAACCGACAATTACACGTCAAGCGTCGGCGCGGACAATTGTAGGCGGGTTGCTGGATGACTGATCTTTGGTAGTTCGAACTGTTCCACGATTTTAACCTTGCGGCACACCGCAAACAACTCAGTTTGAAAGTACGCAAGACACGATCAGTAAATTAACGGGATGTTGTGCCTCGATGCACTTATCCAATGAAAAGAAACACAAGCTTCACGAAGACTCCTTCCTTTCATATCTTGATGGACACTACGAAGGGAAAAAGCTTTATTCACAAGTATAGAAATTGAACGCGGCGTCCTCTAATTTGAAGGACGTTCAAATGGTGAAATTTTAATCTGTTCATGAAGAAAATGTCTATATTCTTTTAAAAATGATGAAATGGATGAAATATGGTACGTACAATTTCTGAGAACAGCCTGAAAACATAATGAAATTAAAAATACAAATAATGGGAACCAAATATTTGATTTGCCTTAACAGTTAATATTTCGAAAGGACGAATAATACATACGCGATCATTCAATAAACATATCAGAAAATTCCAATCGCTGTGAGGTACCAACTAACTACCGATGTTCGTGCATTATTTCCATACAAATGATCTCTCTAAAATGTAAGTTGCAACAATTCGGAGCTTACACTGCCCAAGTCAACGCCAGAATTCGAATGATACCCATAGTCTTCGTCAGATGCTGCGAGCAACAATGCAACCTTTCACGGGAGCAGGGAAAAGGTGGGTCGCGAGCGGGGGGAAGGGGGAGAGGGCAGAAGGTTACAGACCGCTGAAGACAGCTGGGCACCTTCAATCTCAAAGAATAGAAGCACAGCGCTCAGCGTAGCGACCGGTTTCAGCGCTTGAAAACCCATGGCCAGATGAATTCTGGCGCACCTGGAAAGTGAACAAAATCCCAGAATTCACAGAAGTTGTTCTGTATGCAGAACAACAGATGATGAAGTATAATAATAATAATAATAATAATAATAATAATAATAATAATAATGGCAACGCAGTTGAAATTCAAAGAATGTCATAAAATATCCTTAAACATCACAAAATACTAATTTACAATCCCATTAGTTGATAATGAGTCCCAGTCAATCAGTTCAAAAGGCCAGTAGACCATAACCCCATAATCCAAACAATTATAACAAAGTTTTCACGACGTAAGATATAAATTATTTTTTCAATGTGGTAATCCTTCCCATCACTTGTTGCTCATAACTGGATATTTAGACGTACTTTTATGAGCCCGAGCGACCTTACCGAGAAAACTGCAATGGACAAACTACAAGAGTCAGATGAAAAGAACTAGACGTCAACCAATATGGCGCGGAGTGTCATAAGAAACACACAAAGCAATACCAGACATTTAAAAAAAACGTTTAAAAAAATCAGAGCATTACTTCAAACATTCCGCGACATCAAACAATAACAGCACTAACCATTCAGGGCATAGCTACAAACATTCCGCGACAAAGAAATTAAAAAAAAAAACATTTAAAAAGCAGGGGAGAGGTGGGAATATGTTTTTGACGTTGCCAGAAGCTTTGCGGAATTCCGAACAGACGCGCGCCCTCTCGGTAAATCTTCCGTCACAGTGCGCAGCGCAAACGACCTCCGGCGCAGAGGCCGAACGAGACAGTGACGGCGGCGCCCGGGGCGCGTGTCCGTTCGGAGACCGGTGACAACCCTCGCGGCTGCTTTCGCCCCCGCGCACGCTCAGTCACGGCCAGTCGCAGAGAGGCGTGCCCCCAGCGACGGGTTAGACCAGGGTTGTACAACTGGCGACTTGCCGTGCTGTTTATTGGGGCTCGCGAGAGTTTATTTTTAGGGGGCGGATTTTGATGGCGAAAATTATCATAGGTGCTTTGGAAATTGTTGATAAATCTCCGACTCGAGAAGGGAGGAAGGGATTTATCTCAGAATTTCCAAAGCACGAGTAACGCGCGGCTGCTTTCGCCCCCGCGCACGCTCAGTCACGGCCAGTCGCAGAGCGTGCCCCGAGCGACGGGTTAGACCAGGGATGTCCAACTGGCGGCTCGCCGAGCTACTTATTAGGGCTCGCGAATGTTTATTATTAGGGGGCGGATTTTGATGTCCTAAAACTTCACCAAATATTATCATTGGGGCTTTGGAAATTATTGATAAATCCCCGACTCGCGAAGGGAGGAAGGGATTTATCTGAGAATTTCCAAAGCACGAGTAACGCGCGACTGCTTTCGCTCCCGCGTAGGTCCAGTCACGGCCAGTCGCAGAGAGGCGTGCCCCCAGCGACAGGTTAGACCAGGGTTGTCCAAGTGACGGCTTGCCGTGCCGTTTATTGGGGCTCGCGAAAGATTAATAGGGGCGGATATTGATGCCCTAAAACTTCAACAAAAATTATCATTGGTAATACCACGAGTGGTTTGGAAAATATTGATAAATCCCCGACTCGAGAAGGGAGGAGGGGATTTATATACAATTTCCAAAGCACGAGTAACGCGCGGTTGCTAGCGTCCTCGCGTACGCTCAGTCAGGTTAGTCCAGGGATGTCCAACTGGCGGCTTGCCGTGCTATTTATTGGGGCTCGCGAAAGCTTATTATTAGGGGGCGGATTTTGATGTCCTAAAACATCACCAAACATTATCATAGGTGCTTTGGAAATTGTTGATAAATCCCCTCGCGACGGGAGGAGGGGATTAATCTGAGAATTTCCAAAGCACAAGTAACGCGCGGCTGCTTTCGCCCCCGTGTACGCTCAGTCACGGCCAGTCGCAGAGAGGCGTGCCCCGAGGAACGGGTTAGATCAGGGATGTCCAACTGGCGGCTTGCCGTGCTACTTATTGGGGCTCGCGAACGTTTATTATGAAGAGGCGAATTTTGATGTCCTAAAACATAACAAAAATTATCCTGGGTAATACCACGAGTGCTTTGGAAATTATTGATAAATCCCCGACTGGCGAAGGTAGGAGGGGATTTATCTGAAAATTTCCAAACACGAGTAGTATTTAATAATAGTATTCCACGAATGCAAGTATGTCCAACAGAGTTCCAAAACGCGCCAAATATTGAAACTAACTGAAAGCTATGATAAAATAAAAGAGGTTATGTTACAATACATATGCGGTTTACAGGATATCGACATAGCGATCAACAACACGCGGAAGTCAGGAAAGTGGATCACACGAATAATATAGTCCGCAGTCATATTCCAGGTTACTTGTGGCCCTCGAGGCTTTTCAAGTTGGACACCCCTGAAATAGACGGAGGAAGGTGCGTTCATTTCCCAGCCGCTCGTTTAATTCGTCGTACTCTTCAAAGAGTGCGAGCAAGGGGTGGGGGGTCGTACATTTTATCGAACGCTCAAAAACAGACGTGATCCGCACTCTCGTTACTTCGTATGTTCCAAAACGAGCGGCACCAACGAGTTTATAGAAAGCACGGAAACCGAGGGTGATCTCTACTTTCTTTACTCCTTGAATTCTACTACGAGTGCGGGACGTATCGGCATTTTTATCCAACGCTCAGAAACAGACGCGATTTATACCCTCTTTATTCTTTACTTTCTAAAACGATAGCAGAACTAAAGAGTTCAGAGAAAACATAGTAACCGATGGCGTTCTCTGCTCCCTTTATTTCTTGTGATGTAAATCGAAGCAGATACAGACTATTTCATCGAACACACAGAAATAAAAGGACATTTTTACTCTGTTCATTCAATGTACCGTAGGGGGACAGAGGTCTCAATAATTATTTTGTCGAAGGGAATTTTTACAAGAGAACGAGATAAGTGACGTAGATGCTAGTATGCTTTTATTATAGTGTAAGTTTCCAGCAGACAGTAGTTTTGCTTATTTCAGTTGTAATAAATGTAAGTGAACCGTGGCATATTTTAGGTGCCTGACACCAACTTTCCTCAATTGCTATTAATTTTGCTTCATCGTTTGAACATCTTACCCGAAATGCATACATGTAAGTTTATTTATTACCTATTAAAACGAGCAGTAACTTTTTTTTTATTTGCAGCACTGAAGGAAATCAACTACCACTAAGTACTTTCGAAATGACCTGCTTCTTGCATTAAATTAAAACCGAGCTGATTCTATTAGCGAAATGGAAGTGATTAGCTCAAGAAGGAAGGGGGAAACAAATTGAAAATGAATGTAACGTTACAGATAGCATAGAAAGACACAAACAGGATATTATGTAGACGAGGACGGCGGTGAAAAAAAGAGATGGAGAGAGACCAAGAGAGAGATTGAGGTGGCAACAGTGAGGGCGGGACTGCAGACGCTGGCGGTGAGGGCACGGGGGAGGGTAGAGGAACGATGGAAAGAGCGCAGCGGCGATGGCTTTGGGATTGTCGAAGACGAGGACGAACACTTCATTGATTGATTGATTGATTGATTGATTGATTGATTTTTTCGTGTTTCCGGGCGCGTCAACTGCTTCGGTCATTAGTCCCGTTAGTGGAGTGCATCTTTTTTCTCGGGAGATGGCGGTGTACTTCCCCCGCTGGATGGCGAGATCCGGCGCCGACCTACCGTCGGCTAGTGGTGTTTCCCCTAACCAGGACTCTCCCACCAGCGGGGCACCACCCCAGCCGGAACAAGCTCTAAGCTCCCGACCGGTCTCCCGGAATATGTGGTAGTGTAGTGCATGTTAGTGTGTGTGTGCGCAAGGGGAGAGGATAGGACAAGGAAGAGGAAGGACAGATCGCGCGCGGTCAGTGGCCCGTTTAGTAGGGTACTGCTCAGGCATTCGCCTGGTGTTGATCGGAGAAACCACGGAAAACTACCGATCAGAGCAGCCGGCAGCTAGAATTCTCCTCCAGACAGCAGCTGAATTCGACCTAGCTGAAAAGCTAGTGTCGAAAATCCTGCCGCCGTCAGGACTCGAATCTAGGACCTCCCGGTTAGAGGCGCTGCAGCGACATCAGTTGATGCACTGAGCTACCGCTACCGGTAATACTTCATTGATTGATTGAATGATTGATTGATTGATTGATTGAGTGTTAGTTATTCCGGAAGCGTCCACTAATACGGTTATAAGTCTCGTAAGTGTATTGCATGTTTTTCTCGGGATATAGCGATGTTCTTCCCCCGCTGGATGGCGAGATCCGGCGCCGACCTACCGTCTGCTTGCGGTATTTTCCCCGACCAGGTATTTCCCACTAGCGGGGCACCGCTCCAGCTGGGACAAGCTCTAAGCTCCCGACCGGTCTACCGGCGTGCATGGTAGTTTAGTGCATGTTAATGTGTGTTTGGGAAGAGGATAGGACAAGGAAGAGGCAGGAAAGATCTCGCGCAGTCCGTGGCTCGTTTGTTAGGGTACGACTCCGGCATTTCCTTGGTGTTGAACGGAGAAACCACGGAAAATTACCGATCAAATCAGCCGGCCGCTAGAATTCTCCTCCAGACGGCGAAAGATAGGGTGACGATAGAGACGTGAGCGACGGCAAGGGTGCAGGAGCAGCACGAAAATCATCAACCAAAAACGAGGAGGCGAGGTTAGGGCAAAGACGACGGCAGTACAGACGAGAACACAGGTAAGAGCAAGGGCGTGGATGTGGGCAAGGATGATGGCGAGAACGAAAATGACAACTAGGATGACAGCGTGGGAGCGGCGAGGGTTGATCCACGTGCGGGGGAGGGAGTGGAGAGGAGCAGGGAGGTCAAGTCATGGACGAGGATTGAGCGTGGGCGGGGCAGGCGGTGGCGCGGAGTCAGATCGAGCGAGAGAGACAGCTCGAGCGGAGGCGCTGCAGTGAGGGACGAAGACAGTGACAGCGCGAGCAGTGCATGGTCGCGGGATTGAGCTCGGCAGGTGGAGAGGCAGGCGGCTCCCGGAGCGCCGGCGGGTCGGGAACGGGCATCGGCAGGCGGAGGCGGCGGCGTCTGACGCGGAGCCTCGCAAAGCCACCGGCGGCCGCCCTAAAGCGATTTGCGAGCTCTGGCGCGGATCACACCGCGCGCGCGGGAGACAGGTGGGCGGGGCGGGGCGGGGCAGGGAGGGGCGGGTCGGGGCGGGGCGGGTCGGGGCGGGGCGGGGCCGGGCGGGGCCGGGCGGGGAGGGGTGGGGCGGGGCGGGGCGTGGCGGGGCGGGAAGGACGGGCGCTGCCTCGCCACGGCCAATCGCACCTGCGCCGCAGCCCACTCACGGGAAATTCACTCCTCTACTTACGAATGCTTCGCTGCAGTGGCCTTGGTGGAATACGCTGGGCAATGGTCAACCAACACTTTCGCAGGAGAATTTTCTGTTTGCGAAACGAACACATCATGGCCATAGATGTATATTAGCAATATACTCGCCTTTGCCCCGACTTTCTTCATATCCAATACTTGTTAAGGGGAAAAAAAGATAAATCTATACTAATAAAAGTGAATTCGCATTTAACCGACATCGATACCACAAAAAGTAACGCATGAATAGATGCGAAATTTTTAAAGGCTCTTCTTTAGGATTGTCGCAGTGCCGTTGCAAAGCTTATTTATTTATTTATTAAGTCAAAAACAGTCAAAAACCGTATTGACGTATGGGGGAGAAAATCATCTGCGCACGCTTTCTTGAGCTTCAGAATCCCTTCCCAACAATTTAACTATTAATAATTGAAAGATGAAAAAATAATAGTAATAATAATAATAATAATAATAATAATAATAATAATAATAATAATAATAATAATAATAATAATAATACAAAATTGAAAAAAGCGAGAGATTAACATTTCAAAAACTAGATAGCTTGATAAAAATTAATGGCCTCTGGTGTAATATATTAAGAACCACGTGGTCTAAGCAAGAGGCGAAGAAAGGTCGCGGTGCATCCACCAACAAATTATTTTAATTATTTATTTTCCGCCTTTCTGTTGTATTAATCAATACCAAACGATGCATGGACACTGCGACAATCCTGAAGAAGAGCCTGTAAACATTCCGTATCTGTCCATTTTTATTTTTTGTGACATCGAATTTACTTGTCGTTGAATTCACATTTATTGTGTACATTCCTCTCCACAACTCTTACTTTGCTGTGGCTGCACTTTTTTATTATATGGGTGATTGGTTAACAATAACTGTGAAAAATCGGAAAACAAACGCCCATCAGAAAACGAAAATGTGGCAATCTTCAGTAAAATATTTCCTCGCC